>JAJOZX010000092.1:790000-1062500 GCA_023014485.1 Bathynomus jamesi | reverse complement strand
CAGCATGAAGGTCATCGGACACATCGGACATTGGCCCATCTGAAACAAGTTGATGCTTGATAGCGTGGCGAAGTATCGCGCGCAATTCGACTCACGCGTGAATTTTATTCAATTTTTTTTGGTACATTTTACGAAATGTTTTCATATAATTCGAATTCTCAAAAATATTAAGTCGACTAACACTTAGTCGAATTAAAGCGAAATTCGAATTAGCGAGGTTACTGTGTGTGTGTGTGTGTGTGTGTGTATATATTATATATATATATATATATATATATATATATATATATATATATATATATATATATATATATATATATCCCTTTGCTTTGTCCGGAGCGATAGGGCGCGTCCCTCTGTGGCGAATGTGGGAATATACCTTTCTTCGGTGTAAGGGCTTTCTCTACCCTCGTGGACCATTGGACCCGTTTGGGGACCCGGCTGATCTCCTGCTTCTTTTTCTTTCTTTCTCCTTTCACCCATTCTTTCTGGCTTCTCTCTTTTTTTGGCGTTGTTTTGTGGACCTTGATTTTGACCCCTTCCTTGGCCCTTGGGTGTGGGAGGTGGTTGCCCTGCACCCTTGTCGCTTTTCAACCAAACCCAAGCCCTGTCCCTACCACTTTTCACCGCGCGTTGGATGAGAGTGGCCGCCTTTCAGGCACAGGGACTGGGTACGGGTGTATCTCCCCTGCGTGACATCTATTGGCGGTGGGAACAAGTGTGCCCACGATTCGCCTTTCCCTTGTTGGAGTCGGTGGTGGCTGGATGCGCGCGGGGGATGAAGTTCTCTTTTGTTCGCTATGGATACTTCTCCCCCTCGGCTTACGACTACTGCTTCTCATTCCAGGACTACTACTCCTCTCAACACTCGGGTGGTGGGCAACAAGGCCCTCGAGTCCTCTACCACTGGAAGACCGCAATATGATGGGGTTGACCCCCTGTGGAAGCGGAACGCTTGCACTCTCCTTTTCCGTTGCCGACCCCAGTCCGTCCCTCGACTATGCCCTTGGACCTACACTCTCTGGAGCAGGGGTCTCGTCCCAGCACACCTCAGCCACCTTCGGGCAAGTCAAGTTCCACCGAGGACTTGCCCCCACAACCCGGCTTCTTGCTCTCCCCATATGCCGCCCTCACCCGCTGTCAGCCCACCTCCCCACGGAGAGAGCCCCGCGGCGGACGGGGAAGCCGGCATTCACGGCCGTCCTATCGACCGTTGAATATCCCAGTCCACTTCGACTCTACAGCCTCCCTCTCCCCTCCAAGTATCCACAAATTCCTGGTGATTCGGCCTACATCTGGGTCCCTCCCGACCAACTCAGAACGGACGTTCCAGGCGATCCGAACCCACAGCAACTCCAGCCGCTACGACGTACGCCCACAGAGGGATGGCTCCCTCCTCGTAAAATCACGCTCAGCCGCAGAGACAAAAGCCCTACTCTCCGTCACTGAGGTCCTTGGATGCTCGGTGTCCGTTTCCCCACACCCTCGCCTGAACCAGAGTCAGGGCACTATTTACGCCACCCGCCTATTATCGATCGCAGTGAACGAGCTCCTGGAGGACCTCGCACCTCAAGGAGTCACTAAGATTTATCGCTTCACATACCGACAGGGAGGCACCCCCTCCCCCACCCCACGTCTGCTCCTTACTTTCAATACCTTAATCCTCCCCGACCGCATTGTATGGGGTATGGGAGATCGCGCGTCATGCGAGTTTTCTATCCGCCCATACATCCTGGACCCGACCCGTTGCTTTAAATGCAATAAGTTTGGTCACGTTAGCTCCGTTTGTCGACAGCCGCATCAACTGCGTGTTCACTGTGGATAACTCGCTCACCCTGACAGGTGCCCCAATACACCCAAATGCTCCAATTGTGAAGGCGCACACCCCTCTTCATCCCGCGAATGCCTTTTCTTCAAGTTCGAGAAGGAGGTCCGAGGCCTACAAGTAACGTACTTCCTTAGCCCCCGTGAGGCACGAGACAGGGTGCGGAGTCGGGAGGTGAGGCCGGGGGTGTCTTATGCCGCTGCTCTCGGCTCTATCATCTCGGCACGCCGCCCTGGCCTGCCGCCGAACCCCCCCCCCCCAGCCACTGCTCCCGGTCCCCCCCAAAGAAAATCCTCGCAGGACCCGACGGTCTCCTGTCCCCCCACCATCCCTCCCCTTCCCGCACCTCACCTGCCACGAACCCCCCAGGAGTCTGGGACCAGGACACCCATGTCCCGTCCACCTCAAACCCTGTCTTCCCAGTACTCTCTGCACACGCCCGAACCTGCCGCCCGGAGCAAGCCATCGAGGCGGAGACCACGGAGCGTGTCGCCAGACCCTCCGGCCTTCCAACGTGTTTCTCCCTCTTCCCCAAGAACTAAGAAGACGGCTCGAACCCTCACACCGCCCACTACGTCTACTATGTCCATCTCTCCCCACCGCAGAAGTCCCACCACTCTACCCCCACAGACTCTGACAATAGTAGCTGAAATCCATGACCCGCCCCATACGACGAGACCCAGTCTGAACAATATCCTCTCCCCCGAGGATCCAGTGGATGTGGCCCTGGCGCAGCTGCACGGTGTGACCGAGGGGAGCTCGGCCGCGCCCACGAGTCTCTTGGATCTGCCCTTGCCTCCTGGTGCCATCTTCTCCACCCCTCCACGAGACCACTCTGGTTCACCCCCTTCCACCCCCATAGTACCTACCCCCCCAACATCCCCGGCCCCCTCCTTGTCAGCCACCCTGAGTACGCCCTCCCTCCCTCCCACCCGCCCGGTCCTTCTGGTACCCCCTGTCGCCACCTAGGGTCAGCCGTGAGACCCCGGACAGACGGGGTGGGGCCACTTTCGGGGTTAACGTGCCCCCTCCTGGCCCGACCACAGAAGCCCGTCAAAACACTTCTGACCCTCTCAGCCCACGACGTTCCTCTGTCTGCCGTGATCCACGCCTCCGGTCTCGCTCGGCCGACTCGACCCCGCAACCTCCGCGGAGTTCGACAGGCCGACCGATTCCTTCCCTGGTGAACGGTAGATAGCCAGCCATGCTCCCGACCCATCCTTCAATTTCGCGAACTCCAGATCTCCCTTCACACTCCAACCTCCTAGCGCCTATGTGCGCACCCACTCTGCCAGCTCTTTCCTCATTTATTTAGATTCCCAAAGCGCACTTCTCTCCCTAGAAAGATTTAACTCTCCTCACCCGCTCGTCTGTACCATCCAGCAAACCTTCCACTTTTTAACGACCCTCCAACACAAGACAGTCGCCTTCTGCTGGGTCCCGGCTCATGTCGGCATCCAGGGTAACGAGGAGGCGGACCGCACGGCAAAGACGGCCTGCTCACTGCCGGCCTCCTCCCGACCCCTCCCCTTCTCCGACTTCTTCCCGACTTTCCGCTCCCACTTCCGCTCCATATAGCAGCGGGAATGGGACCAGGCCACACAAAATAAACTCCACATGATCAAGCCACAAATAAGATACTGGGCGTCCTCATTCCACCGGTCTCGCCATAAAGAAGTAATCCTAGCCCGTCTCCGCCTAGGCCACACCCGCATCACCCACAGACACCTTATGGCGAAATCGCCAGCCCCGCTTTGCCCTACCTGCCATACCCCTATCACTGTCATACACCTCCTAGTGGAATGCCCAAAGTTGTGCGCCCCCACTTTTCAACGGAAGCGATTTTCTTCTTCCTTACTCACTCCCATCTGCTCCATCACATCTAAAACTATACCCTTCCTACCCACTATCCAGCAACTGACCCTTACTCACTCCCCTAGTCTACCACCCCAGCACAGTAACACCACCCACCCAATGCCTCGCCGAGATATGTACCGCTTTCTATAGGTGCGAATCGGCGGTAAATTAGAAATATATATATATATATATATATATATATATATATATATATATATTATATATATATATAACTGTAAAAATGGACAATGAATAATCCATATTCATTTTTACATAAGAAACCAAAATTGCCTAAGCGAGTTTTGGATAAAATTTTATTTGTAGCTTCCTATTTTTGTTTGTCACAACCCTATGATCTACCATTTCTGTGGCTTAGTCGTATCTATTTTCCATTTTTCATTGTTATAGAATTTATTATAATTAATTATGATTGTCTTCCATCTCACCCTCGACCCTAGATTATGCATACACATTGCATGTAACAGGATTGGAACCCGCAGTTCTACTTCTTAGTCATTGATACCCACTCTTTGTCTCTAATTCGTTCTTGTAAATCTTCCTAATAATGATTTGTACTATACGTACAAATTCAATAACTATGACGTCACATTTTCCCGTCATTAATTTTCCTTCATCCTATCTCTAGTATGCAAGTATGCAATGTACGGTAAATTCTTTAATAATAATGTTGTGGTGTTATGTAGTATAAATATTATTATTCAACCATATTCATCCATACGTCACATTTTCCCGTCATTAATTTCCCTTGATCATTATCCTATATAAATTTTATTAAATATTCATTTTTACTCGTGTTAATCTATGCAACGCAAAACTTCATGCATTCGTTCGAAAACGCAGAAATACGTTCTCGCATTATTTTTTTCATTTTTATTTTTAATTATATCACCTCCCGAGATGAACTCGAAAATGCTGAGGTTGAGTTATCAAATTCCACTAACTGGCAGAATCGAACGCTTCAAAGAAAAAAAAACCTCTTTTCGCTCGATTCGAATTTATAACTTTATCATGCGTTATGTTATATCATGTGTGTCATGTCTCATGTACTTGTGTTGTACTAATAACCAAATATAATAACCATCTAGTATAACCATCTAGTATAACCATATAGTATAACCATATAGTATAACCATATAGTATAACCATATATAAATATATAAAAACACTAAGAATGGTAAACGACGTAATGTACTTTAATGAAACTGTAATTAATAATAATTTGTAATGTACTTCAATGAAACTGTAATTAAATGTAATGATTTAATTTATAATGTAAGAATGTACTTTAATAGAACTGTAATGGACAATCATAAGCGAATGTGAAGTAATCCATAATTGTAATCGTAATTGTAATGAACCAAAATTAATACGTACTCAGTCGTGTACTTAATTTGTACTTATGTGTACTATTACGAAATGATATCGCCTTCATAAATGTAGACTCGGCGAAAAATACAAATTAGTTTTTGTTATTTTTATTTTTTATTATTTTTATTTGGAATTTTTCAAACATCTGATCATGTGTTTAAAAGGGGGGAACTTAACCTTCAACTGTCTTCCCCCAAACATTTAGGTTTATATTATACATGTATTTGTAAAATTACGACACTTCATCAAGACACTTCATTTGTAGCACTTCATTACGGCACTTCATTACGAGCCTCCCTTGTTAGCAGCCTTGCTGCGAGGAGGGGGCAGAGGCCCCTTGCCTCCTTAATTTTTAGATTCCGGCCTGAGCCATGGTCGAAAGAGGTCGAACCTCTACCTCTGTAAATTCAGAGCACTACCTGTACATTTTGAGAAGTAAACTAAATGTAAGAGAAACTTTTTATTTTCCCCTTCGAGCCGTGCTCTCTTCAGAAGAACTTAGTCAGTAAAGTCGATAAGTTATAAAAGAAAAGTCGATAATTTTAGTACCAAGAGAAAGTATCAGAGTATTATAGCAAGAGAAGAATTAATAATCGTCGACCCATAAAGCGAGAGAAAGAGACAACCCAAGCACCATAGAAGATATTGGCATAACAGTCTGGCGAGTCTGTAGCCAAATGTTTAACAAGAGGCGACCGAAAAGAATTAGAATGTTATAGAAGAAATATCCGTTGCTGCCTCCTAACTAGAACCCCCGTCGATTCCGAACCGACTCAGGGCCATAGACGGAGGGGTTAACAGAGTGGCGACCCTGCCCCAGGATAAGAAAAAGATTTTAAGAAGAAGAAGATTTTAAGAAGAAGATTTTAAGAAGAAGATTTTAAGAAGAAGAAGATTTTAAGAAGAAGAATATTTTAAGAAGAATATTTTAAGAAGAAGAATATTTTAAGAAGATTTTAAGAAGAAGATTTTAAGAAGAAGATTTTAAGAAGAGGCCACTCTTTGGCCAAGATAGAAATTACCCTGCATCAGGATAAAACCAGTTGACCGGCGTGTCACGACTTCTAGTTCGTAACATCCACCCTTGAACCGGTGTGTCACGACTCCAAGTTCCCCACGCCTAGTTTTCATCCAAGAAGAAGTAGCCAGCAAGACGTATTCAGGACATGTCTCAAGGATTTCCCCATAGAAAATTTTGTTAAGTACAGTTTGTTTTTTAAGTAATTTATAAACACTTGAAAAGTCCGTATTATTAACAGTTAATAATGAGTATCAAGTCAGAATTTACACAAAACACAGTGAACACTTCAGACACCAGTGATACATTTTTCTTAGTGAAACTAATTTTCACAGAAGTTAATCGTAACAGAGAGTTAATCGTAACAGAGAGTTAATCGTAACAGAGAGTTAATTGTAACAGAGAGTTAATTGTAACAGAGAGTTAATTGTCACAGAGTCAATTGTCACAGAGTCAATTGTCACAGTTATTTTCACTATTATATTCAGTATAGAATAATTTTATTTTATGTACCTTCCCGTACATTAGAATGAAATATTGTTTACATTTTTTTTATTTTTTGTTTGCAAATTTTTTTTCAATTATTGAATTGAATTGACTTGCAAATTAAGAAAGAGAGTGTTTATAGAGAGTTTATAGATTTAGAGAGATACTTGAAGTAATTTTGAAGTCAGTTTTGAAGTCATTTTTTGAAGTCATTTTTTGAAGTCATTTTTGAAGTCAGTTTTTGAAGTCAGAAGGTTGCACCAAGAGGGTCAACCAAACCCCAGAGGTTAATAGTCTCCACTTGATAAAGATCAAGTGCAGTCATTTTCCGTTTTCAGTTAATCTTCACTTGATAGCAGTTCAAGTGCAAGTCAGTTTAAGTTTCAAGATACTTGACAAGCGTTCAAGTTAGACAGTTTAAGTTTCAAGATACTTGACAAGCGTTCAAGTTAGACAGTTTAAGTTTTAAGATACTTGACAAGCGTTCAAGTTAGACAGTTTAAGTTTCAAGATACTTGACAAGCGTTCAAGTTAGACAGTTTAAGTTTCAAGATACTTGACAAGCGTTCAAGTTAGACAGTTTAAGTTTCAAGATACTTGACAAGCGTTCACGTTAGACAGTTTAAGTTTCAAGATACTACTTGATAAGAGTTCAAGTCAGTTTCATTTTCAGTTTCAAGATACTACTTGATAAGAGTTCAAGTCAGTTTCATTTTCAGTTTCAAGATACTACTTGATAAGAGTTCAAGTCAGTTTCATTTTCAGTTTCAAGATACTACTTGATAAGAGTTCAAGTCAGTTTCATTTTCAGTTTCAAGATACTACTTGATAAGAGTTCAAGTCAGTTTCATTTTCAGTTTCAAGATACTACTTGATAAGAGTTCGAGTCAGTTTCATTTTCAATTTCAAGATACTACTTGATAAGAGTTCAAGTCAGTTTCATTTTCAATTTCAGAATACTTGATAGAGTTCAAGTCAGAGTTTTATTCCAAGTCAGAGAGTTTTATTCCAAGTCAGAGTTTAAAGTCCCAAGTCATTTCAATGCAGTCAATTGAATTCAACTTTTTCTTTGTAAGTTAAGAGAATTTAATTTAAGAAAATGTAATCTAAGAATTTAATTCAACCTTTTTTTTGTGTTGTAAAAGAGAATTTAATTCAACCTGAATTGACCGGGTTGCGTCTTTAGTTAACCTTTTTTTTGTTTGTGAGAAGGAAATTGACCGATTTGTCTTTTCTTTTCATGCCATTGTTGCGTATATAAATATATAAGTAAAATGACATTTTATTATTTGTAACAAAACCGTTTTTACAAAGGTTGTAACGATTTTGGTAATTATTGTAATGTATACGTGATAATAATAGTTGTGTAATAATTAATTAATCGATCTTGTCCCAATGACTCCTTTTAAATTACTATGCTGAGGAACATACCGTCCCTCCGTTTTGTTTCAACTCTTTTAATTTTTGTTCAAAGTAGTGTGACGAGCAATCTTAAAAAAAAAAAAAAAAAAAAAAAAAAAATGTAATTGTCAATTTCAGACTTATACCCCCTGCTTAGTCACTCAATTCCCCCGAATGTCGTACTCCAAACTTTGTCTTTTTATTTTATTTTAACACCCCCAACCCCAGTTGAACCGTGTCAACCAGAGAAATGGTTCAACCATGGTTAATTCCTCTTTGGTACGATGGAACCTAACCTCAATTTAGGTTGTGTTTTTTTATATTACAGTATATGTTTAGTTCATTATAGTTTATAAATGATTTCTATTTTCAATTTTTATATTTTTTATATTTTTTTTATTCGATGAATACTGAATAATTGTGTTGGTCGAATTTAATTAATTGTGTGTCAAAATATCAAATAATTCAAATTCTATCAACATTCAACGAAAGAGTATGATTTTTCTACTTAACATGCAAAAATTATTAAACCTTTTTAATATTTTTTTTATTATATAAAAATATTTTTTAATGTAAAATTTAATTGAAATTATTAAAAGAAAATATTGTTCGAAATGCTTTCCTTCCATTTCAATAACTTTTTTATTCTTGGTCGAAATTCATCTATGGTTCGATTTATTTTTTTATTTTTTAGAATATTATAAAATTATGTTTAGCTCATTGAAATGCATAATTGATTTATATTTTTAATTTGTATTCTTAATTTTCTTAATTCAATTATCGTACCGATACTTCTGGTTAATGTTAATGGTTATATAGTTCATATATAGCTAGGAATGTTACTAGTCGAATTTAATTCCATCTTCAAAATTTAATTTTTAATACCGCTAGATTTACTTTCATTAATTGTAAGGTCCTCTAAGTTCGTTTTTTTTATTACCTTAATATACGTGTAACTGATTAATTATGTAACATCTATAATCCTAATTGAATTTTATTACTTTTGACACATATTCCCTCCAGTCACTTTTGCATTAAAACTCGTATGCAAACATCATCATTATAATACATCATAATTATTGCTTACTATATATAAATTCTCGCTCATGCATTTATTCAGTTAATTTAACAATCCTCTCAGCTAATCTGTGTCTCGAAATTATAAGATACACACTTTGTACCCAATAAACATAAATACACATTTGACCACAGGTCTATACATCATCCACTACGTAATTCGATTTCTACCTACAACAGTCAATAAAAATGCATGTATGCACACTATATATACTATATATACAAACCTTATGCTAAAATCATTGGATATCACAATAAAACTATTTCATTACGTGTAAGTGCAAACTATGCTATTTAGTCTTAATCATTTTTGCTTTCTAATATATCTTGCTTATGCATTTATTCAGTTAATTTAACAATCCTCTCGGCTAATCTGTCCCTCGAAATTGTAAGATACACACTTTGTACCTAGTACACAAAAATACACACTAGACCACAGGTCTATACATCATCCATTACGTAATTCTATTTTTACCTGCAATAGTAAAAAAAATTAGTTTATCAATTGTACTATCATGGAAGCCTTGAAAAATCCATGAACTTTAAAATTTATATTTTTCCCTTTTATCTACTATTCATTATGTAGGCCTATGTAATTTTTCCCACAGAAAAATAAAAATTTTATAAAAAATTTTAACAATATCATTGTTTGTCTAACTTAATTGTTTGTCTAAATTAAAGTATTAATCTTTGAATTTTTTTATATTTTGTAAGCAAGTGTCATTTTAAAGATTTGATACTCTGCATTGTACTCAACTACCCGAACTCGTTCTGTATAAAACTTGTATGGTAAAAAAGAATGTCATCATCTAATATGAATTCGTTGGATGTTATTTTCTCAATCTATCATATTGTATTAATTGTATTATATTATTGTATTAATACCATTTTAGAGGGGGAAACACTGTAAAAATGAACAATGAATAATCCATATTCATTTTTACATAAGAAACCAAAATTGCCTAAGCGAGTTTTGGATAAAAATTTTATTTGTAGCTTCCTATTTTTGTTTGTCACAACCCTATGATCTACCATTTCTGTGGTTTAGTCGTATCTATTTTCCATTTTTCATTGTTATAGAATTTATTATAATTAATTATGATTGTCTTCCATCTCACCCTCGACCCTAGATTATGCATACACATTGCATGTAACAGGATTGGAACCCGCAGTTCTACTTCTTAGTCATTGATACCCACTCTTTGTCTCTAATTCGTTCTTGTAAATCTTCCTAATAATGATTTGTACTATACGTACAAATTCAATAACTATGACGTCACATTTTCCCGTCATTAATTTTCCTTCATCCTATCTCTAGTATGCAATGTATGGTAAATTCTTTAATAATAATGTTGTGGTGTTATGTAGTATAAATATTATTATTATTCAACCATATTCATCCATACGTCACATTTTCCCGTCATTAATTTCCCTTGATCATTATCCTATATAAATTTTATTAAATATTCATTTTTACTCGTGTCAATCTATGAAACGCAAAACTTCATGCATTCGTTCGAAAACGCAGAAATACGTTCTCGCATTATTTTTTTCATTTTTATTTTTAATTATATCACCTCCCGAGATGAACTCGAAAATGCTGAGGTTGAGTTATCAAATTCCACTAACTGGCAGAATCGAACGCTTCAAAGATTAAAAAAAACCTCTTTTCGCTCGATTCGAATTTATAACTTTATCATGCGTTATGTTATATCATGTGTGTCATGTCTCATGTACTTGTGTTGTACTAATAACCAAATATAATAACCATCTAGTATAACCATATAGTATAACCATATAGTATAACCATATATTATAACCATATATAAATATATAAAAACACTAAGAATGGTAAACGACGTAATGTACTTTAATGAAACTGTAATTAATAATAATTTGTAATGTACTTCAATGAAACTGTAATTAAATGTAATGATTTAATTTATAATGTAAGAATGTACTTTAATAGAACTGTAATGGACAATCATAAGCGAATGTGAAGTAATCCATAATTGTAATCGTAATTGTAATGAACCAAAATTAATACGTACTCAGTCGTGTACTTAATTTGTACTTATGTGTACTATTACGAAATGATATCGCCTTCATAAATGTAGACTCGGCGAAAAATACAAATTAGTTTTTGTTATTTTTATTTTTTTATTATTTTTATTTGGAATTTTTCAAACATCTGATCATGTGTTTAAAAGGGGGGAACTTAACCTTCAACTGTCTTCCCCCAAACATTTAGGTTTATATTATACATGTATTTGTAAAATTACGACACTTCATCAAGACACTTCATTTGTAGCACTTCATTACGGCACTTCATTACGAGCCTCCCTTGTTAGCAGCCTTGCTGCGAGGAGGGGGCAGAGGCCCCTTGCCTCCTTAATTTTTAGATTCCGGCCTGAGCCATGGTCGAAAGAGGTCGAACCTCTACCCCTGTAAATTCAGAGCACTACCTGTACATTTTGAGAAGTAAACTAAATGTAAGAGAAACTTTTTATTTTCCCCTTCGAGCCGTGCTCTCTTCAGAAGAACTTAGTCAGTAAAGTCGATAAGTTATAAAAGAAAAGTCGATAATTTTAGTACCAAGAGAAAGTATCAGAGTATTATAGCAAGAGAAGAATTAATAATCGTCGACCCATAAAGCGAGAGAAAGAGACAACCCAAGCACCATAGAAGATATTGGCATAACAGTCTGGCGAGTCTGTAGCCAAGAGTTTAACAAGAGGCGACCGAAAAGAATTAGAATGTTATAGAAGAAATATCCGTTGCTGCCTCCTAACTAGAACCCCCGTCGATTCCGAACCGACTCAGGGCCATAGACGGAGGGGTTAACATATATATATATATATATATATATATATATATATATATATATATATATATATATATATATAGGGTGTTTCATAACATGCGGGACGAACTTTCAGGATGGATTCAGGACCTAAAAACAATGAAAAACCTTTATATAAACATGTGCCCTGAAATCGCTTTGTTTCCGAGTTACAGCTCTTAATATTTCAGATACTTCTGTTAGATCAGATCATGTGTATATATATATATATATATATATATATATATATATATATGCACTAAAATCACAAAATAACACGTGATCTTATTAATAAGCAAACAACCACGGGGAAAAGGAAACACAAAGTCCGAGCGCTTTCGTGATATATTCACATTATTCACATTATCTTTTCCTCCTTGATAATGTGAATATATCACGAAAGCGCTCGGACTTTGTGTTTCCTTTTCCCTGTGGTTGTTTGCTTGTATATATATATATATATATATATATATATATATATATATATATATATATATATGGGAATGAACTCAGAATGGTCCCCTGAGTTTTTTATGATACACACAGACAGTGCATGGAACAAGGAACTCTTCTGGGATAATTAAATCCACTATAGTCCGAATAAGTAATGGTAAATGACAAATACCATAGTTTTTCTTTTTCATGATGCTAGCCCGACGCGGGCAACGGGTCACTCGCAAAGAGGTCCCATAAATATAGCTTCCCTCACCAGCTATATATATATATATATATATAAAAATAATGATTGCAGATATTGATGCAGATATTAAGGACAGTATTGTATCATGCTTCGCAGATGACACAAAGATATATAAGGAAATATATATTGAACGAAGATGACAAGAAAATTACGAACCGACATTGAAACATTATTCCAGTGGGCAGAAGACAACAATGTGAAGTTCAACGAAGATATGGTAATAACAAAGAGCTACAGAAAAAAGGGTACAAAACTCCGCAAGCCAAACAGATAACACCAAATCCACAAGTCAGGGATCTTGGAGTAATAATGTCGTCGGATGCAGATTTATTTCATGTATGACCTTGCCGATTGTAATGTTCCGTACACTCTATGACATGTTTCAATATCGTTGAGTGTAGAACCATCAGTCACTCAGAGGTGCATCGCGATGTTTCACTGTTCGTATTCGTAACTTCCTACTGTGCAGTCCAGTGAAAAAAAAAACCTTAAAAGTTTTTGTGCTATTTAGTGATAGTGTGCATTTGAAGTGAGAATGAAGGCTTATTCAAAGAGGAATGGCAGACATGCATCTCATGTAGGGACCTGACGAGTGTAATGCGGCCGCAGCAAGACGTCTGTATGCGGTAAGGTTTCCGAATCGCTGTCTGCCAGATAAGAAGAACTTTCAGAGAATAGACGAGCGTCTTGGTGATACAGGATCATTCAACAACGAGTTTCAGATGGTAGTAGACCAATCAGCGCCAGAACTGTTGAGTTGGAGGAGCGGGTCCTGGTGTCAGCACCAGAAGGATAGCAGCAGCAGAGGATGTAAGATACACAACTGTGTGGAGAATTTTAAGGGAACAACAGCTTTATCCATATCACATCCAGAGAGTACAAGGCCTTACTGAAGCTGATTTCCCACCACAAGAAGCTTTTTGTAGTTGGTTCCTTCAACAGTGTGCTCGTGATCCTCTTTTTCTATCCTTCGTTTTTTTTTCTGATGAGGCTGCCTTCACAAGAAATGGCGTGATCAATTTTCACAACACTCATCACTGGGCCGAAGAGAATCCGCATGTCATCATCCAATCAAGGCACCAACAACAATTTAGTATCAATGTATGGGCAGGACTTATTGCCGACAACTTAATCGGTCCTTTTGTTTTGCCTAGAAGATTAACAGGAGAATCCGATTCCAATTTTTTAAGGAATGGTTTAAGCGATTTACTAGATGAAGTTCCTCTTGGTGTCTGACGTCGTATGTGGTTTATGCATGACGGCGCCTCATTTTAGTCGAGTAGCCAGAGACTATTTGGATGACCATTTCGCTGATAAATGGATAGGCCGTGGACGACCCATTGCGTAGCCTGCTCGCTCCCCGGACCTGAATCCACTCGATTTTTACCTGTGGGGTCATCTGAAATCCATCGTTTACGCGACACCCATTGACAACGTTGAAATGCTTCGCCAACGTGTAGAACAAAGATGCCAGAAAATCCGAGCAATACATGAAATATTTGAACGCGTCAGGCATTCTATGACGAGACGTGTTCAGGCGTGTATTTAACTGCAAGCCAGTCATTTTGAGCACTTCCTTTAAGGGTAAGGCGAATACTTGCTGGAACACACAACGGGCTGTAATTCGGAAACAAAGCGATTTCGGGTATATGTTTATATAAACTTTTTACATTGTTTTCAGGTCCTGAATCCATCCTGAAAGTGCGTCCCACATGTTATGAAACACCCTGTGTGTATATGTATATATATATATATATATATATATATATATATATATATATATATATATACAGGGTGTCCATAAGTCCGGCATCATAGGAAAAATAATTAAAAAAGGCAAAACAAAAGCTTTTATTTACAGAACGTGCTCAATATGTCCACCATTGTTTTCACTACACAAATTCAGACGTGATACCCAGTCAGCAAGCACACGGTGAATGATGTCAGGAGTAATGGTGTTACATGCCCCAATAATGCGCTGCCGCAAATGTTCAACACTCCTAATTTTCTCTGCGTATACCAGCGCTTTCAAGTGACCCCAGAGATAAAAATCTAGTGGCGTGAGATCCGGGCTTCTAGCTGGCCATTCCATAGGCCCTAGACGTCCTATCCAATGACCAGGGAATTGTTGGTACAGGTATTCCCTTACTTGGGTGCTGTAATGTGCAGGAGCGCCGTCTTGCTGGAACCATGCGATGGATGCTACTTTTCGACACTCCTGTCTCTGCGGACAATCGCCGAAGAGACTTATTGGGACTTCTGTTAAAATGAACCAAGATAGCAGTCGCTGTATCATCGTCAGTGGACCTCCTTGAAGGTCCACTGCGTGGTTTATCTTCTATGGATCCTGTTTCCTTAAACTTTGCAACAAGTCTGCTAACACAACTCTGTGTTATTGGCTCGCGGTCTGGATGCAGTCTGTTAAATTCAGCAGCGGCCTCTCTTTGTCTCCGATTTCCTATGAGTAGAATTATCTGGATTATGGCCTGTAGAAAGAGAAAAATATGAATTATGGTTTGTAGAAATAGAAAAATATGAATTTCTCCTATGCCGCCGGACTTATGGGACACCCTGTATATATATATATATATATATATATATATATATATATATATATATATAATCCCGCACGACTACTCCCGTTCCAGTGTTTCTAGTTGTACCCCCCCATTTGTTGGCAAACCACTGGTCTTCCCATTAAGTGCAATTCATGTAACTGCTAGTTTAGCCATTTTCAGTGCCCCAGTACCATATTCGGTCCCAGTACCTCCCGCAAAGTGTAGTTCTAATGCTGACAATTATACCTACATATTCCTGTTTTTGAAACAAAACTAAAATTTAATTTTTTGAAAAACCGTGGATGATGGAAACATTTCGTACCCATATTTGTATTCTGCGTGCAAAAACCTAACAGAATCACTCTATAGACTTACTTGACGAACAGGAAAAAGTTCTAATTTGTTGTCCAGTGTAATCAACTCTACGAACAAACTGAAGGCGTTGCTATGGGTTCCCCTTTGGGTCCCACTCTGGCAAATATTTTTGTTATTTTGAAGAACAGGGCCTTGATACCTGTCCTATCTTCTTGATCTTGATTTCCGCCCAGTCTTTTATCGAAGATATGTGGACGATACCTTCACAGTCCACTCTCTTCGATGTCAATCACATGTTGAGAAGTTTTTAAATTATCTTAATACACAGCATTTTAATATTAAATTTACTATCGAATCATAGAATAACGTCCTTCCTTTTTTTTTGAGTTGTCTATTGAGAAGCTGAATTGTTTTTTTTCTACCTCAGTTTTTCGTAGAGCAACTTTTACAAGTTTGGGTATGAGTTTTTTACTTGCACACCTTTTTTATTCAAAGTTAACTCCATTGAGAGGCAGAGGCGTACCGAAGGGGAGGGCGACAGGAGCGATCGCCCCCCCTCGAGCTAATAAATTGTTATTTTCCCATTAAAATTGCTAGGTTACAACAAGATGAGAATGAAAGTTAAAAAATTTCAGCGCTAGCTCTTGCCTCCCCTACTACTAAACATCTAAAATGGCTTAGGATCCCGAAAACTCTTAATCCGGCCCTGAGAATAACTTTCTTTTATAAAGGTAACAGTCCAAGGAAATGCTTAATCTCGAAATTAGCACTTTTTTATTCTTATGTTAATACAAATCTGAGCATCCTAATTGCGCTTTGCATTTAATATTATGTTACTAATCAGATTTTTATCATAATTTTTATATTTTTTATATAATTTTTTTATTTTTATTCATAATGTGTCTTAGCAGTAGCTAGTTAATCATCTCTGACTGAACGATAAGCTCATCATGAACGTACATAAAAATTATTTATCTCTATTTCAATTATACATCTACGATTAGTTCCAAGTTCCCCCCCACCCCCACCCTTGGCAAATTTCTGGGTACACCTCTGAATTTTGGGACTCGTATTTATAGATCTTATCATTTACACTTTACAGTATGTTCGTCCTATATTGGTCTTCATATTGAATTTGAATATTTAATTAATTTTTTTACTTGAAATGGTTTTCCTAAGAAATTGATTCAGAAATATATTTCTAAATTTCTTGATAATATTTATAGACATAAGACACCTGTTTTTAATGTTCTCAAAGACAATTACTTCACCTTTCCTTACCTCAGCCTCGTTGTGATAAGATTGAGAAAGACTTGTCTGCAATCTTGAAGAAATGTTTCCCCAAATTAATATTAATTTCGTTTTTGTAAATTCTCCTCCCATTGGATCTTACTTTCGCTTTGAGAATAGATTCCCTCCCCTTTTGTGGCCATCATGTATCTATAAATTTGATTACTCGCACTGCAAGAGCAAGTCTTACATTGGAGTACCATTCGGTTACTTCACTTCCGCAGTGACCTGCATTTGGGTAGTTCGTCTCATCAGTAACCCAATGGAGTCCATAATACATGAACATTCGGTTGGATGTGACACTCCCTTTCCACCAGATAATTTTTAGATTTTAAATGTATAAAGGTTGTAACATAAATTCTGCTCGATTAGAAAACGGACGATAGATAATAGAATAACCTCAAGATAATGTGAAATAGTTTTAGAAATGTTGCACGATAAACGCGGCGACAGATTCGCACATGTTTTAGCACGATACAGAATGACTTAGGCTAGTGTAGGATTAAGCTAATTAATATTTTCTCTGGTGTTTTTCATACAGTTACAACGCCACCCCTACGATATTACAGAATTGAAAAAACATGGAGCCCACGAAAGAGCATATTCGACATGTGATGTTGTATGAGTTCCACAAAGGATCTAACGCTAGTTAATCCGCAAGAAACATTCGGAGCACCAACAATTCAGCGCAGGACAATTCAGCGCCGACAATTCAGCGCCGACAATTCAGCGCAAGTCAGTACAGTTAAAAGTTTAGTTAAAAATAATAAAAATAAATCGCAATAAATAAAAAAGAGAAAAATTTGTGTATTTATATATATGCTAAATTGGGTCTGTATCGAAGGAGTGACATTTCAAAGGAGTGACATAACAAAGGAGTGACATAAATACCGTAACGAAGGAGTGACATAACGAAGGAGTGACAAATCGGAGATAAAATTCAAAGGAGTATAATTATTAAAATTTTATTTAAAAAAACAAAATTTGTTAGAATTGTTAAAATTAAGATTTTATTTCAAAAACTAGAAACCTAACCTAACCTAACCGTTGCAAGCCTCTCTTCCCTCTGGATTTGTTCTTTCTTCTTCTTTGTTGGTATTTTCGCGCTGAATTGTCTTGCGCTGAATTGTCTTGCGCTGAATTGTCTTGCGCTGAATTGTCGGCGCTGAATTGTCGGCGCTGAATTGTCGGCGCTGAATTGTCCTGCGCTGAATTGTCGGGTCACGGAAACATTCAAAGAGTTTATGGAAATGATGTGAGCGAATGGATGTGTAGGAGATGGTTTGAGAAATTCAGAAATGGAGACTTCAGTCTGAAAGATTATATCACTAGGCAACAAAGATTTTGTTACAGAAGACCAAATAGATGCTCCTAGCTAATTTCGGTATGCTGATTTCAAATCTATAATTAGATTTTTTCTATCATGTCTAGATTTTGTGTAAAATGCAAATCACTTTTAGTAAAATTTTCTACCACGTCCAGATTTTGGTTTTAATCGGCTTAATGCCAGTAATATGAAACTTGCTTTTCAAGGTTAAAGCAATTTTTTTTGCCAACTATATACAAATTCGAACAATTTTGATAAATAAAATTTATCCCGAGTTGGCAACACTGAGTCAAGAGCATAGTAACGGGCAACAGCCTAACGGTCAGTCGCTACGTGACAGTCAAGCAGAACGGTTGTTGAAGCTCTCTGCTGATGAGCAAGTGACAGGTTGTGGTGACTTGTGTGTTTTTATAGCATTTGTTTTGTACTACGGTGTGTATTTCTTTTTATTTTGCACATCGTAATAATTACTTTCTACGTTTTTTCAGATATTGTATGGTAATTCAAAATGGCATCAAATAGACGTGCTTGTGTAAATCACCCAGACAACTTCTGCTTTGTCTGTGGACAATATACACCTAAGCCACAACGTAGAAACATAACAACAAAGATTAAACTTGCCTACAAGTGTTATTTTGACTGTAAGTTAGAAGACCAACAGAGGGACTGGGCACCACATATTTGCTGTGCACAGTGCAATGCAATGTTAATAGCTTGGATGAATGGTAAAAGAAAAGCTATGCCGTTCTCAGTCCCCATGGTTTGGCGTGAGCCGAAAAATCACTTCAATGATTGTTATTTTTGTTTGACAAAGATTGCTGGTTTCACAAAGAAAAACAAATCAAAGATCACGTACCCAAACTGCGAATCAGCAATGAAACCAGTACCACATGATGAAACAAATCCACCACCAGTTCCACCAGCAACGATAACAGACAGCAGTTCATCTGAAGATTCTGCTAGTGATATAGAAACAGGGAAAGATGGCATATATGTTCCAGATGCAAATATTTCCCCACATTTGTTAAGTCAAGCGGAGTTAAATGACTTAGTGCGCGATTTGGAATTACCAAAAGAAAAGGCAGAGTTGCTTGGTTCAAGACTTCAAGAATTTAATCTTCTCCAACCAAACACCAAAGTTTCCCATTTCCGCCATCGCCATTTGCAGTTTTCATCATTTTACTTACAGGAAGAAAACGTTTGTTTCTGCCACGATATCAGTGGTCTGATGCAAGGGATTGGCTGTCGCTATGATCCAAAAGAATGGAGACTGTTCATTGACTCTAGTAAAGCTAGCCTTAAAGCTGTATTACTGCACAACGGCAATGAAAAACCTTCAATACCTGTAGCACATGCCACTGGCCTTAATGAGACTTATGAATCGATGAAACTGCTGCTAAGACTCATCAAATATAAGGACCACACATGGAATATTTGTGGCGACCTTAAAGTTGTATCATTACTTCTTGGGTTACAGTTGGGCTACACAAAGCATATGTGCTTTTTGTGTCTATGGAACAGCAGAGATGACAAGAACCACTACAAAAAACATGATTGGCCATCTAGAACTGAACATGTTGTTGGTAAATACAATGTGAAACACCCAGCACTTATTGACCCTCAGAAAGTACATCTTCCACCACTTCACATTAAACTTGGCCTTATGAAAAATTTCGTGAAGGGTATGGATCATCAAGGTAGTGGTTTCCAATATTTAAAGGATAAATTCAAAGGAATATTGACAGATGCTAAGCTAGAAGCTGGAGTTTTCACTGGACCACAGATCCGCAGTGTCATCCACGACTCATCGTTTCCATCTAACCTAAATGAGAATGAACTAGGAGCATGGACATCTTTCGTTGAAGTTGTCAAAAATTTTCTTGGAAACCACAAAGCTGAAAACCACCGTAAACTCGTAGAAAACATGCTTAAATCTTATGAAATAATGGGATGCAGAATGTCTTTGAAAATTCATTTTTTACATTCTCATCTTGACTTCTTCCCGGCCAACCTTGGGGCTGTAAGTGACGAGCATGGAGCGCTTCCACCAACAGATCTCAGTTATGGAAAATAGATACCAAGGTAATTTCAACCCAAATATGATGGGAGATTATTGTTGGTTCCTGCAGAAGGAGAGCTCGTCATCCTACAAGCGACAAAGGAAGAGGACACACCAAAGTTTCACTTAAGAACAGGAATTTGCCTTTCAGTAGTAACAACAAAATACTAACGCGCTTTGGGTGGATGGTTGGGCGCAGGGGTGGTAACTCCGCCAGCGGAATTCCGCTGTCTGTCTTAAGCCAGAATAAAGGAGGAAAGACATCCCTGTTCACTAATTATTTAAGTATGCTTAACATAAAACGTGGCACGGAAAAGTAGCTTAGACGGCTTTCGTAATAGAAGCGGGTGAGAAAAAAAATGAAAAATAGGGGTTTTCGGTTACACAAAATCTGGACGTGATAGAGAAATTTTGATATCAGATCTGAAATCAGCATCACCGCTTTAGTAGGAATCAGTAGTTCACGTGTCTGTAACAAAAAAAAAGTTGAAATTTGTTGCCTAGTGAATTATCAACGAACAGGACGACCAAATGAATTAGATGAAGAGTTGCTGAAAGCAACAGTGGAGGAAAACCCAACGGTAACTGTAAGAGAACTTGGCCTGCAACTCGGCGTTAGCCATATGACCATTCATCGTCATTTGAAGCTGTTAGGAAAAGTAGTGAAGGTTGGAAAATGGGTTTCGCATGGTTTGTCACAAGCGAATTTTCAACATCGAATCGATATTTGCACATCACTGCATTCTCGGCAACTGCAGGCACCGTTTTTGAATCGGATCGTCACTGGGGATGAAAAATGGGTCCTCTATAACAGTGGTCTCCAAACGTTTTTGATCACGCACCCTTTAATCAGCAAAAATAAATAACACGCACCCCTAATGAACATGAAGATTATATTATATATATCCTTTCATTATTTACTAGTAAGTTAATAGTATACAACAGAAATACGATAGGGTGAAGATATACTTCCCAATATAATTTAATGAGAACAATGTGGCTGACTGTGCTTCATAATTTCCGAAAATCTTGGTTTGACACTTTGTGATACAGCGATTCGAAGGTCCGGTTCCAAGTTCAGTTTATTTCGATTCTTGGTTTTAATACCTATCATAGCAGAAAAAGACACCTCACACAGATATGTAGATCTAAATGAAAGGAGCGCATCGTTCGCTGTGCTTACTAAATCTGGGTACTCATTTTTTAATCCAATCCACCAATTGTGCACAGTTTTCTATTGAAATTCGGTTCGTAAACTTGTATCTTCCCTGATGTTAATCAACTGTTATTTTACAAAATAATGCGGCGATCTCGAATTGTGAGATTTAGTTTGCTAAATTTTAATCGCAAGTAAGCGATATCGCGGATACTATCTCGCAAATTCCTAGGAATGACTGTGTGTTAGGGAGTATATTTTCTTTCTCGGTCATCTTCTTGAAATTCAAAAACTTTCTATGAAAAACAATGATAAATCGGAATCATCAAATTTTCTTCGCGCACCCCACTTTGGAGACCACTGCGCTCTATAACGATATTAAGTGTCGACATCAGTGGCTTAGCCGTGAAACAAAGCCTGGACCCCATCCAAAGAACATTTTGCTATGCGTTTGGTGGGATATGCAAGGAATTATTCATTTTGAGCTTCTGCCAGATAACCAAACAATCACAACTGAAGTCTACTGCCAACAACTCCAACGACTGAAGATTGCATTACAAAAAAAAGTCCTGCATTAGTTAATCGCAGAGGTGTTCTATTCCACCAGGATAACGCGCGACCTCACACTGCTCGAATCACCACTGCCCAATTGGAGGCATTTGGTTGGGAAAAAATGCCTCATCCACCTTATTCTCCGGACATCGCACCTTCAGACTACAATTTAGTCAGAAGTCTTCAACACCACCTAGATGGACAAAAGTTGCAATCCAGGGAAGCTATCGAAAACGAAGTGATCGCTTTTTTTAACTCGAAACCAAGGGAATTCTTCGAACGTAGCATAAAAAAACTTTTCTACAGGTGGGAGGAGGTTATAGAAAAAGAAGGGAATTATATTGATGATTAATTTGTCATTATAAGTCATTTAATTTTTGCTGTGAATAAACTAAAAATTCGAGCAAATTTGTTCTTAAGTCATTTAATTTTTGTTCTGAATGAACTAAATAATCGAGTAGAATATATGTTACAACCTTATAATAACACGAGTGATCTTAGATCACTGGTTCCCAAACTATGGGTGAATTACCCCGGGGGGTTAATGAATGATTTTTCGGGGGTAATGGAGACGGCAGTCAAAAAAAAAAAGAAAAAATCGCAGACTGAATCTGAACATAATGTAACTGCGGAAATTAATTTTGCCACCGTCTTGCAAGCACAACTATGAAATATGAGGGTCTTCAATAAGTATTCCGCACTTTTTATTTTAGTGATAATATATATATATATATACTCGTAATAACGAGCCAAAATGAGATCTATAGGCTTATTTAGGCTAGCAACAGTATAGGCTTATTTAGGCTAGCAACAGTATAGGCTTATTTAGGCTAGCAATAGTATAGGCTTGTTTAGGCTAGCAACAGTATAGGCTTGTTTAGGCTAGCAACAGTATAGGCTTGTTTAGGCTAGCAACAGTATAGGCTTATTTTGGCTACTCGTAGCTGTCACATATCGTACGAGTAGTGAGTATGGCTGCGCCGCTTTCAATTTGTACTCAGGAAGAATAGAGATCCGTGGTTCGTTTTTTGTGGGCAGAAGGTGTAAAAGGAGTTGAAATTCACACGCGTTTATGTGCTCAGTATGGGAATAATGCATTACCACGGCGAAGTGTGTACGAGTGGATGCAAATGTTCAAGGAAGGTCGGACATGTGTGACAGATGCTCAACGCTCAGGACGACCGTCAACATCAACCAGTGGTGACAAGCAGGAAGAAGCCAGAGCCATGATTTTCGATGTCAGAAGATTAACAATAAAAGAAATTGTATCCTCATTAGACATCAGTCAAGGGTCAGCCTATTCGATAGTTCATAACATTCTTGGCTTTCACAAGGTTTGTGCAAGATGGGTGCCGAAACAGTCGTCAGAAGAGCACAAGCGTAATCGTATGAAACCTGGATCCATCACTATGAATCAGAAAGCAAACGACAGAGCATGCAATGGAAGCATCCAACATCTCCCGTTGCAAGGAAGTTCAAAGGGCAGCCGTCAGCAGGTAAAGTTATGCTAACACTGTTTTGGGATACACGAGGCCCTATCATTCAACATTATCTATAGCGTGGAACTACAGTAACAAGTGCATCGTATTCTGACATGCTTCGGAATGAGTTAAAGCAAGCAATTCGCACAAAACGGAGAGGGAGATTGTCGGAAGGTGTTATTCTGTTACACGACAATGCGCGCCCTCATACCGCTGCACAGACTAGAAAATGCCTTCAAGAACTTAAATTTGAAGTTCTCGACCATCCAGCCTACAGTTCAGACCTGGCACCTTCGGATTTTACCTGTTTGGACCACTAAAAGACGTTTTGAGAGGTCAGCGATTCCAAGGCGATGATGACCTGAAGGAGGCGGTGCATGACTGGCTATGCACACAGTCAAGAACATTCTTTTGTGATGGCATTAGGAAGCTTGTTAATCGCTGGACTAAGTGTATTGAGAAACAGGGAGACTATGTTGAGAAGTGATGTGTTTATAATCTATCAGATGTGAAAATAAAAAGTGCAGATACTTATCGAATTACCCTCGTACATAATTTCTGTTTACCTGTTGGTAAATATTGTGTATATATTCGAGTCCAGGATCATTGAGATTTTTTTCGCTTGCTTGGTTTGATTTATTATTATTTTTATTTTATTTATTTTTTTGCCTGCTTAGTAACAAGTAAAAGTTTACTTCACCCATAAACAAGTAAATTTTGTTTTAGTTCTCGACAGAGGTTTGAAAGGTGAGCATTGCTAATACTGTATATAAGTACCGTATCTTATATTTATCAAGTTTATAACTGTAAAATTATATATATATATATATATATATATATATATATATATATGTGTGTGTGTGTGTGTGTGTGTGTGTGTGTCTCTACATAACCATGTCATCATATAATTGTCCTAAACTAAAATAGTTCGTTATTTTGTGTGTGCTTTCTTTGAAGGGGTTAATACGGATGGAGGAAATCAAGAGTTTGGGTAACAAAGGAGAAAAGTTTGGGAACCACTGTCTTAGATTATTGGAATCTATTTATACTTGTAAGCTTAAACCTTCTTTAAATCATAACTTTCCCATCTCTTGAATGTTTTAATGTAGGACCTATTTCATAATTTATTTTGTAATTGTTTAAAATTTTACTTATTTTACTTTTTATAATTTTAGAATTTACCCTGAAGATGAGTATGGTATCCTTCGAAACGTCAAATTTATATTAAAGTCACTGTACGTCGCTTCCTTGGTCTTCCTTTTCATTATGCATTTAAGGTTTTCCAGAAACATATATACATATACCTCGGTGGTGTAGTGATTAGCGTCGCTGACTACGAATCCATCGGCCCCGGGATCAAGACCCGGTGACGGCAGGCAACGCGCAGCAAAACCCAGCTGTTCATCCTTCCACACATTAAAGAAAGTGTTTGGTAGATAAATGGGTACCCTGGGTGGCCTAGTGGTTAAGATGCTAGGCTGCTGGTGGGGTATAGGGTTGCCAGATTTTTCAAATGGTCATGCGGGACAAAAAAATTCTGAGGTTTTTTTAAGACCAATTTTTTTAAAATTGAAACTAGGTTTCTTCAACGGTTACAACAAACAAAATTAGAAAACTTTTATTAAAATAATGCTTAACGATTAAACATCGTGAATAATATTGAAAAAACTGTCACGCAAATGCAACAATTTACACCTGAACGATTTTTTATAAAAAGTAGACATACAGATTTTATTTGAATTACACAGTCTCCAGTTGTATGGTCAAGCAATCGCGAGATTCACACTAATTCAAAGCTTACAATATAACTACAGCCGAAAAACTGCTAACTCGTGGCCAAACACATTTTATAAGCGTTATGTAATTTCTAGGATGTTCTAGAACATTCAAATCCTACGAGTACATAGTTCAAGAAAATTCTAAATCAATTCATCCCGAAAAAATTTGCTTAAAAAATATTTTTTGCGGTACATTTTGAATACAAATCGGGACGCGGGATTTTTTTATCAAATGCGGTACTGTCCCGCAGCATGCGGGACTTCTGGCAACCCTATCCCCAACCACTCACAAGGCACAGTCATCAGCTTACATGGAATAACTGACACTGTCAGCGATTCCTTCAAATAAATCATTGATCATCAAGGAAAATAGTGTTAGACTTAGGATACTTCCCCTGTGGGAGGCCAATTTCACCATTAAAGCTATTGGAAATGTGATTTCCAGCTAAAACTCTAGTACGGCGTTGAGAAATAAAATTTTGGATTACTCTTAGGAGATGGACTTTTAATCCAGATTTATACAGTTTTTGAAATAAACCATGATGCCAGACAGTCAAGACATTCATTTCTCATAAAGGCCTCCCTTGTATCATTTTTTAATCGAACAAGGCTATCTGTTGCTGAAAATCTGTGCCTGAACCTACTCTGAAACTGTCTAAAAGATACCATTTTCTCTATAACTTTACACAGGCAGCTTGTTAATGCTATAGGCCTAAAAAGTGTAAGGTCAGTAGAAGGTCTACCTGGCTTATACAGAGGGATTAAAATACTTTCTCCAGCAATCTGGGAAGACATCTCGTAACCATAAAACTTGAGTAAAATTTCCTTATTTTGTGGGGTTATATTAGATAGAAAAGGATATACAATATTATCTCTACCAGGAGCTGTTAGTTTAGTATCCTTAAGAATTATTTCCAGTTCATATATGGTAAAAGGAGAGTTGTAGTTAATATCACTTGATTCAAAATGAATAGGGACAAACTCAGATTCCACCATATGATAGACAAAAGGTTCAACATAAAAGGAGGGGCTACTGGTGTTTGCAAAACTGCTGCCTAAAATCTCGGCAGTGTCAACTGGATCAGCATATAAAACACCTTCAGACTTTAAAACCAAAGAACCCCTAGATCCTCTATTGGCACTAAAACGCTGTATTTTATTCCAAACCTCACTCATTGTGGAATTTGAGGATATAGACTGTACAAAATCTCTCCTTGAGTTCCTCTTAGATAGTCTGACAACCCTACGTGCCAATGGTTTTGCTTTTTGACAGATGACCAATGTTTCTTGTATGGGATTACCAACAAAAAGTCTAAATACTCTCTTTTTAACTCTAAGAGCTTCAGCACAGGTATCATTCCACCAGTATTTACTATATTTAAAGTTCACTGTTGACGAAGAGCAGGGAATATATTTAGATGCACAAGCAATGAGCAAGTTTGTTATATTACAACAATTTTCATCAGCACTTCTACAAAAATCAACTGGAGGAAGAGAGAGATTGGTTTCAAAGGTCAATAAAGAACTACCTATCTTCCATTTTGCCTCTTTAAAACCAACAACAACTCAGATGTGTCAATATTTGAAAAATGTCCCCTAAAT
The DNA here is from genome assembly GCA_023014485.1 of Bathynomus jamesi. Taxonomy (NCBI): domain Eukaryota; kingdom Metazoa; phylum Arthropoda; class Malacostraca; order Isopoda; family Cirolanidae; genus Bathynomus; species Bathynomus jamesi. The sequence continues at coordinate 1,035,787 of JAJOZX010000092.1, read as the reverse complement.
TCAGGAAAATAAGTTGGGACTGGAGAGTTCAGAACATATAAATCAAGATCAACGAACAGTTCTGCCGGTAAGTTACCCTTAATACAACTATGATGTGAACCCCAGGAGACATGATGGCTATTGAAATCTCCCATCAGTAGGACTACTTGTGGCCAGGGCCGGTGAGAGCTGCCACGGGCCCCGGGGAAGGATTGGTATATGGGCCCCCCTTGTTTACTCAGCATTTTATTATGAATGTTTTTTGTGTACATAACAAGCAAACTGATTATACGTCCAAGTCACTATAATCTCTATAAAATGTATGTTCATTAATTATATTTCCTCTGTTATTTAATCAATTGCTTTATTAATATTTTTAGATTTTATCCCCCCTCTTTCCGGGCCCCCTAGGGGTCCAGGCCCCGGGGATATAACCCAGCTTCCCCGCCTTCTCGGCAGCCCTGGTTGTGGCACTTTCAAGAGGACACGCTCAAAATCCTGCCTTGTAAGATTCAGATATGGAGGTAGATAAATGGAACAGACAGTAAGAGACACTGACCTAAGATGAATTCTGGCTGCCACAATCTCAAAATCTGAACAAATTTCAACAGGAGAGAAAGGGTTGGAATTGTGTATCCCCTAGAGGCCTAGAAGGACACCACCACCCTCCCTAGTCCTCTCTTTATGAACACAAGTATATCCCTTCAATCCAATATTAGCATCCTGACAAAGATCAGATTCTTGCAAAGCAAGGATAGTAGGTTTGTGATCACTTATCAAGGTCTGAAGGAATGGATATCTTTTATGAAAGACCCTCAAATTCCACTGACATTACTTAACAAATATGATGAATAAAAGTGGTAGCTAAACAGAAATTAATCTCCAAAGAGAATCCTAAAACCATCCCCAGTATCTATTTGACTCTTTGGTATTCCTTGTTTCCCAAGCATGGGGGCCAATTTGGTAACAATTGCCTTAGGTTGAAGATTCAATTCGGAAAGTTTCTTGTATTCATTAATTACACTGGTATGCATATGAAATTTTTTTGTCTGCTGTGAGGGTTTTTTCAACTCATATTATATAATTCGACCATGCTGAATTCGAAAATGACATTGGTTTTCCTCAATCAGGTCAGGTTTTTTCTCTATTGGCCATTTATTATAAGTCCAATTTTATCCCCAAATTTATTGATTTTTTAGCTTAAACACTGTAGATACGAGTAATATTATAAGAACACTCATGAAAAATGAAAACATTGTGTGAATAAATACTTTTATTCATACAATGAATATGGAAAAAAGTTTATTGAGGAAGGAATGAAGTTTTTTTGGCTTTCCGTCTGTGTTTTTCTTCGGGCACGTCTCGCTTCAAACACCAGCAATAGTCCGCCAGCATATTGATATCCCAGTTTCCCTGGTACCTCTCTTCCATTATTTTGATATCTTGGTGAAATCGTTCACCCTGTTCCTCACTATAATCCCCGCAATTTTCAGGAAAATAGTCCAAGTGGGACCACAAAAAGTGCATTTTTATGGACATGCGCGACCCATGAGCTTTGAAAGCTTCCATCAAGTTTTCGACAACGGACTCGTATTCTGGACTTCTACGCTTGCCAAGAAAATCAGTGACAACTGATTTGAATGCCTGCCAGGCATTCTTCTCAGTTGGAGTCATTGCGTTTTCGAACTGAGTATCCTTGATCAAAGTTCGAATTTGAGGACCATCAAAAACCCCAGCATTTAGTTTAGCATCAGATATATGAGGAAATTTACTCTCGAGATATCGGAATGCTGAACCCTCCTTATTCATTGATTTGATGAAATTTTTCATCAAGCCCAGCTTCATATGAAGTGGTGGGAGCAAAATTTTTGTTGGTGGTACAAGGGGCACTGAAACGACATTATGCGACCCAGGTTCAAAATTCTCTCTAGATGCCCATTCACGCTGTGCATAGTGCTTCTCATCCGCTCGGCTATCCCATTTGCAGAGGAAACATGGGTATTTCGTGTATCCCCCTTGCATTCCCAATACAAATGCCACAATCTGAAAAAAAAATGAAAATATTTAAAGAATTTAGAGAATTTGTTCTATCAGATAAAAAAATCTATGCATTGGACTGTATCACTTCTATGGGGAAGTTAAGTGTTCTTATACGCTCTCAAATAACCTTTGGAAAAACAACATAGTCAATAGCAATAGTTTACTTATGATATTAGTATTACCTTCAAATCTCCACAGATCCTCCAGTTATGTTGGTCGTATACGAGAGCATCCAGTAAAATTTTCATGTTATCGTAGCTCTCAGTAAGTTGTACGGAATGTGCTACAGGGACTGATGCAACCCTATTCCCAATGTTGAGAAGTACTGCTTTCAAACTTCGTTTAGATGAGTCTATAAATAGCCTCCATTCTGATGCGTTATTTGGCAGGCCCAAGGATTCGATTAGCCCCTCAACATTGCAGCAGTACACTAAGGAAGGGGTATTTTCGTGCACTGCAAAAAACTTGCGGAATTCTTCCTCTCGTTTCCCATACCAGGAGAATGTTGTTCCCGGAGCCAGCAAGTTGTCCTCTCGAAGTCGTGAGCCCAAGATCTCGGCAGCTAATTTGGAAAGTCCTAAATCCCTGGTAAGATCATTAAGTTTGGCCTGGTGAGAGGCCTCGGCTCATTTGAAGCGGTATTTTGAGGTATATACGACTGGGACTGGTCATTGGCATTGGTCATTGATTCATCATCAGAATCATCGAAGTCCATGGTTTGAGGTGGGTCGGGTATTGGAATTCCAGGACCATGGGGTACAGGTCTCATAGCAGAAGGAATGTCAGGGTATACAACAATGTGTTTATTATTCTTGTTAACTCCTGAAAATAGAAACACAGAAACATGGATATAAAACTTGCATATGAAATAGAAGAAGCATTCAGACAGTGGCGGTTCGTGAGGGAAGGCTGCGGTCTGTAAGATATGAAATAGGTCGATGGAGTCATTTATATTTCTTCTTTTTCATTCATATTGTCCCTTCGGGGACAATATGAATGAAAAAGAAAGAAAATATACAATCATTGTATATGTAAATGTAACTTGTATAACAATATGTATGTGTAAATGTATTTTCTATAACAATATGTATATGTAAATGTATGATTACCATTATGGTGAATATTATGCTATATATGGTGAATATTACATTATGGTGAATATTATGTCAAGTTTCATACGAGGATTTCAAAATATTTAAGAAAAATAAATTTATAAGCCCACCTTGGAGGTTTGTCATGCAGAAATAGCAATCTGTCACGTGATCCTTTCCTTCTCTCCAAATCATGGGAATTCCAAAAGGCAAAGATTTCGCTCTGCCTTTGCTCCATCTTCTCAAATTTTCAATGCACGTCTTGCAGCACATATGAGGGGCGAAATTTTTGTCCTGGTCCCCTAGCTTAATTCCAAAGTATGCTCTATACATTGTTTTCACAAATTTAGTGATTTGGGACTGGTTATTTGGCATGGTAACCGTCCCACATATGTAGCAGAATCTATTGGGATCATTTTTACACGCTCTATTCATTATGAAATATTTTATCTATATGCCTGAAAAGTAAAAAAAGATATTATACAAGTGAAACAAGTGATGATAGATGTTACTGTTCCAATTCCGCTTTGACAAAATCACGAAAAATTTTATTTTACTTATGAGGCCATAGCCGGATAACCTGAGCTGATTGAGAAAAACGGATTGCAGATTCGAAATCAGCAGGAAAAACTCTATAAGAATCACTTACAAAACCCTTGACAGCAAAATTGATGCATACCAGTGTTATAATTGATTTGGTATCCAAGAGAGCCTGAGAATGTCTCGAGTTGATGGTATTAACGAGTAATGAGCCAGACCTACAATAGGTGACAGATTTCACCAGTCCACCACAAATAAGTTCTATAGATTTCTTAACACCAAAAGGACTAAGTTTGGTTAAGGGAACTGACAAATTTTTGCTATTCAAATAAATGTGACACATGCTCAATAAGAATATCAGGTCCAGGACTATTTGTGGTAAGCCTAGCAGATGTAGGACAATTCAAGGGTTGAGTAAGACTAGATGGTTCCTGAGTATCTAATCTTTCAGCAACTTCGTTGGAACTTTTCTTGCAAAAAGAAGTGATAGTATGGTCTGTTTGCTTAATGATCTTACTCAGATCCATCAAGTCATCACTGCTAGCCGACTCAAGTGTCTTAGAATCATCCACCCATAATTTTTTAGTACTTTTAGAAGTTGCTCCTTTACTCATGATTGGATGGAAAATTTAGGAAAGTAAATATAACCTATACCCTCGGTATAGGTCATATTTACAGTTGTCACCAAAAATAAACCTTAGACAAGGCCTATGCTTTGCCAAGATATTTTAACAAACGAGTACAGGTAACACCGGAGTGATCTTATACTAGTCAAAAAACAATTCAAAAATGCAGGATCAATCTCAATTGCAGCTCTGGAAAGATTTTTCAACACCATACTCCTGGTTTCAGTAATAAATAATTTGAACTTTTTGTTAACAAGCAATTCTAGGTACGTAGATTACCACAAGGATTCACCGAAAAGTTCTGTTCAGAATCAAACTGATTTGAAATAGGCGCGAGGCATTGCGAGTGATGCGTGGGTGGAGAGGGTGGTGCGCTATTGGTCAGTTTTAAAATGCGTATGGTGATTGGCCAACTGCGGCATGACGTCATTGCCATTACGTCATCGTCATCTTTTTTTATATTTCATCAAATTTTATTTTCGTCATTTCCTCAAAAAAAATTACTTTCCAAGAATGTAAAAAGATAGTTGAACGAATATCAAAAGTGAAAATAGCAGAAAATTAACTCTTTCTATCGAAAACGAAAGGGACGTTAAAACAAATATTGACCTATAACACAGGTCAACAAAAAATTTTTTTTTTCGTTGCCAAGGAAATTCGTACGAATTTAGGGTATTTTGAGGTTGCTGAATTCCAAAATGAAAGTAGTTTTTCCGATTTGGCTCTAGTTCTTGAGATAATGAATAATCGCAATTAATAGGAAACGTAACCATAACGCGTGCATATGGGAAACTACCGGAACATTCTAGATGGTGAGACCGAATAAAATGCCATTATGTATTTCATGTGTTTACTTTTGTATGATTTGAGACAATTTCAATGCGATTTGTAAGTAGGCTCCGCCTGAACATTAAATTTTTTGCATTTTTACGTGTTTCAATGGGGTACTAATTATCTCATAAATTAGAGCCAATCTAGCAAAACCGATGTCATATTCGGAATCAGCACCACAAAGTTACCCCAAAATCACTCTAATATGATTGGCAATAAAATGAGTGTTGACCAGTGTAATATATAATAATTTAATATAATTTCTTGGACAACCACCTCGCGTGCCAACTCTGGCACGCGTGCCTATGGTTGCCGACCCGTGGTCTAGAGCAGTGGTTCCCAACCCTGTGCCCGCGGGCGCCATGGCGTCCGCCGACCCTTTTGTGTGCGCCCGGCACCGGCTGCCTACGATTGATGTTTTTGGGAACCTAAACTACAAGCCTTAAAAGTTTGATGGGTCACGTATTTTAGGAGTTGTATCAAAATAGTAATAAAAAAAAAAAAAGTTTGCTGAGGAGGGCTATAAAAACATTGTTGAAAACTTTTCTAGTCTAACGATAGATGAATCTTTTCCAAAAAAAAAACCACAAAAACATCCAATTTGTGCCGAATCTCATTTTGACGTTCATGAAAGATGGTTCTCAATTCGGACCAGGGTTTCAATATTATTAGTGGTATAATATCCCAAAGATTGTTTTTATTTTAATTTTACAGTTCACCAATGATGTACCCACCAAATATACTGATCGCTTTTTACACTTCTTATTGGTGCATTGCTAACCGCAACAACACTTTTCTTTTCATCCCTCACCATGCTTTTCCCGCACAGAACTACACATACAGATGTTCTTCTCAAACAACAATCCGCTTTCGAACAAGAATTCACGTGCCCTTTTTTTAATCTGTGAATATCTCCTTGTCAATTACCGTCATGTAAAAAAGCCCCGAGCGTGATTCTAAAATAAGCTTGTTAAAATTATTTTTTCGGGTCCGTTGGTTTATTGGTGCGTTCCCGACTTGCATTCCCGAGCAATAGGACCCGATAGTTAGTGAGATCCCGTAGTTTAGCAGCCCGATGTCATTATTTGTTTTTTTTAATATGTTGCATATTTTAACTCATTGGGAGGAAATTTCATACTAGTTTCCCTTATGACCGAAAAACAGCTTCCAAATAATATTTAGAAATATATGGTGTATCATATTCATTATCAAGTCAAACTATAAATCTACTTCGAATTTTGCATAAGAATATAAATAAATAGTTAAAACTGTTTTGCCCTAATTTGTTTTGTGCATTATTTTACATAGGAATTTAATGTTTTTGTGTATGATGTTCATTTTCAAATACAAATATAAATCTGCCTTGAAAAGTAAGTGGCGCCCACTGCACTACTGATACTTTTGAAAGTGCTCTTCGACACAAAAAGGTTGGGGACTCCTGGTCTAGAGGATTATTTGTAAAAATACCTGCTCTTCAAACCTCCACTGAGTAACCTCGTTAACCTCGTTGCTGTTTCGTGCGTTGGTCTCTCTTCGCACGAAGGTCAAGCTGGTGGCCCCTCCTCTGGGCCTGGCTTGGTGGAGGAGCGAGTTGCTTTCTTGCGCCCTCCACCGTACATAGCCAGGTACACCCGGCTTATCTGATACCGTCCTGAGCCAAGCATCTAGTCTTCTCTTGAAGATTTCAACTTTGACCCCTGTAACGTTTTTGAGGTCCTTTGAATCTGGTTAAAAAGTCTTGGCCCCTGACAGCTATTTTCCTTCAGTGTTGAGGAGGTCGTTTTCCAGGCCTTTAATTTGGGAACACTACACATTCTGCCTTTCCCATTTCCAGTGTTGTTTTAATGGTAATTGGGTTTAGTTTGAGGTTTGGTACCAGTTTTTCGATCATTTTCCATATGTAGATTATGGTGTACCTCTCTCTTCTTTCCAGTGAGTACAGATTTAGTTTACGTAGTCTTTCCCAGTAGATGAGTGAAACTTGGCTGTGAAATGTCTCTGCGTTTCTTCTAGTTTATTAGTTTCTTCTTTTTATATGGGGATGTCAAAACTGAGCAGTATTCAAAGGATGTTACTATACTGTTGCTGTTTACTCCGCTGTCTATGTCTGTTAGCATGATAATGAAGAGGAGTGGGGCCAATACTACTGTCCCTTGTGGTACTGAGCTGCGTACTTTCGATTCTGATGATGATATACCTTGAATTTTGACGACCTGTAGACGTTCTCTGAGGAAGTTGTATATCCATTTCCACACTTTGCTTGTTATTCCCATATATTTCATTTTATGTGCTATTATACCGTGATCACATTTGTCGAAAGCTTTAGCAAAATCTGTGTATATGACATCGTAGTTGTCATTGCCTTCCAGTGCATCTAGGATATTGTTGTAGTGTTCTATTAGTTGTGATAGGCATGATCTACCTGTTCAGAATCCGTGCTGATTTTCGTTGAATCTTTCCAGTGTCTCCAAGAAATCATAAATTTTCTCTCTAACTATTTTTTCAAATACTGTGGTGAGGTGGGATGTCAATGACATAATTGACATTGGTCTATAGTTCTTTCCTCCTTTATATATAGGGACAATGTTTGGTCTTTTCAAGATGCTCTGTATTTCCCCCAGTGTCTAGAGATCTCCATATCCAGTATAAGGGTGTAGCGATTTCATTTTTACAGTTTTAAATCAATAATACGTTCCAATTGTCCGGACCTGCAGCTGAATGTGGTTTCATTTGTCCTATAGCTCTCGCTACATCTTCTGGGGTAAAATCAAAGTCTGTTATACATTCTCCTTGCAATTTCTCTTCAAAGAATGCATCTATGTCAGGTACTGCTTTGTCACTTTTTGGGGTACTAAAAACTGATTCATACTGGGTTCTCAATGTTTCAGATATTTCTTTTGGATCGTCGGTTAGTTCATTATTTCTCTTCCTTAATTAAGGGTCCAATAGCGGCACGCGTTTTTGTGTTCCTCTTCGCATAATTAGAGAAGTATTTTGGATTTTCCTTTATTGCCTCTACCGCTTTTTCCTCTTCCCTCTCTGTATGGTCCTTAATCAGAGCTTCTTTTTCTCTATCGATACCCTCTAGTTTTTCTTGTATTACTTTCCTGGCATTATCTCCGCAGTTGGCTAACTTCGCCTCCACTCTCTTTCTTTTGCGGAATAATCTTCTCTTTTGCCTCTCTGGCCAGCTCCTCCTTCCTTTTGGCTGTGATTTCGGAGCATATTTTTCTAAAATTCTCAGCATTTTTTCTTCCAAGGTTATTAGCATTTCTTCAGTTGTTTTATTCTCTAAAACTGTTCCCTACTCTATTTGGGCCATGTGCGATCTGATTGCTTCCCAATTTATAGTCTTGCAGTTTAATTAAAGGCCCCAAATTTGTTTCTTTCCTCAGTATGTGTATTGTCTTTTAATGTTGTCGTCATATTTGTTGATATCTCGATTAAGTTGTAGACTGAGATAATGTTTGGGGTTATTTTATATCGGCAATCAAGTTCGTGTTGTTCGTGAATACCAGATCTAAGCAGTTATTTTTTTCTGGTATTTTCTGGTATCTCCTGTGTCAGCATAAACTCATTTGTGAGAGCCATCAACATTTTTGCTTGTTCCTGGTCTTTTCTTGTGCCCCCCTTGTCCTGGTGTATATATATATATTCCTATCCACCTTTTTTTGTATTTTATAAATGGGAAGTTAAAGTCTCCGCAAATCATTATATTGAGAGATGGAGGGTTTATGGCCTTTATTAGCTTTCTGATGTCATCAATGGCCTCCGAGAATTTTTCGGTTGGGGTGTTTGGAGGTCTATAGATGATTATTAGTATCAGGTTTAGTTTTTCTATTTTCACTGCTAGGAGTTCCACAAAGCTGTTTGATTTAATTATTATCGTCTCTGTCATATAACCTTCATGTACATATATTATATATAGCACAGCCACTTTTACGTCTCGTTGTTCTATCCGCTCTTAGTAAGTTGAAGCCTTCTATATTTATCTCTTTCTTATCAATACAATGTTCGCAGTTTTCACAATTTCCTTGGCAATCCTTAAGCTGAGTTTCTGTGAGGCATGCGATGTCCACCCTTGTTTCGTCCATAAATCCTTTCAGGTACGAAACTTTATTGAGCGATTGGTTTGGTCTTATTCCTTAAATATTAACCAGGACAATATTTATGTACTTTGTTTTTCGTTCCCCTTTGTGCATTTTAAGTTCATTTTCCTTTGGTATCGTTTGTTTCGTTGCCATATGATCCTCCGAGAGAGATCCGTTTCCCTCTACCTGTTCTGGTAGCTTCTTGCCCGGAAGTGGTTTGGCTCGGAGGTTTCCAGCTGTGTCAACTGCATGCATTGGATGACATTTAGCAGCCGTATCGTGTCTGTGATGTTGAAAATTTTTTGTTCGCTTATTGTGTTCCTATTGTTATTCCTATTGTTATTCTAGTGCCATTTAAACTTTGTCCTTTGTTCTTTGGGTCTGTCGGGAGATGATAGTAGCATTTCTTCCCGTATTTGCAGGTTCCATATTTTGTGTAAGTCCTGCAGATGTCCGGGTCGTAGAATTTGCATCTGTCTCCAAATTTACAATGACCATTATTATAGAAGAAATTGAATATTGGGGGATGTTCATATGTACATTGTCCTCTTTTAAATCTGCAATTATCTTTTATATAATATCTGCATATAATTCCTTCCTTATATTTACTAGTGACCTTTGTTTATTGCTCCTCATTGTTATTGGGGGACATTTTCACTCCGTTTTCTTGATTACCCTCTTGTCTTTTCCTATTTGTGCTATTTGTGTTAATGTCCTTATAAGAGCTATAAATGTAACCCACAATATCGGCACCGTTTAAAACTGATTAACTGCAGGAGTAGCCAAACAGGCATATACATTTTACGTATGAGTGTGAATCAGGCAAATTTTATAAGTAATTTCAACGTACAAAATTGATTTTTATAAAATTATGTATTAATTTATAATATCTTAATTAATTAATATTTTTAAAAATTGCAATATTATAGTCATGCAACTCGGATGAAGGATATTTTTGTAGAAAATCAAAGATGCTGGGGGTTGATGACTTAATGACTAAACTGTAAATAAAAAATCAATGGCGTCTCACATTCATAGCATTCGATATTAATTAAAGTTGTAGGCTATATTGTAAATAAATACAAAATGCTTTTAGAGTGTGCCGTGTTACTCTGTAACAATGTAGAAACTTTCATTTGAGTAATGACGTCAGCAATGACGTAAAAAGAAAACGGGGACAAGTGACTCTGCTTCGTGGGATCAGAGTCAAGAGTCACTAAGGCCGCAGGGACGGATTAACTGTACTTGGGACCTGAGGCTAATTTTATTTTGGAGGCCCTTTTCTATAGATTTTTATTAATCAGGAGCGGCTCGCAGGTAGGCACTGTGGAACTGCAGCACCCCCATGATCTTATGATCTTTATATTTAAATATTTAAAATAGCCTCTCTGATTGTTTTTTTCAATGAACTTAGAGTTTTTAAATCAGATTATATCCTTTTTTCCTTAAACTATTTGGTGCTACTATAGCGTGATTCCTACCTCGATTCGGCGGTCTACCTTTTAATTAATTATAGCTTCTTACCTTGTTTACTAATTGCTTGTTTACATTCCAATGTCCATCGCCCTTGACGATTGGTTAGGTTTAGTTATGATATTTTCGTTAGTTTTAACAAAAATATCGTGACTAAACCTAACCAATCGTACGTAGACCACATACTATAGTAGCACCGAAACTATTTTTTAAATAAATAAAATTGAATAATAAATAGCATTTTATATTTATTATATTTTCATTTATACCTTGGATAGGAATTACACTCTACAGTACTGTAGTTTCGAACCAAAATGGGTAGGAATCACCCTATAGTATCGAAGTCACCGGTAGGAATCACGCTATAGTAGCACCAACTATTTCAATGCCGAATGAATGAATCACGAAAGTAGCTTCAGCCTTCCCGTAGAACTGCGTACTTAACAGTTCCAGATTTTGTTCGAAACGCTTGAAACCTCAGTGGCGGATGTACGAAGAGTGAGTCAGAATCGCGGGTTTAAGAGGATCCAAAGCACTGTGGACAGAGCAGTGCCGATTTGTTTGTTTGACGTGGTAGTTGTGTTGCTGTATCGTTTGCTAATTCGAAATTTAATTTCCGAATTGCATTTATCAATGATTCGTTATCATTTATTTTTTGTCGTGAGATTGAAGTTAATTATATAATAATTGGATTATTTACAATCTATAGCTTTCATTTCTTAGAATATTTTTTCGCTCAGAATAAAAACAGAAGAATGGAATTTGTTTATAAATAAGTTTTTTGGCAAATCGAAATTACCTGTTAAGCGTAAGTACCCTATAATTGATTTTATGATACTGTTTACTTATTTTTATGACTGAGTAGTGGGTAGTTATCTATTTATCTATTCGACTTTCTCTCTCTCTCATATATATAATCAACACAATTGTTCGCAATTTCTGAGGCAGCACCCCGATAACTGAAAGTCACGAGCCGCCACTGGAACTCTTTGTCCATATGGTGCACTAAAGAGTCCGCAATTAAAATAGTTTCCTCCTCATTCATGTCCCTTTCCAAATGGGCAAAAGGGTTTGAAACCTCGATAGGTGGGGGATATCTATCACCTAACGTACGTGGCCTAGCTCCACCCTTAACTTCTCTAAATCCCTCCCCATTTACTAATCTTGGACCAACCTTAACCCCTTCCTCAACTCTATCCAACCTTCCCAACAAGCTACCTAAACTAGAAACTAGGTTACGCACCTCACCCTTCAAATTACTAACGTTGAAGACGTTAGTATTGATTTGGCTTTTGTCAACCGTAGCCCTACCCCTGCCCTCATCAAGTGTTGCAAGTCTTTCCATTACCTCACGTACACTGCGTTTTATGTCAACTATTTCTTCCATTAACTCACAAAAGAAACAAACTGATCTCTGGGTAATCGCCATAGGACCGCCGTTATAATCTTTAAATTCCGAATACCACCGGTTAAACCCACACGTAACACACGACGCTTTCTGCGACGGCATTGCACAGTTAAAAATTAGTTTATAACCATCACAAGTTTAAGTTAAATTAAGCCGGCATGACTATGAAAACTTCTAAATCGCCAAAAACCACTAATATCCAATTACTTAACTACCTATAACAATGTGAATATAAATGCAAGTATATAAAATTCAAAACTTTCCAAAAGTAAAATTCTTAGCAATATGCGAAAGTAGATGCAATATCAGAGCTCAGGAAATTTTATAATTTGTAGCACAATCATTTCAAGAAACCCAGATTTTCAGTGGCCATTAATCAAAAGTTCTTTTTTTATTTATATAGATCAAATTCACTGATTCCTTTCTTTTGCTTGCACCTGCTGTACTCCTCTCCTTTTGTATCTGATGTTTGCAGATGTAAGGCATTTCTTAAAACAAACACATCATCTTATTCTAGCTGTTTTCTGGGCGTCATAGAAAGCATAGTCTTCTTCTGTCATTTTGAGTTGATACAAATGTTCCAAATCCCTTCGCCGATTAGAGTCCTCACAGAAGATGTCAAACAACTTGGAAGTTTTTTCAATGAAGGAAGAAAGATCACTCCAGAACTTGTCACCATGTTTCTTTTTTGGATATCTATGAAACCTACAAAATTACCAAAACTTAAGTTAAGTTCTAGTCAAAACAGAATTTATTACCAATCATTCTTATGATTTGCAAATCATTGAATCACATGATCATGTTAATAAAATTAGTCACAAACAAATAAATGTAACTACAAAATTTACAAAAGTATGACATATTTTAAATCTTTTTATAAGGGACTGAAAATTTGAGTCTTACCTCGAAAATTTTTAAATTGTCTTCCTATCATGTGCAGAACCCGAGGTAAGTCACTGGGTTTAAATTTTGCTCACACGCACATACAATTTGTATAAATTGGCCGGAAGCATTCACAGTTTTGTATGCAACCACCCAAAATCAGTTTTAAAGTTTAATCTTGGACAAAAGACAACTATCTGGACCCCCTCAATTTTGATCCTGGCACTTTTGATTTTTTCACTCTACCCTAAATTGTATATGTCCAATTAGCACGCTCCAATATATGACGACATGTGTGTGTATGTCCAAAATTGAAATATTTATAACTAAAAGCAGAAGTGTTGTATAATTTAGCTTTCTTCTTTAACAGTGTCATATTATTTAGCTCTCACTCATAATCAAAATGTAAAAAACCATACTGCATAACAGATTGCAGAGATGCATGTTGAGTTCAAGGGGTTAATTCATTAAAATTACCACCAAGTATAAATGAAAGGCTCACAAAACCATTTTTCTAGAAGAATGGTTGCAAAACAGAATAGAAGATCGAAAATAGAATAGAATAGAAGATCCGAAGATATTCTTTAGTTTTTATAATAATAATAATAATTAGTGATGGGACGATTAATCGGAATCGGAATCGAGAATCGGAAGAATCGAGCATTTTTCAGGAATCGGAATCGGAATCGAGAGAATTGTACCATGATTTCCGATTCTTAAAACGATTCTTTAACTTTTAATTGAACCAGTTTTGCAATGTAAACTTTAAAATTTAAATGAAAGAGGATAACAAATTTCATTTTTATTGTATTGTAGCTATACATTAGAACATGTATATCCATGATATGTAATCAAGAAGATTAAAATGAATTGTTACAACTTACAGTTGATTTTTATTTTTAAACCAATCTATTATAATTTATAATTTATATTACCATACTCATAATGTAAATAGTTAATCTTACCAGAGTAAAATATGACAATTTCCAGAAAAACAAGTATAGAATTATATTTAAAAATATTGAGAATCGGAATCGGAATCGAGAATCGTATCGGAATCGAGACTTTTTAGTGGTATCGGAATCGGAATCGGAATCGTTAAAAATTTTGGTATCGTTCCTTCACTAATAATAATAATAACAATAACAATAAAAGGCATGATACAAGTGGCCCAATAAAACATGATGGGACATTTGAAAATGAGGTAATTACCTATTCGTTTTAGTGCTCCCTCTCCTTTCTGGACCAAAACACTTTTTCTGGTGTTTTTTTGTGATTTGTTCAAATCTGAACTTTGTTTTTTTGGGAAATGAGCCATTTTTGAGAAATTTTCAATTTTAAAATTTCTCAAAAATGCTCATATTCCAAAGAAATGATGGCTAAATTTAAACAAAAAACACCAGAAAAAGGTGTTTTTACCTAACCTAACCTAACCTAACCTCATCTCACCAGCATTTTTTCGCAATTTCTTACCTTAAATAGCAACGTTGGGATGTTTGTACGTATCAGCGGCGACCAATATGAATTTCTGGAGACATTGTTAAGAGGGATATTCACGGTTAAACAAGTACCATGCAAGATACTTTGGATAGGATGGGGTTTTGTTACCAGACCATAATATCCCATTCTTCACATCTTTCCAACAACACTCAATATTTTGAGTGTGAACGGTGTCTTCCACAAATGAAGAGAGCATTGAAATGAATATTAACTGAAAATTATAAGGATTTTGCCAGTATTTTTAATGATTATTTTAGCTGTTTTCATTGAAAATTTTAATAATTTTGATTTTCATTACAAGTATTTAGATTCTGTAAACTCAGACATTCTTGATAGGATTCATATAAGGAAGGATGATGTTAGGCAAGTGATCCATACAGTGAAATCAAATAAAGCTGCTGGACCTGATAATATATATGCTAAGGTTCTTGGAGAAGGGATGATAGCTTATCTGAGGCACTAACTATTTTCTTTGCTAGTTCTATTAATTATGCAGAGGTACCTGATGAATCAAAAAAAGCAAATGTAGTAGGTAGCCATTTACAAAAAAGGTAGTAAATATAATAGACCAGTTAGTTTAACATCATTGGTAGGAAAGATACTAGAAAGAATTATAAAGAATAATATTAAAGATCATTTGGAAAATTTTAATCTTATTTCAAATTCACAAGTTCATAACATGGATTTAGATGAGGAAAGTCTTGTTTGTCTAATTGCTGACTTTTTTGAGTTTGTAACTGATCAGGTAGATAATGAAAATGATGTAGATGTTACTTATTTGAATTTTAGTAAGGCATTTGATAAGGTCACACAAAAGACTTCTATATAAATTTAAAGCTTATAAGATATTGAGGTGACCACTCTCAACCCTCCAACTATCAACCAATTGCTTTGATTTCTTGCCTTTCTAAAGTTTTTGAATCTATCCTCAATAGGATAGACAGAAGAATGGGAGTGCTGGAACTCTCATTTCTCCTGTCACTGTCCTCCTTAGCTGATCTTTTTCCGTGTCTTATGTACCCTGTGAGCAATCTAGCATGCTCTCAAACACACACTTCTCTCCCTATTCCTCACTACATACACATGCATCTTACACACTAAATAATCTTTAAAAAAAAAAAAAAAATGACCAACTTCAAGAGCCTCAAAGTCCTCTTGGGAGGGGACCATAAATGTCTCCACTGGTGGTAGTGGTGGTGGTGGTGGTGGGGGACGGACATAGGATGAAAAAGAAAAAGGAACCTGTTAGTGAAAGAGTAATACTATAGCTACTGAGGCATTCCATGTTGAGTGTACACACCTTATGTCAGGTCATCTCACTGATTTTAATGATTTTTGGTGTGGTAGTTAGGTATGATGAGTAATGAAGTGTGACCAAATTTTAGCCACTTGGTCAAATAGTTTGGGAGTAATGACCCCCCCAAATTTGGGGTCAGCAACGTAATCTCGTGATTTTGAAAGGTCATAACTCAGGATCTAATGGATGAATTTTAATGATTTTGGTGTCAAAATGCTCAGAAAAGACAGCAGAATAACTTTAATTTTATGCACAGAGTGCGTACATTCCATTAAAAAAAGTTGCATTTATATTTCACCTTTGACCTTGACCTCAGGTCAGAGTTCAAAATTCAAGGTCATGAAAATTGGCATAAGTAAAGACCTTTAGATGAAGCATATTCAAGCAAAAGATTGGAGGGGGATCTCCGTGGGTTTGCTTTCCACAAGCATTTGAAATTGTGCATGTTGAAAATTTTGAGCATTTTATTTAAGATAACTTCACAAATAGTTCATATATATGTATGTATATAAATATATATATATGTATAAATATAGCTACATTCATGGTTTGATAAATAAACTGTACAGTATGTATTAAAATTTTTGCAAATATTAAGGTATTTGCTGCTCTAAAAGAACAATAATTTTCATCACAGTATTCTATAATTTGTATACTGTATTTAATCATGTTAAATTTGTGTGTGTTCAGGTTTTGACTATATGCTGATAAAATGTCATCAAAATATTGTTATGATCCATTCAATTCCCACAATAAATTAAAATCTTCTGATCTTCGGCCTGCTTCACAATCACTGATAGAAAAATTTCCAAATCATTTGAAGCCAGGCCAAAAGTTATGTTCATCATGCAGAAAAAAATTTTCTTTACCTATTTTACAAGTTCAAAATATAGCAGAACCAGAAATATTATCATCAAGCTCATCTGATACTACTATGGAAACCGTGTCATCAGATGATGTTTTTGTTGACAAGGAGGCTGAATTGTCAGCAATGAATGAGACAATGCCATGATTGGGGAAAGTGATTGTCAAGCGCAAGATTCAAAGAAATGAAGCATACCTCTCAACAAAAATGGCCAAAATACAAAGTTCAGTAAGAAGACACTTAGATATGGTAGGTGAAATTCCTCAAGAGCCAGGTCCATCAAATGTAGACAAACTGTCCAAGCCAGAAGTAGTTGTCCAAACATTGAAAGATAAATATCAAAACTCAGATAAACATGACAAAATTATGATTCTAACTGTTTTTGCACCATCAATGAGTGTAAGAAAACTAATTCAAGAATTTAACTGTTCACAAAGAATGGGTTCAGGCTCAGCAGCTTGCAAAAGAAAAGGGAGTATTGTCATCACCAAATCCAAAGATGGGGAAAGAATTGCCACTGGAAGTAACTAACACTTAGATAGTTTTTTAGAAATAATGAAATAAGTAGACAAATGGCAGGCAAGAAAGACTGCGTAACAATAAAAGAAAATGGTGAATGAAAGAAATATCAAAAGAGGTTAGTTTTATGTAATCTAAAAGAAGCATATCAACAATTTAAGTTTAAGTTTCCAGCTCTATCTATAGGATTTTTGAAATTTGTGATGCTACCCCAAAGAGTGTGTTTTGGCGGGAGCAAGTGGGACACATAGTGTGTGCATCTGCACAATTCATCAGAATGTTAAGCTAATGATGACAGGTTCTAGAATGACAGAAATTACCAGTGAGGAAGAAACTCCGTTGAGTAGTTACCACTGCGCTTTAGCCAAAATTATTTGTGACAAAAGTCAACCTTCTTGCAATTTAGGAGAGTGTGATCAATGCCCTCAACCTGATTTACTAAATGAAACTCTTCTTACGTGTTACGAAGAAAAAAGTATTGATGAAATTCAGTACAAACAGTGGACAACAACAGATCGATCTCAGCTGGACTGTGCTATTCAAAATTTAGAAGATTTCCTAGATACCTTTATTTCTCGACTAACTTGACTAAGGCATCATGATTTCATTGCCAAACAACAAGCTAAGTATTTAGAAAAAAGAAAAAATGAACTGGATGAAGGTGATTTTTTGGTGATTGGGGACTTTTCTGAAAACTATTCCTTTGTAGTCCAAGATTGTGCTCAAGGATTTCACTGGAATAATTGCCAAGCGACTCTTCATCCATGGGTTTATTATTACAAAGAGCAAGAAAAAGTAACTCACAGCTCTCTAACTATTATCTCAGAGTGTAATACACATGATACTGTTGCAGTGCATCTATTCATAAAAGTTTTAATAAATCATTTTAAGTCAAATTTTCAGCTACTAAACAGAATTGTCTATTTTACCGATGGATGCGCAGGTCAATACAAAAACTGCAAAAACTTTAAATTTATGCTGCCACCATGAAGAATTTGGAGTTAAGGCTGAGTGGCATTTTTTTGCTACCAGCCCATGGCAAGGGACCATCGAATGGTGTCGGAGGAACCATCAAAAGGGAAGCATCAAAAGAAAGTCTCTGTAGGCCATATGAAAATCAAATTCTGTCCCAAAAAGATCTTTTTGATTTCTGTTCCTTAAAATTGACTCAAATGTCTTTTAGCTTTGCAACACAAGAACAATACTCAAATATGAGAGAGAATTTTTAGATCCAATTTTATCAAAAGCGAGAACCATACCAGGAACTCAAAAATTACATTCATTCATACCACTGACAAAAAATTGTTTAGAAGTACAAATGTACAGTGCCTGAGTTGAAAGTCAAGAGGAATTCACTTCCCCCCAACAAGCCATTCAATTAATTGAAAATGTCACAGGATATGTAACAGTGGAGTATGATAACCACTGATGGATTGGGTGTGTGATGGAAACATATCTTGGTGAAGTGAAAGTAAACATCCTTCACGCTTGTGGCCCAAACAAGTCATTTACTTATCCTGAAAATCCTGATATACTTACAGTAGATTTGTCCGACATCCTCACAATCATAAACCCAATGACAACTACTGGAAGAACATATACAATCACAAAAAAGGAAACCAATGAAGCCAATATGATCCTGAAAAAGCGTCATCTTAAAAAGTAATAAAGAAACTGGATACAAACTTATTGTCAAAAACATATAATACTATCTATTTAAATTGCTTATTGACATGTATGCCTATGTACTGTAATTAACTATATTTTAATAATTACACTTATGAATACAGTTCTAAGTATTAGTCTATCTTAAATTGTACAGCTTCCTAATATTAAATTATTATTAAATAGTGGAAAATCCCTCTAACCCTCTAACCCTCTAGTTGTTAGAGCCTGTGACTGTGAATAAATGGTCCTGGGTTAGAATCCTAGTAGCTAAGAGGTTAGAAAGTTTATTTTCTCCACAAGCGTGTGCACGATGCCTACGCTTGTTTCTGCCATACAGTAGAATATATAAGATCTCTAAACAAATACGGAATGAAAAAAAAACCTGTTTTGGCACCCTGCATAGTATCTAGGCCTAGGTCCTTTGGAAGTTGGAACGAGGTACACACCTAGGCCTTGGGAGGTAACTAAGGGGTTTCACTACCTACCCTGCTAATTAATTTTTTAAACAACTCCTTATCATGATAATTTTACTTAAATTTTTAATAGGTATAAAATTTATATTTTTCAGGTTCAGCATGGCAATATGAAGTTAATTCATCAGAAATATCTGTACAAGTTAGTCATTGTTCACTGTTCAAACTTCAAACACCTAAATTTCAAGTTATTTTTAACTGCAAAAATTATATAGGATTTGTGATAGAAATTATATTTTTAGAGAACCAAATAATTTGTTTGTAAAAATCTTGATGCTTACCTATAGGTATATATCAAATCATGTATGTAGCTATATTATAATATGTATATATATATGAACTATTTGTGAAGTTATCTTTAAAATGCTCAAAATTTTCAACATGCACAATTTCAAATGCTTCTGGAAAGCAAACCCATGGAGATCCCACTCCAATTTTTTGCTTGAATATGTTCATCTAAAGGTCTTTACTTATGCCAATTTTCATGACCTTGAATTTTGAACTCTGACCTGAGGTCAAGATCAAAGGTGAAACATGAATGCAATTTTTTTTTAATGGAATGTACGCACTCTGTGCATAAAATTAAAGTTATTCTGCTGTCTTTTCTGAGCATTTTGACACCAAAATCATTAAAATCCATCCATTAGATTCTGAGTTATGACCTTTCAAAATCATGGTTACACTGCTGACCCCAAATTTGGGGGGGTCATTACTCCCAAACTATTTGACCCAAGTGGTTAAAATTTGGTCACGCTTCATTACTCATCATACCCAACTACCATACCAAAAATCATTAAAATCGGTGAGATGAGTGGCAGAAATCACCAAAAAGTGTGTACAGTTTAGGGTGCATCAAAAATGGCAACTTTCAAAAATTGATTTGGCCCTATGTTATTATGGTTACATTCCCTAAAAAAAATTCACATGCAAAATTTCAGGTCAATTGATTAATATCTACTGGGTCCACCTAGCTCCTAAACTTTTACAAAAATGACAATTTTTAGGATAAATTGCCTTAAATTATTTTTTTCATATATACCTTTATTTTATTGAATTGAATGATCCTTAAGGTACTATAGGCCTAGTATGTTTAGTTTGCTTGTGTTTAAGCCATAGCTACTATTAATAAACATCATTTGCCATCATGAAATACCTATAGCTATTTTTTCTTATTTTCAGGCATGTAGACTACTTTAATATTAATCTATGTTTCTATTACAGGTCAATTTTTGATATATGTTGGTGATAATAGTTGATATATGATATAATGGATAATAGTGGTAAAGCCAGTGAAGCCACTTCTAGTGGTAAAACTTGTTCAAGTGGTACAGATAAAGTTGATGTAAAACACGAAAAAAACCTGTATATTTGGATTAGGTCCTGGCATCACAAATAATGATGCAAAGATTGTAGGATGTCGCTTGCCAACAAGTGAACAAGTTCTTAGATGTTTCCTATTTCACCAGCAACAGCAGGGCTGGATTAACCATTAAGCAAAATAAGCCCGTGCTTAGGGCATCAAGGGAAGGGGGGCACCACAGAAATTTTCCATTGTCGGATTTACCATGGATTTATTATACTATTATAATCGCGGCTTATAGCCTATAAGCTGTTGAAAACTGAATTATATATATTCATATATAGTATTTATTTTTTTTCATTGTTTGAATTTGTAGTGAACAACAACCCTTTTGAGAGAATAAATATATTTCGTTGTAATCACACACTTTACGCTTTGCGTTATTATTTTGTTTATATCAAATCTTTGAGCGCCATATTAAAAATACATATAGATTAAATATTTTCGTGTGCTATAGTAAATGTAAAAACAAGATTCAGTCATGCTGAACTTTATAAAATAATTGTAGAAGACAATATTGAGTGTGCCTTCCCAAATGTAGAAATTGCCTTTCGTATATTTTTAACATTAATGGTCACAAATTGCTCAGCTGAGCGTTCATTTTTTCAGTTGAAGTATATTAAAAATACCAACAGAACAACTATGCAACAAGGCAGGCTGGATGCCTTATCTCTACTAAGTATAGAAGCAGATGTGTTACGTAAGATTAGTTTTGAGGATCTGATCAAAGACTTTGCAATTAAAAAAAGTAGGAGAAAACTTTTCAAATATAAATGAAGTGGAAGTATACAAAAATAAACATTATTTTCCATCTTACTGTATATTTTGTTTCATTTCAAAAAATAAAATTTTATTTTATGGTTTATTTTTGTTTATATTTTGAATTACATATATATGGGGCACCAAAATCTTTTAAGTGCTTAGGGCCTCTAAAGGTCTTAATCTGGCCCTGAGCAACAGGGTCTAAAAGAGAGAAGAACTAAGCGAGATATAGCCAAAATTGTTTTAACAGAAATTCAACCATTCTACAATAAAGCCAACATACCAATGATTACTGAGAAAAAGCATGAGAGAAAATAATTTCGTTGTCAGAAAAGAATGCGAAACTGAGAGAAATTCCATTGAAAAGAAGAGAGCTACAAAGTACAAAGACAAGACTAGAAGATATGGAAATGCAACTTAAAATGACTTTTCCACTGTGGATTAAAAATGCCAAAAAAATTATGAGTAATCCAGAAGATATACAATTTCTTCAATCTATGCAAGGGGATAGAATTGCTTCTTTTGGAGCTCATGATCAAACTTTAGCATCCAAAATGAAGCGCATTAATTTTAAAAAATGTGAAGAAAATGCAAGAAAAGAAAAGGAATTGAGACACACTGAAGCTTCTTGCAGTTATGTTATGTTGAATTAGAAAGCAGTAGCACAAGCGATACAACTACCATTGAGAGTGAGTCAGAAGCTAATGATGGAGCTGAAAAAGATGGAAAATCCACACAGTGAACAGTCTGTTTAGGTATTCAAGCTATCATTCCTCATGACATTCTGAAAAGACCGAAACTTGTTTCTTTGGCATCAAGAATGAAAATGACTCCGGCACAGCAGGCTGCATTCACAAAAGCTTTTGTTGAAGAATGTGGTGGTAACACTAAGGCAGTGGCAACTTCATATGCTACAGCTGATAGAGCAAGACGCGAAGTAGCCCAAAAAATTTCAAGTTCCATTAAAAAATCCTGGAATCCTCCTAAATTGGCCTCTCTTCATTGGGATTCGAAAATAATTTCTACTCTGCAGGATAAATATGTTACAGAAGAATGATTAGCCGTATCAGTTGGAAATTCAATGGATCTCAAACTACTTGGTATTCCATCATATCATCCTAGTGCTGGTGGCAGTGGCCAATCTGGGAAAAACTTGACTGAAGAAGTTATGAAGCTACTGAAATTGTGGAACTGCTCTGATTCAATAGTGAACTTGGTTTTCAACACTACAGCAACCAACACGGGACATGTGAGCGCTGCATGCATAACTATCCAACAAGAGATTGGACATCCTTTATTATGGTCTGCATGCAGGCATCATGTTGGTGAAGTTATTATGAGTCATGTGTTTCAGGACATGAAAGTAGAAACTTCGAGTGGACCAGAAATTAATGTCTTTAACAGATTTCGAGAAAAGTTTCAGTGGATTTCCAAGGATGAAAAATTGAAAAAAATTGACTTCAATCAGTACTCCAAAGCTGTCCAGGAGATTCTTCAGGAATGGACTGATGATGCAATTCAAATAAGTAATATAGAAAAGCAACATACACGATATGACTACAAACAATTTTCTGACTTAGTTGTGTTATACTTAAATGCAGGACCTAGTGATAAGGATATAACCCTTCAGCGACCTGGTGCTATACATAGAGCCAGATGGATGAGTAAAGCAATATATGCTCTAAAAATTGCATTACTAGAAGATAATATCTTGAAACTACTTTCAGTAACAATCACAAACAAGCAACAAATTCTGAAACTAAGAGACTTTGCAACCTTCATTTCACTGATTTACTACCCATGGTGGATGACCTGCTCTTCAGTTTTTGATGCACCATGGCACGATTTGCAGCTTTACAAAAAGCTTCTTAGATACGAGGAAGTAAACAAGCAAATAGCAAAAAGTGCTCTAACATCTTTGAAACATCATCTCTGGTACCTTTCATCAGAGATGATTCCTCATATTATTCAGCGATTTGGTTCCAAAAAATGAACTTCGTGCTATAACAAACCATCTACTTTCCTATAAACCACACAAGATTGAGACAGTGGTTCCAGAAGGTAGACATGGATCTAGTTTTGGAAAGCCTAATTTCCCTACCAATCTATGATCGGAAACCACACTAGCTGACTTGGTTGACAAAAACTCATGGTTCATATTCTCTTCACTACAGTTAGACTATGATTTTTTAATGGTTGAGATTGTTGAATGGAAAACAACAGCATCATTTATATCTTCCAAAGGAAAACTTTTGGCTATAAATGTCATAAATGATGGCTCTGAGAGGGCAGTAAAACTATGCAGTGACTTTTATGAGGCTGCAAGGACTGAAGAACATCTTCAAAATGTTCTCCAAGTTGTAGAAGCTGACAGAAAAACCACTCCTAATCTGAGAAAGAGACAAGCTTCTTTATCATCTGTTTTAAAAGAAAAAAGGATGAAGAAGAAGAATTAAGATATCAATAAGCAATAAATCAATTTTTACAAGTATTTTATCATGAAATACCATTTTTAATAGGTGGAGGTGGTTGGTGGGATGCTTGGCAAGTTGGGTCCTCATCCCGCATCCTGGTAACTCACTTCATGATTCTCAGAATAATACAAAAAAAAGTCTAAAAAGACAGATAATTTCATGAATTGAGGCTAAAACTTGCCTAAAACTAACTATATTTACAATTTTTTTTTCAAACAAAATCTACAACGCTTACACACAAGATTTTCTAGTAAAACCATAAAATTCCACAATTGTCAAATTTTCATCTTCGAGGTGGACCCACTAAATATTGTCAGAACAGCTTGAAACATGGACACTGAAGGTTTGTTGGGGATTGTAACCATAATATCATAGGGCCGAATCAATATCCGAAGTTCAAAATTTCACCCCTTATAAGCTGATGCACCCTAGTGTACACTTGACATGGAATACCTCATATCGGTATTGATGATATCGGTAGATTTTTATCGATATCGGTATCAGCCGATACAGTAGACCCTCACATTAACATACACTTTGTGGGGTGTGTGTGTTTACTAAAGTGAAATTTTCGCTAAAGTGAAGTATGGAAAACCCCCACTTTAATGTACAGAGAACGTACATGGTTAAGGAAGGATTTTTAATGGGTGAGTAATCTGTGTCAAAGCCTAATATTATGGTACAGGAATACCTCGGATAAGACGGTTAATTCGTTCCGCCGACATGCCGCACTGTTTGAAACCGCCCTGTTCGAGGCATGTTTTAATGGGAAATACTGTAGGTCGTTCCAAGACATTTTAAATTACGTTTTTTGTATGATTATTTTCGACAATTATAATGATTTAACATGTTTAAATGTGAAATAAAACAATAAGAATGCAAGATCACCAGTTGAAAATTCTTTTGTAGGAACGTCTGCTTCTGAATCTTCCTCTTTCGCTTCTTCTTCTTCATAAACTCGTTGTTGTTCTAGATTGATTAGAGTTTCATTGTCTAGATCTTTCGAATGCGATTCAATGCACTCGATAACATTTGGTGCATCAACATTTTCGAATCCAAGATCTTTCCCAATGCTAACAATGTCAGTTGCAACTCCTGCAATGTGATTTTCGAAACCACGAAAATCAGTTGCACAATGTGGTAGAATATTTTTCCACACTGCTCGCATATTACTCGCAGTGACTTCAAGCCACGCTTGATTGATGTTTTCTATAACATTTCTGATGTTATAATTTTTCCAAAAACTTGTAGTATAGACCGCGCGCGGGTTGTTTGAAACTTAATATATCGTCGCACTGACATTCCTTTTATAAATATCTTAAATATTACATTAAATAATTAATTTTATATTATAATATTCAATCCGTCCTATTGCGAAATCCGTCCTGTTTGAAACCGTCTTATCCGAGGTATTCCTGTACATCATATTTACACATTCCATAAGTTTGGAATCTATTATAAATATAAAGATAAAAAAATGCAAAATATATCCTTTTTTTGTCTTTCACTGTGGGGGGAGGGGATTTTCCTTATCCTGGCAGATAAGGGTTAAAAAAAAAGAGCTATAAGCTTCAGGTCAAGAATTGTGGAACAATTTTGGTAGATGTTGATTGGAAAACAAGGAAGTTGGCATCGCTCAAATTTTTATCATTTAAAATGGTGCATACACAAACTTTTCTAAGCTTATAATAATAATAGAGAATGATGGGGCAACAGTTACAACTTTTTCTGAAATTCAGTATCCAAGAGGTCAAAATATGACCTTTCTAAATCATTTCAATGTAATTTTTGTTTTTTCAACCTACATCAAAATAGATGGTATTTTTGGAATCTACAGATCATGCTGATTCCAAATATATATATATATATATAGGTCCAGGGCAATTTGAATATACAGGGTGTCCCATAAGTCTGGCATCATAGGAGAAATTCATATTTTTTTATTTCTACAAACCATAGTTTATGTTCAGGATGCCAATTTCCCATCCACCATTCTGTTCAGTGACGAGACTGTTTTTTATGGAAATGGTGAGGTAAATCGACAGAACACCCGCTACTGGTCTCAAAACAACCTTCACTGGTATACCTCTTCAAAGGAACAAGGTGCATCTTGGGTGATGGTATGGTGTGGCATTTGGAAGGATCGCATCATAGGCCTCCTCTTTTTCGATGAACATGTCACTGGAGGCACCTACCTACGTATGCTCAAGGAAGAAGCATTTCCCAGTGTCTTGAACGAAGAAGGAAATTTCCCAACATGGTTCCAGCAAGACGGCGCTCCTGCACATTACAGCACCCAAGTAAGGGAATACCTGTACCAACAATTCCCTGGTCATTGGATAGGACATCGAGGGCCTGTGGAATGGCCAGCTAGAAGCCCGGATCTCACGCCACTAGATTTTTATCTCTGGGGCCACTTGAAAGCGCTGGTATATGCAGAGAAAATTAGGAGTGTTGAACATTTGTGGCAGCGCATTATTGGGGCATGTAACACCATTACTCCTGACATCATTCACTGTGTGCTTGCTGACTGGGTATCACGTCTGAATTTGTGTATTTAAAACAATGGTGGACATATTGAGCACATTCTGTAAATAAAAGCTTTTGTTTTGCCTTTTTTAATTATTTTTCCTATGATGCCAGACTTATGGGACACCCTGTATAGTAGCAAGGTCAACTGATGACCTCAAAATGACCTTGGCCATAACTCATGACCCATTGGTTGGATTGAGCTAATATTTGAAAATTCTTGTTCTTTACCCAAAGCCAATCCCTGGACCAAATTTCAGCAAAATTGAAGAGATAATGGTGTTCACTCGTTGATCTGTCATGGAATCCCCCATGTATGTGAAATAGGACTTAAGATAGGTTTGCACCTATATGTAAGATAGGTTTGCGCCTATATGTGAAATAGGACTTAGAATAGGTTGCACCTATATGTGAAATAGGACTTAGAATAGGTTGCACCTATATGTGAAATAGGACTTAAAGAATAGGTTGCACCTCTATGTGAAATAGGACTTAGAATAGGTGTTTGGTTTGAGTTTGTACAATTGCTTTAGGTGGGTGTAGGTTTGAGTTTGTGCAATTGCTTTAGGTCTGTGTGATGTTAAAGTTCTCAGTTTAATTTTTTATGATGTTAATGAATCTTATGAGGAAGTTAAATTGCTGAAATAAATTTTATAACCTACACCAGAGGTTGAATTAAAAATTTACAAAGTGTGTTTATTTAGGATAAACCTTGAGTGTAAAGAGTAGGGCCTACTTTGAGAGGTAGGATTCAAGTGTCTAAATTGTAGTGTATAAGTATATTAAGTCTATTAGTTAAGGTAAAATAAAATGGGCCTACTAAATAGGCTTAGGTTGAAATTGGTCTATTTTTTATAGGACCTAAAATGAGTTAAGCCTCTTAACCCTAAAAGGACAACTGCTAAAAATTGTTAACTTTTCAAATACACGCATTCATAACTTAACCCTACAAAAAATTCCGCCGTTATAGGGTTAAGTGAACAAGGCTTTGTTTATAGTTATTATTGGCCTTAGCCTTCGCTGATTGTTACATTAAGTATGGTAGAGTTATGGTTAGTGTAAAGGTAAAGTGTGTGTTAATGTAAATTTTAGAGGGGTCAGTTTCCCCATAGATGGGCCACCATTTTGAAAAAACTATATAGGATTATGGATTGATTTCTTGATACCTCTCATCCATTGGAAATTTCCAGCAGATTTCAGTGGAGAGCTAACAACAAAAACCCTACATTTTTTCATTAAAGAGTTATTTATGTGGAGGTCTTCAAAGGACCTCATTAAGTAGTGTTTTTATTGGTTAATGTTAAATTTATTTGCCTTTGGTATTTTAGTGCTGCCTAGTGGTAAAGGAAGAAATTACCTTACCTTATTATTTCATTGGGTCTTGCTTCTGGTTGTAGGGCATGATGATCTTTTTTGATGTAGGGCCACTATATGATGGAGTTACACAGTGAGTTGATTTGATTTAATTAATATTGGCAATCACTATTTAAATTCCTGAAGGTATAGGCCTATCCTTTTGAGTTATTAGGTTTATATTACTTGTTATTCACTCAGAACTTATAGGAAGATTAACTACACCTTCCTTGCTTAAAAGCATTGCTTAATATCAGCACTCTCAGTGCTGCAAATATAAATCTTTCTCTTAGGAATTCACTGATTTTACAAAGTTCGTTGACTCTTCTCTCAAAGTAATTTTCATGAATCAGCAATAGAAAATTTTGATACGAAATAATTCATTTTTCTTGTTACATGGACCCAATGCCTCCACATTGGGTTCTATGTATGGCAATTATTTCCATTCCCAGTAAGCTATGTTGCCAATCCCAAGGCAATTTTGTAGATATTTAATTCAATGAATTAATAATTTGTATTTAATTAAGAAATAAAGGTATTGCATACAATACCACATTGTAAGCATATATAGTTTTTCCATAATAGGCATGTTAATATAGAACTTGCATGGAATGTACAGTGCAAGTTGAAGAATAATCCTTAGTAATAATTTCAGGGAAGTGCCTCACTTTTATGGTGTCTGTTAAGTCTGAAAAAATGTGTGAAGGATTTTAAAATTCTTGTCACTTGCTATTCACTGAATGAGTTTAAAAAAAAATGGACAAAAATGAGAGAGAACTTTGTTGGAAAAAAGAAAATTTTTACATCAAATCTGAAGAGACTGAAATTAAGGAAGAAGAAATTGAATCTTATGAAAGCTTTTCCAAAGGCTTGTTTGGTTATGGAAAGCTGAATCATGAATGTCAGGTAGGTAATTATTAGGTAGAAATAGTCTGTTTTTCATATACTGTAGAGTAGTGGTTCTCAACTTTGTTAGGCCCATGTACTACTTTATGCCACCATGCTTCTCTAAGTACAGTACCACTAAAGTAAAGAAATGGTACCACCAAGCCAAAACCTTAGGAAGCAGATTACTGATATCTCCTTTGAAATCATTATCTTGAAAGTAGTTAGGAGCAGGCATGGAGCAATTACTTGGTCAATATAATTACAATTACTTAACATATTCTCAATTACAATTACTGTAGATGGTGAAATACTTAATTACAATTACTTAAAGTAATTAATCACAAATACATTGACAAAGAATTGCATTTATTTCATAAATACACACTATTTGATTATGTCATGCTTTTTCACCTAGGTATATCAATTCCATTTTCAGTTTTGGCCATCATTTGAATGAAAACTAGATAATATTAGGTCAATTTTTTTTTTTTTTTAAACATTGCATAGAATTGTATTTTTCGTCAAGCAGTTCTTGCTATGGATAATTAGACATTGGACATATGTATGTGATATGGTCTAATGAAACCAAGGATAAGGCACTCCAAAAAGTACTAATATAAGACAGAAGAATTGGCATTTATTTTATGAAAATAATGAGGGCAAAAAACTGGCACTTTAGTTAGGAATACTTGAAATAAATGGAACATTTTATTTCAAAAGAAAGCTCCCCTGAGACATGATGAGCAAGTAGTTTAAACTATAAGTATGACCCATTAACTTCAATATTCACGTAATTGAAAGTAATTTACTATAATTGTATCCAATTACCTTAGTTTTCTTGTGTAATTATTTACATTTCAGGTAGTCACTTACAATTACTTACCAATTACATGAAAAAATTTAATTACATTCACTTACATTTACCTCATGCCTGGTTAGGAGTAAGCAAACTGTGACTTTATAATCCTCTGGTGTGCCACCCAAAATAGGTCTGTGTCCTGCAGTTTGAGAATCACTGACCAGTGGCGGCTCGTCGGTAGGCACTGCGGAACTGCAGCACCCCTAAATTTTTTATTTACAATTGAAATAATCAAGAACAATATAAGGATGAGCTCACTGAATAACTTTTTCAATAACTTTTGAAACTTTTATTCATTGCTCAATGCTCATCCTTTTATTTCAGTAATTATTTCAACCCATTCTTAGAGACAGCACCCCTAGAATTTTGTCACGAGCTGCCACTGTCACTGACAAAGACCTTCAGCAGTGATTTGGTTGTATGCATCAAGAAAGAATAAATTGTTAATGGCCTTTCTTAATTTGAAGACACTTTTATCGATGAATAGTAAAGATTTAAGAAAGTTGATTTGTTTATGCTTAATTTGATGTATTTTGATGTTAAACTCATGCAATTTAATTTAGAGTTGCACCTAGCATCATCTGTAAGATCTATCTAAATGTAATATTTTACTTTGTAATACTATTTCTCAAAGCTGGGCACAAACCGTTAATCCGTTAATCGTTAATTAACGAAGTTAACTTTTTCGTTAACGATTTAACTTTTAAGTTAACTTTGAAAATCATTATCGGACTAATTAACTTCCGTTACATTTAACTTCCGTTAACTCAAGTCCGTTAACCCAAAAAATTCATAAATAAACGTTTAAAAGTTTCTATTATTTTCAGTGCTGAGCAGGTGCGCAATTAATCCGCCACTGTTAATAGTGATGAACGAATTTCCATTCCCGCAGTGCAAAATCAGGCGATATATTTGTTTCTGTCGCCACAATTTGTGTCTTACCAAATATGGTAGTTATTTATGGCATTGGTTTGAGCAAAACATGGTCGACTGTAAAATCAGGCGGAAAGATTTGCCATTTGAGTTGAATGTTTCAACTTCTTTCAAGAAATATCACGAGCATTTTAAGGCACTTTCAATAATATATATGTAACAATTACAACAAATAACTACATTCGTTTCATTTGCAGTCTCTCTTGCGCAACATGTTTGTGCTAGTGAATATTTAAAAATAATCGTTGTCAAGTAAGTCATGTATATTTATAATATGTCTGTGAGTACCTTATTAGTAGTCTCCTTGATACATTTCAAGAACCATAAAACTGATCAGGTAAGATTTCAATTCTCATGTCACTTTGATGACATAAATTAAGTCAATTGATGTCTTACAATGGGAGCGTTTTCACCTTAACCCTTTGTCCTGGCGGTACTTCTAGGTACCACATCTTTAAAATCTCCATAATTATTTTTCTACCCGGTTGATCCTGCCGGTACTTTCAAGTCCCAATGTGAATTAGTTTCTTTATGAGATAATAGATGGCGTTGAGAAGTAAATGTGAGCGTGTGGCGCCAGAGGCTGTTTACTCTTTAGTATCTCTGCCATCCCCTCCAGTGCTGCAGTGGAGCGTTTGTTCTCTATGGGCAAGGACATCCTGAGGGCCAAGAGATCATCCCTGTCAGATGAAAACTTTGATATGCTAATTTTCATGAAGGGCAACATGCATCTCATGGACAAAATGGAGAACGAGAAGAAGAGGGAAAATTAAATTATATATATATTGTGTTTTTCATTTTTTTTATAATAAAAGTTAACGTTAACGGTTTATCGGTAACTTCCGTTACATGTTTAACGAATTAACGGATTAACGGTTAACGGATTAGCGGTTAACGAAGTTAACTTTTTGGTTAACGGTGCCCACCACTGCTATTTCTTTAATTTTAATGAAAAAGTTTCACTGAAAGAACAAAGAATAGAAACATTTGTGTTAAAATCATTGTAGACATAAATATTACTCAGCCTCTTGCAGATTAAATTTAGTCCTTTTTTTTATTTTTTATTTTAATTTGGAAAGAGTATGAGAGAATTGTTTCGAAAGAAGCATCTTTTAATGATAAAGAAAGGAATACTGATTTCAGAGTCATCACATCAAAGGTAAATTGATAGAAGATACTTCCATTACAGAAGAACCATTAGATTTCAGCACTTATAAAATCAACATAAAGGTAAATAAATATATTTAGTTTCTCCTTCAAAAAACATCCTCATGAAATAAGAGCCAATTAGCCTATTAAACATGCTTCATGCATAACATTGAGCCAACTGAAAGGGTGAAGGTGAACTATCTCATCTCATCTTGAATTTGTCATCATTGTCATAAACTTTATCAGAGAAATGTGACCAAGTACCATATGTTATTTACCATTCTAGTTTTGGTGTTTCTGAGAGAGAGTATGCATTGCACAGCTCTGTGGAAGTTTAAAAATTGTGAATTATTTTTTTCCAATTTAAGCTTTTTTCATTTGGATCTTTTTTTTAAATTTTTTCCATTGATGATGAAGAATACAACATATAATTATAAAGAACATTCTAATATTTATACTTAGTTTGTGAAGATATGTCAGCTTTTTTGAAAAAAACACACACACACACATACACACACACACACACACACACACACATCATGCACCTTTGATATGTAATGCCAAAATGTCTCCTGTCACTCAGAGTGGAGTAATTATAGAAACCAAATGACTCAAAAGAAAATAGAAAACTCAGTTGAGGCTTTCTGCTGCATTGCAGCCTTTTTGACTTTTATATTACTTTCAGATTAAATTGGACTGAAATTTAAATGTAAAGGCAGATAGGTCCATTCACCACTGGCCAACAAAAATGTCATGAATTGATATATTTAATTTAAAGTTATGTTCATTTGTACTCATTTCTGCTGCTTCATACTGATTTTGAATTCTATATAATTACATTAGTATCATGCAGCTGGCCTTTTGAATGAAGAGAGATTTTGGAACAATGACAGTTTAACTATTTAACTGATTTATTTAATTAAAACAAGTAAAATTACAAGGAGAAGCAGATTGAGATGCACTGTTGCCTTTTAATTTATACAGAAAAAGAACTCATGATAGTGATTTTTACAGTTTGTTTAAAGTATAGGACTATGAAACATGTTGCACTGAAAGATAATGAATTGGTAATGCATAAAGAACTGTGTGAAATTGAAAACATAAAAATGAAAAGCATCTTAAAGACTGCCAAGAAAACTGAAAAGTGGAAGTACTATACATTAAAAAAAAAATGATTCCATGATAGAACAAAGATAAAGAGGTAGTTGTGCTACAAACATACATGAGAACCATATGGCAGAAATAAAAGACAGTAAATCAAATGGCTATATTGAACTTTTAATGACTTTTAATGATAAAAAATGAAAACTAAACATGATACTAATAGTCATTTATAGACCTCCAACCAAAATTCTCTGATGCCATTACCGAGATCAGAAGCCTAATAAAAGCTTTAAACTGTGTAACTCCCAATATATTATTCTGCAGAGTTTTGATTCCACAGTCATAAAATACAAAAAAGGTGGGAAGAGAGATGTATCAGGTCATCCCATAAGTAATGTTTTTTTAGATCAGAATTTGAAGGAGGAAAAAAAACAACTGAAACTTTTTAATCTAGTATATATTTTCCATTGGAATCAATGACACACTGCCAATGTCCTACAAGCTTTTTAATGCCATGTTTATAAAATTCAGGTGGTTTTGAGGCAAAAAATGTACAAAGACTGGTGTGCAGGTCATCTAAAGAAGTACAGTCGACCCTTGACTTACATAATTAATCCATTCCGAGATGAGTTACTTAACTTGAAAATGATGTAAGTCAAACCCCAAAATACATGTAAATTGGGTAATCTGTTCCAGGACCCCAAAAAAGTATTGAAAATAATAAAATAATTAAATTTTTTGATAAAAACAGTGTATATAAATAGAATTATAATGTTAATTAATAATTATTATTAAGAAACACCATCTGTAAAAGAAAATACATATTAAAAATTAATAATAAAAAATTAATTTACTTACATTGGAGAGAGAGTTATATAATGCACAGTAAAAATAACAATGAAATAACGTGAAATACCCGGCGTCCTGCCAGTGAGTGGTCACGCACTGCGTAAGATGAATCAATTACAGTCAATGGGGGGCTTCTCATAACTCAAAATTACGTAAGATGGTGATGACCTAAGTCGAGGGTCGACTGTATACTGTTTCTCATCAAGATAGTTTTGCAGACTCCTGAAGAGATGATAATCTGAAAGCACAAGGTCTGGAGAATATGGAGGATGTGGAAGTTTTTCCCACCCAAGCTCCTCAATTTTTGCAGAAGTGATCTGAGTGGTATGAGGATGTGCGTTGTCATGGTGGAGCACGATTCCTTTCCGATTAACCAAAGAAGGTCTCTTTTCTTTTAGTGCAGTGTTCAGTCAATCCAGTTGTTGACAGTAGACTTGAGTGGTGATTGTTTGGTTGTGTGGTAAGGTTTCAAAGTGTATTACACCACCTTTATCCCACCAAACACTAAGCAACACCTTCCGAGGGTGAAGAGTTGGTTTTGGCTGTGGTGTCACTGGTTCTCTGGCACAAACCCACTGTCAACAGCGTTTAACATTCTGGTACAGTATCCACTTTTCATCACCAGTCACTAAATGGTGCAAAAATGGATCTTGGAGTTCACGGGAATGAAGAGCTGTGCTAATGTTTACCCACACCCTCAGATTGTCGACCGACAATTCATGTGGCACCTATTTTCCTAACTTAGGCACTTTCCCGAGTTGTTGCAAATGTCGATGGATGGTGGATGGGGATGAATTGAGTTTCTGGGCCAATTCAACAGTTGTTGAACAGTCTTCTTCAAGTGCGGCTAACAGCAGGTCATCATCAAACTCAGCAGGGCATCCAGAGTGTGCTGCATCTGTCAAACAGCAGTCACCATTCCTAAACTTTTGAAACCATCTTCGACATTTCCTCACATGCAGAATATCATTGCCATAAATGTCCTGAATGTTTCACGTTGCTTCAGTAGCACTATTCCCTTTTTTGAACTTGTAAAGCATTATATGCCTGATATGCTCTTCTGATACTGCCATGTTTTTTGAGTGGTTCACATAAAGCAAAACACACATCTTCACTGGTCAAGGTCTGTAAAGTATGTAGCGAAACATGATAGATCTCCTCTTAGATATAACTGGAAAATTTATGCTTAAACCAAGTAGGACTAGTTTAAACTTAATCTATCATAAAAAACATTACTTATGGGATGACCTGATAATTGTATATAAACCAAGACAAAGTGGGCACAAGAGAAGACCATAAGCAAAAATGCTGCTATCTCTAACAAATGAAGTTAAGCTGTGGGGATGTCCTCTGGTTGGACTGTAGGCAGTTCAACTAGATGATGATTGTCATGCATACTGCTTCTGAGGTGACATTGGTAGCACTTGGAACTCAATGAAGTTAGTCTCCAAACTGAACAAGGAGGCCTTACCCTGAATACATATGTCTTAGTAGCTGGAACCAGTTACAGTAAGTCCTGGCATGTATGTGACCTGTTAATACATGATCCACAGATACACAACCAAATAAAAAATTTTGTAGAGAAGACTTGTGAAATATGCAACCCAGTCCATAAGATACATAACTTTTCACACAAAACCATCCTCCAAAATATGTACTGTACCTTATAGTTATCTTAATTTTCTTGAGTTTTGCCCTCAAATTTGTCAAGATCAGTGCATTATATATATAATGTATATATAATACACTGATCATGAAGGTTACTGTATGCACTGATCTTGAAGAGTACTGTATAAAGTAATGCACTATGATAGTGCATTACTTCATACAGTACTCTTGTGATTTAATTACAGTGATAATGATAATATAAACATTGCTATATTGTTTGAAAGTGTTTTTATGAAAAAAATATTATCAAATTTCGTTTTTTAGTGCTATAGTGTTGTTACTGCAATTACATGCTCAGACCATGAGTGGCTGCAAGTGTAGTGCTTGTTCTAGCCATGTGGAATCTCAACTTGTGTCAAAGAAAAATCCAAGACTGGAGTTTAAGGTGAAAGTCTTGGACAGACTTGTAGCTGGCAAGTCAGCCTCTCATATAGCCTGTGAATTTGGACTAAATTGAGTCAATGGTACATACATACAAGAAATCAGAGGAAGCTATACATAGGGCTTATGCAACCCCTACTGTTCTGAAGCATACTAAGATTGTGAAGATGGTAAAACATGAGAGGTTGGAGCAGGCTTTGGCACTTTGGATCAAGGATTAAAATGAGTGAAACTTCCCCATGACTGGCCCTATTATTCAGGAAAATGTGCTTGCAGATACAGAAACACATTATCAAGGAAAACCCTGAATACTGGTGTGTTGACAGTGACTTCAAAGCCAGCACAGGATGACATGATCCATTCTCTAAGTGTCAAGGTCTTCACAGCACTGCCCTCATGGTGGAGGCAGATTCAGCAGACCCAGATGCAGCCCAGGCCTTCAGGTCTACTCTGCTGGAGGCCATTGAAAAAGGAGGATACAAGCCCCACCAAATATTTAACATGGATGAGATGGGGGCTCCACTAGTGGAGGCTGCCTTTGCAGACTTACATCAGCCAGGAGGAGAAGCAGGCACTGAGGTTTAAAGCAGCTAAGGACCACCTCACTCTTCTGTTCTGTGCCAATGCAATGGGTGACTGCTACCTTAAATCCATGCTTATCTACTGTGCAGAGAATTCCAGGGCTCTAGAACTTCAATGATGGTTTCAACCAAATCTGAATTTCTGATGGAGTAAATTTATCTCTGACTTTTTTTTGGGGGTTTTAACTATTACATTAACCCATTAAAGCCCAAATTATTGAAATAGATATTTAACAAAAATTATATATAGAATGGTACATAATCATTTTAAGTATCTTGGCATTAAATTTTTTTAAAGATTTTTATTGGATAACCTAAGGCAAAAATATCTCTCTTTATTGACATACATTACAACAAAACTGATATTGAACATTATAAACTAACAATTTAAGTTTTTCTAACTGTCCTCATATGAGGGTAGTGGGTGTTAATGGGTCAAGTGATATAAACAATTTACATGAGTAAGGGGTGATTAAATAGTTGAATCAGTGAATGAAATGACATTTATGCATTAAACAAAGACTTTACTAACATACACAGGATAAGAGTGAATGCAGGTCTTGATGTACCAATTTGATTTTGAAGTTTGGATTTTAGCATGTATCATCTAAAAGTTTGGGGATGAAAAATTTTCCCTGAGCAGAATGACACATTTCAGTTATTGTTGTTTGACCTTTCTAGTAAGTCAAACTGATAGTTTCTAATAAAATAAAAAGTTTATAATTATTTGAAGCTTAAACAAAAACATGCTAATTTACAGTTACTTCAAGCAAAAAATATATAGGCCTATGGTGGATTGGCCTGGAGGTCCATTGAAAATTTCCAATAGATTTAATGCAGAGTCAATGGCAAAAAGCCTATGTTTTAGCATTAAAAAGAGTGAGTGAGTGACCTTGTTAGGTTGGTTTTAGTTAAGTTATTCAATTTGTTTGCCTTTGGTTTTTAGTGCAACCCAATGGAAAAGGAAAAAAACCATACCTCTTTCTTGTTGAAGTCTATGTCTGGTTGTAGGTCATGTAGTTGCCCAAATTTTCTTGTTGGATGTAGGCAGTTTGGTTATGCAGGGTGTTTGGTTTTGTAAGTTCACTTGAGACAGGCAAACTCACTATGCCTAATTATTTCAATGGGATAGGCTTATCCTGTTTTAATTTTTTTCACTCAGAACTTGTGGAAAGACTAACACATCTTCCTCACCTAAAGCAACGTTTCCCACTAGCCTAGCTCTGAATTAAAATTCTTTCTTTGTTTTTGCTGAAGTCAGCAATTGGAAAATCATTACACATACAGTATATTTACATATGTTTGTTACTTCTTTTCTCAAAGTGGTTTTGATGAGTCAGTATGATGGAAAGTTTTTGATACAAAAAAAAAAATGTTCTTGCTTGTTGTTAAGGTATGCCCAATGCCTACATACATGCCTACATTCTTTAGTTCCACATATGGCAATTTTCCGTATTTATACACAGGCTTTATCCCAAAATCTGAGGCAATTTTTTGTTATACAGGGGATCCTTGTTATCTGAGTATTCATTAATTATCCACAGTGGCGTAGCGTGGGGTGTGCGGACCGCACAGGGCGGCCACTTTGGGGGGCGGCCAATTTTGGCCAAGGCTGGTATTACGGTACGGTATGGTACGAAATACCATATTGTTTTATGTTTTAAATTGAATTATTAAATTTTTTTTTTTATTGTCTATCATCACGGTTTCAATTTTCATCATTATTACATTGTTCCTCAATCAATAAAATGTAAATCCTTTATATACGTGTGTTTGCTGTAGTGGAAGGTATGTTACGTTTAAGGAAGGGGGCGGCCAATTTGGCTACCGCACAGGGCGGCCAAAACCCACGAGTCACCACTGATTATCCAAGTCCCTGCATTTATATGGCCAAATAATTGTAGAACCATACAGATAAGTTCCCTGCACTTAAGAGGTTTCCATGGATAATATACGTGGAACCCAGAAGTGCAATGGAAAACCATTTAAATTTCCCTTGGATTTGCTGTCTCGCTCGCTTTCCCCTACCTCCAACATCCACCACCACCATGCTCCACTCCCAACCCTGATGCCACACTCTCTCTCTCTCTCTCTCTCTCCTCTCTCTCTCTCTCTCTCTCTCTCATTGCCAGTGCTGAAACCATCTGTGGTTTTGTTTTCTGGTGTTTTCATTCTGATTTTGTTGATTTTTTGCACTATTATTGCAGTCATGACTTCAAAGCATACTGCTAGTGGTAAAGCAGCTACCAGCCCTAAAAGAAAGCATACCAGCTATGGGTTGGATGTGAAATTAGATGTCATTAAGTGCAAGAAAAATGGTAAACAAGTAATAGACATTGTGCATGCTCTTAATATCCCCAAAACTACCATTCATACCAAGTGTATTTTGCAAATGTTTAACCATAATTTTGAGTGTCATTTATTGTGTTAAGGGCCCAATTAATCTTATTCTCATTATTTCTTATGGGTTTTAGGTCCCCGCTTTAAGTGGATTCACTTAAAGTGGTGATTTCTTGGTCTCCATTATCCTCAGATAATGAGGACCCCCTGTACAATAAAATAAATTAATGTTTTGTATTAAATTATGAAAGAAAGATACAATATATATTACCATATTGTAGGCATGTTTGAACCTGGGTATGAATTAGGCTTTGTTGTAAACTGTATGACAGGCATGTATAGTTTTTCCATAGGGGTTGTTGTTGAGCATAGTTTGACTATGGGAAAAGAATGTGATGAGGAAGAAACAAGAGTGAGATGGGAAAGAACAAATGGAAAGGCTATTAAAAAGGCAGGAAAGCATAGCAAAGGATGATGAGGTTAAGAAAAATGTTAGAGAGACCAAGAAAAGAGATAGAGAAGTAGAACTAAAGAGAGTGATGGAGAAAATGACTGGACAAATGGGAAAGAGGGGAGCATCATGAAAGACTGAAAAAAGTGGAAGAAAGCATGAGTTGGATAGAAACTAGGAAGAATGAGTAGGTTGGAAGGGAAAGAGGAAATGTGTGTAGATAGGAAAGAGAAGAGAGGATGGATCACATATTGCACCTATCATTTAACTCCCAGGGATGGAGGAGTGATAGAGAAGAATAAAATGAGTGAAGATGTGAAAATTGTCATTCCAGGTAAAAGAAAACATAGAAAACAAAGAAGTAGCAAAAGGTTAAGCAAGGAAAGTGAAAACATTCCCAAGTGATGTGAGTGCAGAGTATTATTTATACAGTAGTGAGAAGGGATATAAGAAAATAGAGATTAATGAGAATGATTTTGAAAGTGAAATGAGACACTCAAATGTTGGTGTGCACAAAGGACTCCTCTTTAAGGAAATGCCAAGAATTACAGAGTTTAATGTGTATGATAGTAAGGATATGATTGAGCTTTTCAAGGAATTCAATAACTGTTGGAAGAAGGATGATTTTCAAAAAGTAAGAATGTTTAAAAATGAAAACCTGGGCCATTAAGGCCACCATTTGTTAACCTTGGAACCTTGAAAGTTTGAAGATGGTGAGATTGAGGATTTAGAAGCTTAGATAAAAATCCAGAGCCAGTGTCTGAGTGGTTTCATATGAAGCAAAAGAGAAAGTGAGAGTGAGGTCTGAAAGTTGAACTGGGGTGAAATTTTAGAATTGCTTGAGGACAGACCATTTGATGATGAAGGTAAATGGTATTCAAAGACAAGATGAATATAAATGCAAGCTTGCCAGTGTATTCCTCTTACAGGGATGCTTTAATGGCAAGCCAGTTGGGGTCATGGCGAAGTTTCTTGGAGGAGTATTATGAGAAATAGAATGAGAGGCCAAGTAAACCATCAAGAAACTGTGGGATGGATTGGAAGTGGGCCATATTTGAGTGGAATGAATTGGGGTATGCCTGGACAGAATAGTGGTCAGTCACAGAATGGAGCACAAAGCTTTCTGGGTAGGCATGGACCTTGGATGAATCTGGTTTGTAATTACTGTGGAAAGTAGGTACATATGTTTGAAAATTGTTGGGAGTGAATTTATGTTATGCATATGGAGGATCTGGGTATTGTACTTTTCAATGTCAGAAACCTAGAAATGCATGTAATAAATGTGGAAGACTAGTGTATATTTCTCAAAATTGCTAAATGGGTATAAATGGTGACATGAATGCCAGACTGAGTGAGATTAATGAAATGAATAGTTTGGAAAATTATGAGCAGAATGAATACTGAGAGAGAAATAGAATGGGAGGACAGCAGCATGGCCAGTTCTTCCAGCAGATGCCCATTTTGCCACTGAATGGATTAACTGAAGTGCCAGATCATGGGCTGGTGGTTATTCCACAACTGCTTTCTCGGAGGGAGCTGAATACTTAACGAAAGACTGGCAACCAAGAGGCTAGTGCTGAGAAATGGCAGGGAGTGGGATCATACTAAGGTGAGGCCTGACTTACTGAAGGTCACTCAGAGTTGGATGCGAATGATGTAATAGTCAGTTTGCAAAGAGGAAAGTAGTGTGTGAGGTGAGTGTAGGAGTAAGGGCTGAAAGTTGTATAAGTATGAAAGCAGAATGTTAAGGACAGGAATGCATGGTATTGACACAATGTAGATTGAAC
Source organism: Bathynomus jamesi (assembly GCA_023014485.1). Classification (NCBI taxonomy): domain Eukaryota; kingdom Metazoa; phylum Arthropoda; class Malacostraca; order Isopoda; family Cirolanidae; genus Bathynomus; species Bathynomus jamesi. The sequence goes on along the minus strand of JAJOZX010000092.1, from coordinate 995,036 downwards.
CTGTTGTTCAATGATGTGTATGAAAGAATGAGTATTTATGAACAGAATGACAGAAATTAGGCAAGGTGTGAAGAGGAAATTGGAGGAATTGGAAATGTTCCTGTGGCATTGTTGGGCAAAACTGCCACTTAATTTACAGGATCTAGAAATGAGTGAATGGGATTTTTGTGTGATTCAGTAAAGTGAGTGGAAAACATGGAATGATTTTAGGATATGATTTGATAAGAGGAAATTTACTGGTGGTCTCTCCTGAGAGGTTTAAACAATTGAAGTTGGTAGTGAGAATGAGAGGTATAAAAAGAAACAGTATTTGGTAACTGCAGTTGAAATTGCAAAGTTTGAAAGAGAGAAGCTTGTAAAAGTGGGAGTTGCATATACCAATATGAGGAAGGAATGAGAGAGAGTGAAAGAAAGAATCAGGTGTTTGTGGATGAAGTACATGCAAAGTATAAAGTAGAGAGAATGGCACATGTGTATGATGGAGTGTTGAATGAGCAAGACCCATTTGTGTACAGGCATCCCTCAATATCCGATTGGGTTATGTTCCTGGAGAACTGATTGGATGGTGAATGATTGGGTATTGAAGCAATTATAACATGGGGTCAATTGGGATACATTCTAGGTGGTCTGGAAAGGGGCTCCTTGGGGGTGTTTTTCACACCAAACATCCTGTAGGCAATTGGATAAGTCAAAGTGAGGTGAGTAGCACAAATTGAATGCAAGAATTGATCATGTGGCATAAAACTGTGGAGTGCATCACAACACTTCTGATGCCAATGGAGCATAGCAAGAGAAGAATGCTTGGCAGCAGGTGGGAGGCATACCTTGTACAGGGAGAGCAAACATGCATCTGCACATGGTGGCCATTTTGGATCTACAGTACTGTATGAGTGAAGGTAGAGATGGGCATGCCATGAACCTAGGGAGGTATTTTTTGGCAATTTTTCAGTCAGGTGATTGGATAACTGAGAAATTGATATAAGGGTGTTAATTTATTAAAATTGGATAGCTGAATAATTGGATATCGAGGGATACCTGTATTTACAAATAAGATTGTGACAATTTTTAGTTGAGCTACATCGAACCCATGTGGTGAGCCTCCGATCCATCGAGTCTTGCCAAGGAAAATGCGGAAGTTCATTTCTGAGGTTTATGAACGCATCCTGTATACGTGCAACCAACTGCTCCCTAGTTTCGGGCTTACCTGCTGATAAACGTTACTCTTCAAGGACCCCCAGACAAAAAAATAATATAAATAAATAATGTGAGGATCTGCACAGTTGCCAATGTATCATTAAATGTCATTGAATATTATCTAAGATCAGCTTTTTATTATGTTTTAGTTACTCAAATGTAGAGGCCTGTATCTCGTTAACGGTTGGGAATCAGGCACATGTCGATATAATACTTTCTACTTAGAAATACCTAAAGAGTCAAATGGTGCATTCTTGACATTTCCTCCTGGGACACCCTGTATATATATATATATATATATATATATATATATATATATATAGCCCCGCAAGGGGGTTCTAAGCTCGTGCTCTTGAGTGCTCTTTGTGCTCATTTGTACGTGCTTGTTCCTGGAGGTTTCACATGCGCCCTCCCGCCCTAGCACCCAAGGATGATGGGGCTCGACCCTGCAGTCCTTGTCATCCTTGGTCTTTTTCCACTTCGACTGTCCCCTCCACCCTTTCTTTTTCCTCTGTCTTTCCTCTCACTTTTTCTTTGTTTTTCCGCCGAGATATGCCCTTTTAAATAGAGGCGAATCGGTTCTTCCCGAACTTTAAAAAAAAAAAATATATATATATAGGGTGGTGCAAAAGTCATGCATCATAGGAATTTTCAGTGTTGACTACAATATATTATTTTTTTTCTTTTAAGTAGGGGCTGGCTGTGAAATTAACAATAGATGAGAGGGTGAGCTTGGTTTTAATGTATGGAATACCAGGTACAACAAATCAATGAATTTGTACAGAATTTAAGTTCTGTACCGATTCATCAATTTGTTGTACCTGGTATTCCATACATTAAAACCAAGCTCACCCTCTCATCTATTGTTAATTTCACAGCCATCCCCTACCTAAAAGAAAAAAATAATCAACTGAGAATTATGCTGCACAACTTTTGCACCACCCTGTATATAAACAAACCAGTTCAAAGAGGGTACAAGAGAAAACCAGAACAAGCAAACATGCTGCTAGTTCTTACAAATGAATTTGTTTTCACAAGAAACAAAAAATAACTGCCTGGATCTGGTATTCATAAAGAACGTAAGTGATGACAGAAATAACCCAATGACTATAAATAACTGGCCACAATATTATTGAAATACCAACCAATTTGACAACAACCTTAAATGAAAATATACATAGTGAAGAAAGAAGCAAAATTTAGATTTTTAATCTAAACTCCAAGACTATAAATTGGGTAGAAATTGGATGAAATATGGCCCAAATAGATTGGAAAATAGTCTTTAAGGATAAAACAACTGAAGGAATGGTAATAACCTTTGAAGAAAAGATGCTGAAAATTTTAAGAGAATATGTTTCAAAATAGCAAAATGGGAAGAGGAATTATTTTGAGAGCCAAAAGTGAACAATATTCTGCAAAAAAAGGAGAGTAGCTGCAAAATTAATGAACTGCCCAGACAACAATGTCAGAAATGTGATGCAAGAAAAGCTGAAGAATATCAATGGGAAATAGAATCTCATTAAGGGTCATTCAGAGAGGGAAGAGGAAGTTGCAGTAGAAATAATAAAGAAATAGAACTAATAGAACATTGTAACAGTATCATTAATGCACTCAAACAATGAAAACTATGATGTAATATACACAGATTTTGCTATAGCATTTGATAAGCATGATAATGGTATAATGGCACATAAAATGAAATATTAGGAGATAATGGACAAGGTGAGAAAATGGATTTATAACTCAATAGAAAATCAGCAAGTTCTTAAAATCCAAGGACTATCATCATCAGATTGGGAAGTACATAGGGGTCATTTTCTGTCAGATCAACCAGTGCCTAACACCCTCATCTCTCAGATTTTGCTGAAATTTGGTTTATAGGGAGTTTGTGGGCCCTGAATCCATTTCTGAAATTATAAGGTCAATCCGACCAACGGTTCAAGAAATATGACCTCTGGAAATTTGAGGTCACTTGCGAGGTCACTAACATTTGGCGACCCATAACTTGGGTAATAATGGTCACAATTATATAAAAGTATATATATTTAGAATCAGAAAACAACAAGGAATCCAAATATGCAAGTTTTAGAACTCTAGGTTGAAAAATAAAAAAGTTACACTGTAACCAAAATTTGAGGTCACGATTTGACCTCTGGGGTATCAAATGAGAATTTTTTTTTAAATGTAAAAAATGAAGGCATAGGCATTGGCTATTAGAATCAGCACAAAAAAAAGTTTGTTCATGTGAGTATTTTTCATGTAACTAACATATAAGTGAACACCATATTCATAAGTTGTGCGTCAATTCTACCTATTTTTTCACACTTAAGCTCATAATTTGACCTATAGAAATTAAAATTACATTTTTTTATAGATATAAAAACAAAGGCAAAAAATGTAAAATTGTATTTCACTGCTAATCTACACTGGCAATAATAGTTATAATAGTGAAAGGGGAAGACCTACTTAGAGGATTCATGTGCTAGCCTAATACAATTTTTGCATGCTCGATATGCTCATCAATTTCTTTTTGTGGAAAAATGTATTGAATTCTGCTGCCTCCTCTTAGGGTAGGACAACTCATTACAGTTAATATATGATGTCCTGGCACTGCACATGAATCCTTGTTTGATGGATAATAATATGCACTTGATCCTGATGACCCAGAGGGATGTAGAAAGTTCACAGTGAAATCATCAAACTCTTCACAATATTCCTCCACAATTCCATACCAAACTTGCATGTCATAAATGCAGCCAACATACTCTCCTGGTTTGACACATTTTAGGTTACCAAGCATTGCAGGTTCATTAGTAAAATGACTTTTCCTTATTCTTTTCTTTTCTCCAATGCCACTTGAAATGGGATACACCATCAGTTCTTCCTTGTTTAGGGGAACAAATCTATGATATTTCTGAGTTCCAGGAATAGCCCTACTATCCTTGAATCGATGTTCCAACCGTTCTTCTGCATCTTTCAAATCAGCGTAGTTACAAAGAAAAAATTTATCTTCTTGCTCAAGTTTTCTTCACAAAACTGAAACATGTGTTCTGGTGTAAGAATTTGCCTCTCTGTAGTTCTCTGCAAACTGGCACGAGCAGTAGCTCTTTTCACTGTTCCTCCAATCCCATCACATGCATTTTTGCCATGGGATCTAGCAAAGAAGTGCCATTCACAAGACAGACCAAAATCCTCTTCATGGTAACAGAGATTTGTGAAGTTGTATCTGTTCTTATATTGGCCAGCACATCCATCTGAGAAATAGTGCACCTTCTTCAATTGTGGGCATCTGAATTTAACATATGTCATAAGCTTCAATATGAATGAGTAAACCATTATAGTGTTGTGTTTTAGTGATGCAGATAAGAAACAGACACTAAAATGGCTAAGTTCCTGGTCTGCAGATGATCTATAATAGATGACAAAAGGGTGAACTGTACACTGTGAATTGTCCCAGTGAAACCCTTGGGCAGCATACTGGACAATGAAAGAATAATTCTCAGAGAAATCACCTACTATAACTACCTCGCTCTGAGGTGGTAGTGTTTCTTTCAACTGCTTGAAGTACTGTGATTGTTGCTGAGCAACAAAGTGATGACGAACCATGCGGGATATTTTCATGCTTAGGGATGATAAGTATTCATGAAGTGGCTCCACCTTATCAACCATTGTACAACGGTCAACAGTCACCCATTGCTTGTAAGATATTTCATTTGGAGCTGATTTCACACTGTCAAGTAACTCAAGAAAATCCAGGACACCCTCTTCTCTTGGGCAATCATTGCAAAGTTGCATCATGCAAGTCTCTCTTTCTGTACTGCAGACACTGTAATCCATAAGATCCTTGTATGAAAGACCTCTTTCTCCCAATGCAGCCAGCTGCAATTTTGGATTTTGATGGTATGTGCAGACACAGACAGAATGAGTCCCACCACTACTGGCAAGCACACAATATGATGGCCGTAATTTTGCAAATGTGGAAAATCCTATTTTGGGATTCTTTTCATCATTTTTATATAGTTCAAACATCTCTCTTAAATTCCGAGGACCAATCGTTTTTGCACCTTCATTGCACCTTCAGCACTGATAACTTTCACGCAATCCTTTTGGCCAGGACACATACGACTAACCTCTTCTGACTCATAGAATCTTCTAACTATATCTTTGTGTTCTTCAGATATCACTTTTCCTTGTGCTATTAGTGGAATCTTCGGAAGGATTCCATGTTCTGATTTAAGTGAACGGCTTCTTTCACCATGTATGTTGTAGTTTGAAAGAAACTAGCTGTTTTTTCAGTTGTGTATGGTGAGAGTGTCAATATTTGTAGTTTGTGATGGTGACATTTGCTCTCCAGGAATGACTGTTTCAATTCATTCATTAATTTTGTCTAGATGTTTTTCAGATTTAGTTTCAGGTTTTGAAGTATCACTTACCTCCTCGGTAATTTGAATACCATAACTGAGTTCTAGCCTCTCCTTCAGGTGTTTCTGAACAGATGATAGCTTACCACGAGCCTTGCGCTTTTTCTGGCTTAATGACAGCCCTTCTGAAAAGAACAGAAAAAAAGGTTTCACACACTGAATATTAGTAATTAAATATTAATTATAGTACCTTAAATGCTATATAATTGGCTATATAGTAGATCAAACAGACCTTGTAGTAAAGTATAAGTTATTATATTAATTTATTACTTACTTTTTTTAACTGGTGTTTGGTCCAGAAATGCTAGAACTGGTTCAACTGAAGTTGAAGGATTTTCCTTTATCAAGCATCACTGTCATTGTCCAGATCTTGAATTGAAGAGATGTTACTCAAGCCACTGATAGTAGATGATTCATTTGAATCCTGCTCAGACTCGTTGTTTTCAGTGGTACTAAGTATAGTGGGGTTTTTCATTATCAGTGTCCAGCAGTTCACACACAACAATGAGTTTTTTCACTCTTCCAGCACATTTTTCAACAAGTACATCAGTCACTTTTCTAAGATTGATTGTTATGCGTTTCTTGTGTTTTTGAATAGGGTCCTGGCAGTATTTCAAGTGCCGAACCATTGTATTTTGATCTGTAAAGATATTTTATTTTATTTTTTTGTATTGGGGCGTTTACCGCCATTTCCCGCTATACGCTAGCGGATATCATGGCGAAGCAGAATATGAGAAAGAGAAACGGAGACGGGGGAAAGGCACTAGAAGTGGGAGGACCGCGGACGATGGGTGAGAAGTCACCTAAAGCTCAGAGAGGAGGCGAGATTGGGAGAGGAAAAGGAAAAGATGGTCAAGCGAGAAGAGAGGGCTCTCAGCGAGCATAAGACGTAAACGATCGGGGAGGGGGAAATCAGAGAGGAACGGGAAGGCGCGACGACGTACTGACGACAGGGTGGGGCATTCCACAAGGATGTGAAAGACGGTGAGGGGCGACTGGCAGGAGGCGCAACAAGGAGCCTCCTGCCGGACATAAGATAGCCGTGCGTGAGGCGCGTATGGCCGATGCGAAGCCGCGCAAGGACGACCTCTTTGTGTCGGAGTGGTGGAAAGAGGACGCCCAATATGACAGGCGGGGCCGGATGGACCAGGTTATTTCCGGTGGCATCGTCCCAGGACTGCTGCCATATGCGGTTGTAGAGGGACCGAAAGACCTGCACATAGTCAGAGAAGGGGAGCGGGGGGGGAGGGAGGCATCGAGGCGGCGGACCGGGCTGTGCGGTCAGCCGCCTCATTACCGGAAACACCGACATGGGCAGGAACCCAGCAGAAGGTGACCCGGATCCGGTGAACGGTGTGCAGGACATGGTACTCCTGTTGAATAATGCGTACGAGGGGGTCCGGGGAATTATAGCGCTCGAGCGCTTGAAGAGCGCTCAGCGAGTCCGAAAAGATGGTACAGGAAGACCGCGAAAAACCCGATACCAGACGGAGGGCTTCCAGAAGGGCAAAGAGCTCCGCGGAAAAGATGGAGGCCTGAACCGGCAGGGGGATACCCCGGGAGGTAGGTGACAGCGACGGAGAGAAGACGGCGGCCGCGACACCTGTAGGGGAGCGCGAGCCGTCGGTGTAGACAGGAACATCGTTCGAGTGTACGGGAAGATGGGCCAGAAAAGAAGACCGGAGGACGGTAGGAGGAGACTCCTTACGCAGGCCACGGAGCGCCTGGCAGCGGCAGATAGGGGTGGTCAGCCAAGGGGGCGACAGGTCGAAGGAGAACGGCAGAATAGAGGGTGGGGGGATCCCCAGGGACGAAAAGACGTCGACCAGGGAGGCAGCGAAATGCCACGTGTCAGGCCGGGGTAGCGCCTGGGAGATCGCGGAGAAGAGTAGGGACCTCGGGAGGTGGCAGATGCGAAGGTAACACTTCGCCATGAGAAGGCCCCGGCGAAGGGGCAGGGGGGGGGGTGTCCGCAGTCCACCTGAAGACTAGCGACAGGGGACGAGCGGAAGGCACCCGACGCCAGGCGAAGGCCACGGTGGAGAAGAGGATCCAGCATACGGAGTGCCGGAGAGGAGGCGGAGCTGTAGACTACACAGCCGTAGTCGATGCGGGATTGCACCAGGGAGGTGTACAGGCGCAGCAGAGTACGCCTGTCCGCCCCCCAGGTCATGTGGGACAGGTGACTCAAAAGGGGGAGGGTGCGGCGAGATGATTGCCGCAACCGCCTAAGGTGTGGAACCCAACCGAAAAATTCGTCGAGGGTCATACCCAGGAATCGAACGGATGGGACGAGGGGAAGAGGAGTGCCGGCAAGGGTAAGGGCGAAGGTATGCGACAGACGGAGGCGCCGAGGACGGAAAAGCATACTGGAAGACTTAGAGGGTGAGAAAGCATAGCCAACCGAGGACGCCCAGCGAACCACCGCGTTGATGGCTAGCTGGAGTCGACGTTCAGCCAAAGACGGGAGGCGGCCAGAGCAATAGATAGCCAGGTCATCGGCATAGAGGGAGCTACGAACGGAAGTAGGCAGGACCGTAGCGACTGTGTTCATCACTAGTGAGAAACACAGGACGCTAAGGACACTACCCTGAGGGACACCCTCCTCCAACGGAAAGCGGTCAGAGAGGGTAGAACCGATGCGGACGCGGAAAGAACGGGCGGACAAGAAGTTATAAATAAAGGAGGGGAGAAAGCCTACGAAACCCAGGGAGCGTAAGCAGTCAAAGACCGCGCTCCGCCGAGTAGTATCGTAGGCCTTCTGGAGGTCGAAAAAGACGGCGAGTACAAAGTGACGCCGGGAGAAAGCCTCCTGCACGTCGTGGCTAAGGAGGAGGAGGGGGTCGGTGGTAGACCGGAAGCGCCGGAAACCAGCCTGGGTAGCAGGGTATTGGTCACTCGCCTCCAGAGTAAGAGACAGCCGCGAGGCGACCATCGTCTCCATAACCTTGCAGGCGCAGCATGTCAGGGAAATGGGGCGATAGTTCGACGGGAGTGAGGGGTCTTTATCGGGCTTCGGGATGGGGACGACGATGGACTCACGCCACCGGTCCGGGAATGAACCCTCCAACCAAATCCGGTTATAGAGGTCCAGTACAAAGCTGAGAGCAGAGGGGTGGAGGTGCCGTAACAAGTCATAGGGGATATTATCGGGGCCGGGTGCGGAGGAGCGTCGGGGGCGGAGGGCCTCCCGAAGCTCCGTCATGCGGAAGAGGTGATTATAGGGGTCATCCCTATGAGGTGGAAAATCCGGTGGGTCGCGGCGGGAATGGGGGGAATCGGAACTGGAGATGGCTGCGAAGTGCGCCGCGAGTGCGTTCGCGACGGCCTCCGGATCGGAGACGAACTCGTCGTCCCCGACCCGAAGCACCGGGGGTCGAGGGGGGACACGGGTCCCCTCAAAGCTACGCACCTTGCGCCAAACAGTCGAGGGGGCAGTCGAGGAGGAGATCCCGGACACGTAACTCCGCCAGGAGGTACGCCGGGCCAGTTTCAGGACCCGACGGGCCACTGCCTTCAGGCGCTGAAACTCTATCTTGTGCTCCAGCTGGCGGGTCCGGTAGAAGCGGCGGCCGGCACGGCGCCGCTCCTGAACGGCATGGGAGCACTCTGGGGTCCACCATGGGACGCTTCGCGGCCTGGGGGAGCCAGAGGTACGGGGGATGCAACTGGCGGCAGCCGAGAGGATCTTACTCTCGAGGAAGGCGAGGGCCTCACTGACGGAGGGAAAGGCAGGAATTGATGGCGAGATCGCCGTGCCCCTCGCGTATGAGGCCCAGTCTGCTCGGGCGAACAGCCAGCGCGGGCGGACAGAGGTGGGGGGGAGGAGACGGGTCGGGGTAAGACACACTGGGAAATGGTCACTGCCGGAAGAATCCGGCAGGACCTCCCAGGTGAACTCCGTCACGATTTCGAGGGAAACCAGGGAAAGGTCGATACAGGTGAAACTGTCGTGGGCCGAGTGAAGGCAGGTTGGGGAGCCATCGTTCAGAAAGGTGAACTCGAGCTCGTCCATAAGGGAGAGAAGGGTCCCGGAGAGAAAGGTGGAGCAAACGTCCCCCCAGGCCGGGTCCCGACTGTTGAAGTCCCCGAGAATCAGGAAAGGGCGGGGAAGCTGAAGAATTAGGTCACGGAGAGAATCGGGTGGAGGGCGTACGTTAGGGGAGAGGTAAAGAGAGCAGACCGTGAGCTGGCGCCCCAAGGAAAGGCGCACGGCCACAGCTTGCAGGACTGTACGGAGCGGGAGGGGGCGGAAAGGGACGGAGCGGTGCACGAAGACCGCGGCGCCCCCCCTCCCCGCCCCATCGAGAGGCGGGGAAGGGAGCCCGCAGTAACCGGACACTCGAGGGAGGGAACGGGATCCCAGAATCGTCTCCTGAAGGCAGAAACACGCCGGACACCTGGAGGCCAGGAGAGAGGAGAGACTCTCGAGGCCTACCAGGAGCCCGCGGATGTTCCACTGCAGGAGCGAGGTATAGGGAGGGGTAGGAAAGTCAGCGTAAAGGATGGTTATGGGGTGGGTGGGCCGATCGGGCGGCCCGAGATTAAAGAGGGAATCGGAAAGCCCCGGAGTTCAGCGAGGGACGCCGAACGAGGGCGAAGGCGAGGGTCACCCCGACGAGGGGGCGATGTGGAACCAGACGCCGGCAAGTCCTCCAGAAGAGGAGTCTCCCGGACGTCCGGGGGAGAGCGATGCAGAGAAGGGGATGTGAGAGGTATCCAGAATGCCCCTCCCTTCACCGGAGGTGCGGGGGAGGCAGGACTACGAGGGGGAGTGGAAAATAATACCTCACCCAGAGGCATTGGCAGGTCGAGGAGAGAGATGGGGCGGGTCAAGCGCGGGGGCGTGCACGTCCCACCCACCCGACCAGGCGGGCGAGTTCCCCCTCCAGTGGGTCCATCGACCGGGCCGGAGAGGGGTGTATCTCAGCCCCCACCACGAGGGCCGTCGGGGACCCCAGGGGGGAGCGTGCATAACGGTTGCGCAGTGGGGATGGTGAGGACACCGGGGCGGTAGGGCGAAGGGGGCGTTTGTGTTTGGGAGAGGAAGGTGATGCGAGGCTTATGGCTTCGAACCTTTCGGGGTCACCACTGGCGCGGCGCTTGCGGCCCCTACCCCTCCGTCGTGCGGCCCGCATGGGTGACGGCGGGTCACGATCCGGAATGGGGGTGGCCGAAGGCGCCGGTGGAGAGGGCGTAGAAGGGGCAGGGGGGGTTGCCGACGAAGCATCGGCGTTCGCGGGGGAGCACGTGGGGACGCGCTGGTAGTACGGGGAGCCGCGGTAGGAGTCCGCTGGGCGGCAGAGGATGGACTGGGAGTAGCGGACACGGTGGGTGGAGGCGCGTTGGGAACCGCCGGTGAGGACGGGGTCCGGGAACGGAGAGCCTCGGCGTACGAGGCACACGCCGGGCCTCGCAGCCACGCAACCGGTCCCGCGCCTCCCGAGCGCTGAGAAACTCTGATGAACAGAGGGCCCGAACCTCCCTTTCAAAGAGGAAGGACGGGCAAGAGCGGGATGAAGCAGGGTGTGGTCCATGGCAGTTGGTGCAGGAAGGCGGAGCAGTACAGGGCAAGGGGTGGGGAGGGCCGCCGCAGCGGACACACAACGGGGCCGGCTGACGGCAGGAGCTGCTCACGTGGCCAAACCTATTGCACTGAAAACAGCGCGTAGGATCTGGCACGTATGGTCGTACTGAGAATTCGCACGCTCGTCTCTCACCAAAGCCCCAGAATACCGAAACGGGGGGCACCAGTGAGTCGAAAGTGAGGAGCAGGCGAGGAGAAGGGGCGGTTGGGGATCGCGATCTGTCGGGAAAGCGGTACACCCTCACAACACCCTGGGAGGCGAGGTCAATCTGGAGGTCTTCCACCGGGATGGGTAGAAGACGAGCAGCGTAAATTGTGCCCTGGCACTGATTGAGGGGGGGTGGGGGGACACCGTAATCCCGCAGCCCAGGACATTGGGGATAGCGAGCAGAGAGGAGGTTTCGACAGAGGAACGCGACCTTATCAGAATGGAGCCATCCCTCTGAGGCCGAAGGTCAAAACGAGCCGTCCCCGTCACCCATGGATCGCTCGAAAGAGGCGTTCATGGTTAGTGGGGAGGGGCTTGGAGGAGGAGGGGCGGAGGACGAGGAACTTGTCCACCGTCCTAAGGCCGAGCGAAGACGTCGGGCCAAACACCACCGGTACTTCGAGGGGACGGGGAGACGAGAAAGGCGGACGGCGACGTCGGGTCCCACGTCCCCCAGGGGCCGAGGGGGCCGGGGGCGATGAGGCCCGACCGGAGTGGGAGGCGACCGGGGCCGCGGGCTTCCCACCTGGGCGAAAAAGCAGGTGGGTCCCTATCGGGACGTGGAATATGGGGGGATCCAGGGGTCGGGGGGTCCACTGCAGGTCCATCCGCCACTGGCGGGGGTCGGGCAGCGGCGCCACGAGCCTGGGGAAGAGAGGGAGAGGAGGTGTCGGCAAGAAGAGCAGACGGGGTGGGCGAGGGCTGCCGACTGCCCTTACCAGACCCAAGGTCCAAAGAGGTAGTCAGAGGGAGGTCAGATGCACAAGCCGGGTCGTCAACGAGGTCCATTAGATTTGTGTTTCCATAAAAATTTTTATTGTTTCGCGCCCGGGGCCGCGGGGAACCGATTACCCGGGGCCCAAGGGGACCAAGCGCACGCCGGCGGGGGATGGGTGCCTCGTCCCATGTAGGTACCCCCGTTTCAAAAGGGGCCCTTGCAGCGTCGAAAGTTCTCCCCCGCCGGCAGCAAAGACCAAGGCCCCCCAGGGTCCCAGGCCTGGGCACCCTACCAGCCAACTTAGTCCGGCCCCGGCCATGGGAGCGAGACCCCCAGCGACCAGCCCCGGCAGCCCACGGGGCGCGCGAAGTGAACAGAGAAAGCAGAAAAAACAGAGGGGGCAAGGAAGAGGGTAAAGAGGGGAAGACAGGAAAGAGGGGGCTGTAGGATAGCAGGGTATGCTAAAAGTCCACTTCGCAACCGGGCGGGGGACCCGGCAGGGCCCCCAGCCACGGCTGACCCCCCTCGCCACATGGAGGCAGGAGCCCGCGGGCGATCCACCCCAGAAAGACCGCCCGCGGGGAGGGGGCTGTAAACATATAGGATTTACAATTAGGTAATATATATTTTTTAGAAAATATATAGCTATACACACTTAATATTTTAGGCCTTGATAGTCTCTGAGGCTCATTAAAACACCATACCCACCAGCCACCCACTGTACTAACCTGTAGACAAGGAATTTTGCAACTATCTGTGTTGATTCTGCACTTAGACAAGTAGCAACATGTTTCAACAGGTTTGTTTAGGCTACATGTGAGCTTAGTCTTCCCCTTTCACTATTATAACTATTATTGCCAGTGTAGATTAGCAGTGAAATACAATTTTTATTAAATTCTTGGAGCTTGAGGTCAAATTGATAGCTAAGATATAAAAATTCCTTGAAATGACAAGCAATTTATAAATATGGTGTTCACTTATAAGTTAGTTACATGAAAAGTACCAACATAAACAAACTTTTTATGATTGTTTCTATTAGTCAAGAACTCTGACTTTGTTTTTTATATCTATAAAAAATGTAATTTTAATTTCTATAGGTCAAATTATGAGCTTAAGTGTGAAATAATAGGTAGAATTGACGCACAACTTATGAATATGGTGTTCACTTATATGTTAGTTACATGAAAAATACTAACATAAACAAACTTTTTTTTGCTGATTCTAATAGCCAATGCCTATGCCTTCATTTTTTACATTTAAAAAAAAATTCTCATTTGATACCCCAGAGGTCAAATCGTGACCTCAAATTTTGGTTACAGTGTAACTTTTTTATTTTTCAACCTAGAGTTCTAAAACTTGCATATTTGGATTCCTTGTGTTTTCTGATTCTAAATATATATACTTTTATATAATTATGACAATTATTACCCAAGTTATGGCTCGCCAAATGTTAGTAACCTCGCGAGTGACCTCAAATTGCCCAAGGTCATATCTCTTGAACCGTTGGTCGGATTGACCTTATAATTTCAGAAATGGATTCAGGGCTCAAACTCTCTATAAACCAAATTTCAGCAAAATATGAGAGATGAGGGTGTTAATTTCAATTTTTTTTGGTTGATCTGACAGAGAATGACCCATAGACCAGTTCCACGAGAAGCAGTATAGTCCCACTCCCATTCATATTATGCTAACAGACATAGATAATAAAGTAACTAGCAATAGTATGATACAAAATTCAGCAGAAAAATTAGAAAAACAGAAAAGCCTTACAGAGGGGGACAAACAGAATATACAGATTAGGGATGTACCGATGTATTGGCAGTATTGGCCTGTTTTTAGAGTATCAGTATTGACCGATAGTGCCAATACTTTTCCAAGTTCTTATTTTAAAATTAATATTTAATTATTTATAAAATGCAATTGAATAAATTTTCATTTGAATAAACTTATTGAATACATACGAAGTTCCATCATTTTTCATGATGTGTTTTATCAAGTGTCCAGTGTTACCAAGTGAATAAGTGGTTTTCGTTGAAGTGTCTTTAAAAAAAAAAAAGTGTTTGGTGCATTCTTAACTAAATTACTTTGTGTTACTAATCATTCATTAACAAATATATTTCATTTATTGACTTTATTCATTACTATATTACTTGACTAAACCAAGGCTAATGCCTTGTTTGTTTCCCGCATCTATTACTACACGAGGTTTCATAAGGTTGAAATTCCCTTGGTTTGCCTTTTTTGTTTTTCAAATCTATCAGAAACGAGGTTTCTTAAGGTTCATTTTCCCTTCACACTCTACCTGACCTCCCGAAGGGTCACCCACCGTGGGAAAAAAGGAATTAAGTCAGTCAAATAGCAGACAGATAAGTTTCATTTAATACTTTTTCTTTAACAGATCTTTCATTGGTAGCTTAATTATATATTCATTTAGCATAAAATTGTGTTACAAGAACCTGTTTCTGCATTTCAAGAACATTTTTGCGGGTTTTCGCAGGTGATGGCACAATAAGCATGCGGTAGACCTATGTTGTAATTTATTAATTTCCAAAAATGCTCATTTTTTGTTTTTTAACTAATTAAAAGCATGGCACCCCCATCAAGTACTTGCAGGCGCTGTGAAGGGAAATTTGCCGCTTCCACGTTTACAATGGCTAATAATAATGAACAGTTAGCTTGCAGGTGGTGCTCAAGCATGGAAGTCCTGAGGAATGAATTAGAATGTGAGAGGGAGGCCAGGGTGAGGCTTGAAGAAAGTGTGAGGCTTCTGATGGCAAAATTAGAATCCCTTGAGACTCCAGTTACGACCCTTCCTGCCTCAGTTTTTACTAATAATATAAATAGTACTAATAGCCCTCTCTCTTCCCCTAGTTCCCAACCCTTCATTCGAGTGCGTAATGGAGCCCCATTGAGAAAACCTAAGACTTGCCTACCAGTAATAACAAGCAATAAGTTTTCTGTTTTAGGTTTTCGAAGATGCAGATGAACCGGAAATACGACTCATATTCTCATTGATTTGTTTGAGGGCAGCTCGAGGAATTCTGTGGGAGAAAACCCTCGTCGTAGGCGCTGTTACTGCTACCCTGGTGCAAGGGTGGAGGATATAACTAATAGTGTTGACCATTTTACAGACAGTACCGCTGAGGACACAATGTATGTTATTCATGTTGGTACTAATATCGTTTTAAATTCTAGATCGGAAGAACTGCTGGCTAGGTACAGGGACTTACTAGAGCGACTAAAGAGAAAACTAATAAGATTGTCTTAACAGGTATACTTCCTCAAATTATCCAACATAACAATTTCTACAGCAAGGCAACCTATATTAACAATAACCTAAAGTCTCTTTGCCAATAGGAAGGAGTGCATTTTGCGAATTTTTGGAACAGTTTCTATGGCAGGAAGAACTTGTTCCTCGAAGATGGACTTCATCTTAATGATGATGGAGCTGCGCATTTAGGAAGACAATTTCATAATACTGTCTCTTCTTTTCAGGCTGCCATAACTCGAATGGTCCCAGCATAAATTCCGCAAATTTCCCCTGCGCTCGCGAAGGTGTCGCAATTACAAACAATTTGAAGGTTCTATCCTTAAATGCCCATAGCCTACAAAATAAAAGAAACACATTTTTTTCTTTAATTGCTTGTGAAGACTATGATATAATTGCGATAAATGAATCGTGGCTTAGCACTGAAACTCGTGACTTTGTAGGGGAGTATCAAATTAAAGGTTATAGACTTTTTGTTAAAAACAGAATAGGTAGGTGAGGAGGTGGTGTTATGTTGTATATCAAAGATAATATTGCGAATGTTATAGAAGTAAAGCACACAATTCCAGAACCGATAGATTCGACTATAGCAGAACTTAAATTGACCGATTTCAAACTTCTTGTTGCGGTTATATATAGGCCCCCTAATCAAACAGCTGATACGGACGAAGCGTTATATCGTGAACTAAAGAGAATAATCGGTAGTGAGCAAGCTTTAGTTATGGGTGACTTTAATTGTACCAATGTGAATTACGATACAATGCAGGGAGACGCGGAATGTAATGGTTTAGTTAATTTTCTCGAGGATAGCTTTCTTATTTAAAAGGTTGGGGAACCTACAAGGTTGGACAGTATTTTAGGTTTAGTAATAACTACGGATGATAGGCTAATTACTGATATTCAAGTAATAGAACCGTTAAGCAATAGCGATCACATTATGGTAGAGTTTGTCCTCTCAGTAAGTCACTCGAAACCAACTAACTCGACTAAAATTCCTAACTTCCAGGACGCAGACTTTTGTAAATTTCAAAATAAATTGCACATGTCAATTGGGAAAACGTAATGGGGAACTTCAACACAAAACTAATGTGGGAATCGTTCGAAACAGTATTTAGGTCTATAAATGAGGAATGTGTACCGTACAAAATTAAGCGTGCGAAAGTAAACAACAAGCCCTTGTGGTTTACTTCTAGAGTAGGAGACATTATAAAGAGTAGAGATAGGGCTTATAGGCTGCATAAGTGCGACAAAGACAATTTGTGGTTATGAAACAACTACATATCTCTAAGGCGTGAAGCAAAAAGTGTAATAAAAAAGTCCAAGCGCGAATTTGAAATCTCCATAGCTCATGACAGTAAAGAAAACCCCAAGCGACTCTTTCAATACGTCAATAATAGAAATCTAGTAAAAAGTGTCTTGGGGCTGTTGAAAAATGTTAATGGAGATCTAGTTTCTGAAAACAAGGAAATGGCTACCTTGCTAAATGATTTTTTTACATCAGTTTTTACTATAGAAGATGTAATGAATATCCCTACGGTCATAGACATAATACCTTTTGATAATGGTAATATTTTGGATAATATTGTGGTTAGTGAAGGGGAGGTAATGCGCTATATTGATAAAATGAAAACGTAAATCACCAGGGCTGGATTCACCTATCTTTAAAGAGGCAATAAAGGTGCGGTGGGAAATTATAGGCCAATCAGTTTAACGTCTGTTGTAGGTAAGCTACTGGAATCAATAATTAGGGATCGTATAGTCGAACACTTAGAATCGCATAAACTAGTTTGAAATATGCAGCACGGATTTAGGCGAAACAAATCTTGCTTAACTAATTTTTTAAAATTTGTTCAAAGCATGGTTGATGTTTATCATAGACATCGGGCGGTTGATGTAGTGTATTTAGATTTTCAAAAAGCGTTTGACACTGTGCTGCACAAAAGACTCATTGAAAAAAACTAAGGCTCATGGAATCAGGGGTGTAGTAATAAATTGGATAGGAGAGTGGTTGCGAGGTAGGAAATAGAGGGTGGTCATTGATGGAATGGAGTCGTGTTGGGCTAATGTAGCAAGTGGCATTCCTCAGGGTTCTGTATTGGGTCCCTTGCTTTTTCTTATATATATTAACGATTTAGATGTTGGCCTAGTCAGTACAGTTTCAAAGTTTGTGGATGACACGAAGCTGGGTGGTAGGGCGATTAATGACAGAGGTAAAATCCAGGAAGATCTGAATAAAATTGTTGATTGGTCAGTCACATAGCAAATAAGATTTAATGTAGATAAATGCAAAATTTTGCATATAGGTTTGCATAATGGTAATTTTGCGTATAGTATGTCAGGGAAAGAGTTAACAAGTGTAGAGCAGGAAAAAGATTTAGGAGTTATAGTCACTGGTGATTTAAAAGTAGTGAACAAAGTACAGCAGCGGTCAATAAGGCGAACAAAGTGTTAGGTTTTATAGCTCAAAATTTTGAGTACAAATTGTGCTATATTATTGTTCCTCTTTATAAATCATTAGTTAGACCCCATTTGGAGTACGTGATCCAATTTTGGAGCGCATATGCGCAAAGATATAGACATAATCAAAAGAGTTCAAAGATGAGCAACTAAGATGATTCCATCGCTTAGGTCAAAGTCGTACGAGGATAGGCTTAAGGAGTTAAAATTGACTACACTCGAGACTTGGAGGCTAAGGGGTGATCTAATCCAGGTGTTCAAAATTATGAATGGGTTTGATAACGTAGATAGAGATAGCTTTTTCGAAATATCTCAATATAATAGGACTAGAAATAATGGGTGTAAGTTGACAAGTAGAAGGTTCAAGACAACAGTTGGCAAAAACTTTTTTATGCATAGAATAGTAAATAGCTGGAATAGCTTGCCAGTAGAAGTAATTAGTAGCACGTCTATCAACATTTTAAAAAATCGATTAGACATATGTTGATAGATTGGGTATAGTTTAAGGTAGTAAAATTAAGGCTTTTTGGTGATAGATCCCACAGCTCAACACAAGTGTTGTGGGATATAGGGAGGTAGCATCTTGGGTTAGGGGATACTCTCTGTCCTTACAAACCTCATTTAGAGAGATTCCTCTGCTGAGCAGTCCCCCCCATAGTACTGTGAGGTATTGAAAAACTCATGATCTTCACTTGCCCCACAAACACCTTTAAATGGGAGACCCAAAATGGGTGCACACACATTCTACATTACTGTATAGTCTTTACAGCCACACCTGCACTTTTCCTCCTAAGTGTATATATGGTAATGTATATGGTTGTAAATTGTGACTTGGTCCGCAATTGATATGGACCGTGACTTATTTTTGGTTGGCAGGGTACTGGTAGTGATGGATACCATAATGAAATTGACTGGATTCTTTAGATCTGATATATTTGCATGTTGGTTATAAATAGATATAGAGTGTAATATGTTTGTGGATGGTAGTCTATTATGACTTGATCATCTGGATCGAGAGATTCTATCTTTAGTTTTTGATTGATAGTTAGTTGGTTTTAAATTGATAATTGTTTGGTTTTGTAAAAATTGGTTGTTGCCAATGTACAGGCAGTTTTTGCTTAGTGGAGCTGCCTCGATGGGCCGAAGTGGCCCTAGTGTGCCCACTATAAAAGTTTCTTATGTTCTTGTGGTTCGGAACCCATGTAAAATTGTCAGTCCCCTCTGCCACCACAGAGGACATGCACAATACACAATTACGAACACAGTTAGGTAGACCAGCCATAAGTGGATCCTAGGGTCTTTGTTGGTCTGAAACATTATAACATTACATTATAACAATTTGAAACCAATTGTGTATCACAAGATTATTACATCAATTTTTCACTAGAATTAAACATTAATGCCTAGGAAAACTTATACTAGAGGTATACTTATGCAATGCACCTCAGTCCCCAAGTTGGACTAGAGTAATGTAGTAATTAGTAGCTATATAGTGGCGTACGTAGTTATAAATGGTGTCTACTCTCTTGTGACTAAATTTATTTCAATACGTTATATTTATACATTGAATGTGCTACAGTATGTACGACTATTACTGTATAAATAATTAGTGATAAAATATGTTTTAATTGATTTTTAAAATAAAGTATCAGTATCGGCAAAATATTGGCCTATTTTGAGTATTGGTATCAGCCAAAATTCTGGAATTGGTACATCCCTAATACAGATGGTCAGAAAACATGAAATGTAACTTTGAAATATTTGTTTTTAAGATAAGGAAGAACTGAGGAAATGAAATGGATAGAATATTTTGTTGCAGATAGAGAGGAAATTCAGAGGAACACTGCAAAGGATCCAGAAGTTATATAACAGTGATCCATGATGTAAAATTTGAGATTTGAAATGAATAGTAAACAAAGCAAATAGTAT
The DNA here is from genome assembly GCA_023014485.1 of Bathynomus jamesi. NCBI lineage: Eukaryota > Metazoa > Arthropoda > Malacostraca > Isopoda > Cirolanidae > Bathynomus > Bathynomus jamesi. The sequence goes on along the minus strand of JAJOZX010000092.1, from coordinate 975,254 downwards.
TATGGGACAGATAATTAGAGACTTTAAAAGAAAGGATTAGAAAGTAGTAGTTCTGCTGAAAAGAGTGATCATACGAGAACTGGAATACTGCTTAGTCTTGAGGTACCCTTATAAAAAAGAGAAATTAACCCCTTCCCAGTTACATATTCAAAGTTGCTGCTGACAATAATATATTATTTGAGGTACTCTTGTACCTCATTGTGAGGAAGGGGCTAATAAATTGGAAGGAATTCAAAGAAACTACAGCCATAGAGCTAAATTATTGCAGAAGACTACATACATTAAATCTATATTTGCTTGAAAGAAGAAACATTGAGGTACACCATAATATATGCATATGAAATAGAAAAACTTGTACCTAACCTCAAACCAAACCCAGTAATCATTCAAACAACATTGGAAAATAGGAAAGGTTGAATGTGTAGTGTTCACAAACTAAATGCCAAACAAGGGACATCCTCACCTCAGAAGAGAAATATCAATATCATACCTAGCTATGTGAGATGGAGAAACCAAGAGAGCAATTTTTTTACACCAGGCCAGATCTAGGGGTGGGGCCACTAGTCTGACCTCTGCAAGAAAAAAGACCTGTGCAGTGTGCATGGAACCACTGACAAGTTGACAGGTATGTATCATCACAAAATGGTGTCACTAGCAAGAACCAGGTTCTTACACCAAAGGTCAAGGTCACAAATGTAGGAGGGGATATTGATGATATTCTGACATAGTTCTTGTGTTGTTAGTACATTAAGCTTTTAAAGTTTAATTTCATATGTTTACTCATAACTAGGCTTCGGATAAATATGCATTTGCATATTTTATATTTTTCTAAAATAAATGCATATTTTACCATATCTTCATGATAAATGCATATTTTAACATTTTTGTCACCAAACAAACATAAATCTTTTTCAAAGTGAAGTAGTATATAGCTTACCTATATACATCACTTTGGTTGGTTGGTTGATGTGTATGATTTTCCCAGCATCAAAGATCACGCCACCAGCCAAGTTGTAATGTCATACATCAGACCACCATGAACTACCAATTGTTATGTGGCAAGTGACTGGCAATCATTTATTCATTTGCATTCTGCCCATTGTACGTGCTGTACATACCACTGTGAACTATCAAAATGCAGAAAGAAAAGCAAAGTAAATATAAAATTCTTCAGGCATTTGCAAAAGAATATGAAGCATTCACTACTGATGGTCAAGTGTTGTTCTGTAAATACTGTGAAATTCCAATATCGGCGGATAAGAAATTTGAAGTAATACAACACCTTCAAACAGCTAAACATGTCAGGTTGCAAAGTTCCAGTAATGCTAAGCAGGAGCAATAGTTGTTGTTTGCTTGTAAACCTGGTCCTAGTTGTTCACAGTTCAATGTTGATTTATGCAATGCATTTATTTCAGCAGATATTCCCTTGGCAAAATTGAAAAAACAAAAGCCTTAATGAATTCATAAAAAAATACACAGGAAAAGTAGTGCCAGATGAGTCCACGCTACAGAAAAATTATGTTCCACAATTGTACAAGGAAACTTGAAAAAATAAGAAGCAAAGCTGGTGAAAATAAGATTTGGGTGTCCCTTACTGAAACAACAGATGTGGAACAACAATGCATTGTGAATTTTGTGTTTGGTGTCTTAGGAAAAGAAAAAAAGGATAAAAGGTACGTACTGACAGTTGATGTACTTGATAAGGTGAATCACTTGACTGTTGCTGCTTTCTTAATAATTCGTTAAACAAGCTATGGTCATCTTCTAATATATTGTACAATAATGTTCTTCTAGTATGCACAGATGCTGCACCTTATATGTGCAACGCTATGACTGGACTTCAGGTTTTGTACCCTAAAATGATTCATGTAACATGTGTAGTTCATGGTCTGCATCGTGTGGTGGAATTGGTTCATTCTAAGTACCCTGATGTAAATAATTTGATAGCAACCATAAAGAAAGTATTCCTAAAAGCTCCATATCGAAATGGCAAATTTTTTGAATTGGCTGAAAATGTAGCACTTCCTCCCTCACCTATAATCACCAGATGGGGAACCTGGATAGACACAGCAGTGTACTACGCCAAAAATTTTGATATTGTCAAAACTGTGATAGAGACATTTGATCCTGGGAGGCTCAGAGCATTCAGGAGGCACAATCTCTACTGAAAGCAGATGGCATTCAAGAGAATTTGCTTTTCATATCTGCCAATTTCTCACGTCTTTCCTCATTGATTTTAAAATTGGAAGAAAAGGGAATGTCTCTGAAGGGTAGTATCACATTAGTTGAAGATGTTGTTCATGCACTGAGAGACATTGAATGCACAGATTTCATTAACAAGCTTAATAATGTGCTGTCTAAAAATGAAGAATATGAATAGTTGAAGAAAATTAGTGATCTTTCAGGAAAAACTGAAATTAATGGAATGCTGGAAACTCTTAATCTGTCAAATTTTCTAGCCTTGAAACATGCACCTATTGTTTCGTGTGATGTGGAGTGAGTATTTTCTGAATATAAAAATCTCCTTGCTAATAATAGGTGCAAGTTTAACTTTTAACATTTGCAGCAACATGTGGTAATTAAATGCAATCACTGTTTGTAATTTTTGGTAAATAAGTTTTATTCCAGTGTTTTGAATAAAGTAATTTCCTCTAAAATATTTTTACTTCCTAGTGATAGATATATTTGAGGGTGCATATTTTGGAGGTTTTTGGTGCATATTGCATGCATATTTACTACATTTTTAGTGCATATTTATCCGAAGCCTTCTCATAACAGATCTGAACTACTCAGAAGTGTTTAACATATAGCTATTGCTACTTATCTTAAATGCTTACATTAAAGGTCATATCAGAAGTGCCGCAATGTGCAGGCTCTTTATAATTTAAAGATTCACTATTTTATGAGATTGAGTTCACAAAGAGATTAACTGAATTAAAGTGAATTAATCTCCACAAACTTTAAGATTGGTGTAAGAGAGAGAAAAACTTTAAATACTACAATACAGGAATACCTCAAAATTCGTCATTAATTTATTCTGGAATAACACGATGAAATACAAAATGACGAAATTTAAGGTAGATTATAACATGTTTCAATGAGAAAATATTTTACTGTAGTATATTATTAAACAGATAATTAATCAAATTCTACTCATTTTTCTGCAAAATATAATGTATATTGTGTTGGTAAACAGTTGAATTTTGTCAATTTTGATTTTTTTTTTCACATTTTCTCAAAAACTGATGATTCTACGAATATGGACAATGGATTGCGAAACTATAGGTAGTAAAAGATTGATGACGAATTTTGAGGTATTCCTGTATAGGATTTTATTTTTAATTTTTTTCTGGACCAGTGTGATAATCATTAATATGGAAACAAAAACTATAAATGTTCTAAGAGTGACTTGAATTAGCATAAAAATACTTAATTTCTTTTGGTCATTCATGACACCACCACATTCTTGGTATAGAAAAAAAAAAAGGAATGATCTAAGTTGAATTTCAGTAACATGTGTTTTCTGTAGAAATTAAATTATTAGTAAAAATTTTACTTCCAGGAACACTCCAGGCAAGGCTCAGAAGCAACATCTGATGTTGATAGAAGTAAATTATTTGATGATGAACAACTGGGACATACCTCTGCATCCAGTGCAAATTGTGTCAATAATTTAGTTCATTTGAATGATGATGAGAATGATATATTTGTGCAAAGGAACATATTTAAATGTTCTGTTTGTTCATACAAAACAAAAATAAATCAAAGGTTTAAGATTCATTTAAGGATTCACACTGGAGAAAAGCCTTTTAAATGTGAGATTTGCTCTTACACAGCATCACAAAAATCTCATCTTCAGTCTCATTTAAAAATTCACACTGGAGAAACACCTTTCAAATGTGGGATTTGTTCCTACACTGCATCATACAAATCCAATCTTCAGTCTCATTTACGAATTCATACTGGAGAAAAACCATTTAAATGTGGGATTTGTTCGTATGCTACATCGCAAAAATCTTATATTCAATCACATTTTAGAATTCATACTGGAGAAAAACCATTTAAGTGTGAGATTTGTTCATACACTGCAGCAAGAAAACCTACTCTTGAAACTCACTTAAAAATTCACACTGGAGAAAAACCTTTCAAATGTGGGATTTGTTCCTATACTGCATCACAAAAATCTACTCTTCAATTTCATTTAAAAATTCACACTGGAGAAAAACCTTTTAAATGTGGGATTTGTTCCTACACTGCATCAAGAAAGTCTTCTCTTCAATTACATTTACGAATTCACACTAGAGAAAAACCTTTTAAATGTGGGATTTGCTCATACACAGCATCACAAAAATCTCATCTTCAGTCTCATTTAAAAATTCACACTCAAGAAACGCCTTTCAAATGTGGGATTTGTTCCTACACTGCATCATATAAATCCAATCTTGAGTCTCATTTGCGAATTCATAATGGAGAAAAACCTTTTAAATGTGGGATTTGTTCCTACACTGCATCAAGAAAATTTTCTCTCATTTACATTTACGAATGCACACTGGAGAAAAACCATTTAAATGTGGGACTTGTTCCTACACTGCTGCAAGAAAATCTACTCTTGAGTCTCATTTAAAAATTCACACTGGAGAAAAACCTTTTAAATGTGGGCTTTGTTCCTACACTGCAGCAAGAAAATCTACTCTTGAGTCTCATTTAAAAATTCACACTGGAGAAAAAACTTTTAAATGTGGGATTTGTTCATACACTGCAGCAAGAAAACCTACTCTTGAAACTCACTTAAAAATTCACTCTGGAGAAAAACCTTTTAAATGTGGGATTTGTTCCTACACTGCATCAGCAAAATCATCTCTTCAATTACATCTACGAGTTCACACTGGAGAAAAACCATTTGAATGTGGAATTTGCTCTTTTGCTGCATCACAAAAATCTAATCTTCAGTCACATTTAAGAATTCACAGTAAATAAAATCACTATGCAAAGGCACATCATAACCCAGAAAGTGTTTACAGAAGTATACCTGAGAGAGTGCAATAGCTTATATCAGAAAAACTGCCCACATACCAACCATATCCCCAGCTCAGAACAAGCTCAACTTGCACTTGCCACTCCACCAAGAATCAACAACATACTCTACCCATCAGCCATGCCTGTACTGGGAGCAAGGGTATCATCACCACCATTAACCTCCACCATCCCCCTAGATGACTAAGAATCAGCAATGTTTTTCTGTTGGGTGTCATTTATCAGTATTCAAACTTTTAGACTCTCCAAACATGCCACCATTGTTTTTTCCAAATGCAGATTAAAATATTATAATTTTGTAATGTGTATGGTATGAATACTTTGTAGTTTATCTTTATAATACTTGTATTAAATAAGTATGGTATATAAACACTAACATAGTGGTAGTTGTAAATTATACACTGATACAGTGTAACCTTTAATCATTATCAAAAACATTTTAAACATCAATAGTTATAAAAATTACATCAAAAGTTGTAAGAAAATGTCTTTATAAAGGCCATGGTTACAGTGTGAGCAGCAAGTTGTCAAGTTCATTTCATCCATTGTATTTAGGAAAAGTGATTTTTATATTGAAGTCAGGCTGAATGTGATGTGGGATAAATACAATGGAGTATTATTTTTTATGTTAATTAGGGTGCCACACAATATCTCTGCATTCCACCCTGTGGCATGCATGCTTTGGGTTACTGACCCCTGCCCCAGACTACTACCACCACCCCAAAAAGAGGATAAGGTGCAAAAAGGAAGTAGAGAAAGAGCTCCCAATAAAATTGAAAAACAAACGCAAGTAAAACCTTTATTCAGAAAAATAATAAAAGTTACATACAGTTGTACCATATTTTTTGTTTTTTTCTGTACAGTTTAGATATCTGATATGGCATTAATATATTCAGTGTTGAAATATATGCCATTAGAAGCATGGAAACATTTTTGGCAAAATTAATGGAGTTTGGTTTATTTATTACATAAGAGAAGTGAAAATGGCAACTAATAGTAACAAATAATAGTACAGTAGTAATAATGATGATAATATTAAACAAAAGGTAAAAATTTACAAAAGTAGTGTGTCATTATTTTACACAATTTTAAAGACAATGACCAGTTGTACATGTAGTAGAAAATAAATGCTGCTTAATAAAAAAAATAATAATTTAGGATAAATTATGAAATTAAAAGTGCTCAATGAATTTAGCATATTTTAGTCAGTTATAAAATAGGAACTCGATTACAATGACAACTGGCAGCAGTGACCTTATACATCAGTAAGAGCTAATGAAGTACTACTTCCTTAGTGATTTGCATAATATACAGGGCGTCCCAAAAAAATGTATACACACTTTAACAGCTGATAGCTCAATTGATGTTTCTTTCTTTCCAAGTTAAACCCATTAGAATTAATAATGGCAGTCAGACTAAGCTTTGAACAAAGGAAATTCATTCTAAAATGCTACTGGAAGTGTGAAAACGCAGTTGAAGTGCAAAGACAGTTTAGGAGGGAGTTTCAAACAGATCCACCAACGCGACTTACCATCACTCGAATTAGAGATAAGTTTGAAGCCGATGGAACTGTTCAGAATGTCCACAAGAAGCGTTCCGGAAGACCACGGACATCGACAAGCCCCACAAAGCAAGAAAGAGTACTGGAAACGTATCACCAAAGTCCAAGAAAATCTGTGCGGCAAGCGAGTCGTGAGGTAGGAATTTCAGAATCGTCTGTCCAACGCATTTTGAAGCGCTGTCAATGGAAAAGTTACATTCCAAGATTAGTCCATGCTATTAATGAAGATGATCCGGACCGAAGAGTGGAGTATTGCGAGTGGTACTTGGCACGATGTGGATGTGGATTGGACAAAGGGGTTTCGTAGAATACCCTCCGCGTTCACCAGACCTCACACCACTAGACTTTTTTTATGGGGATACTTAAAAGACAAAGTCTACGCTATAAAACCTGCAACAGTCGCTGAATTGAGAGCAGCCATTGAACGAGAATGCACACAAATACCAAACGAAATGTTTCGTGATGTTTGCGATTCCATTGCTTCGCGTTATCAGCAGTGCCTGGACCAGAACGGACGTCGGTTTGAAAACAGGCGTTGACAAAACAATTAAATAATGTCTGTAGATTCTATTACATTTTGAAAATGAAATGTATTTTAATAAACACTGCCTCTATAATTATTTAAAGTGTGTATACATTTTTTGGGACGCCCTGTATTTTGTGATGAAGTCTACTTGATATTTATGGGAATTGCATTTCATACATCTGATACTTTGTAAAAGTGCATTTCCTGCAGTTTCCATTTTAGAGTTTGGTTTGTGTATAAAATCTGGGGAGTTGAGTATTAATTGTAATGTATTTGATGCTGGGTAATTCCTCTTTGAATTGGTGATTTTTTTAATAACTTTAAACATAATGATGGGAACATTGAATTTGTACAAGTCATTTAGTTTTAAAATATATATCTCTTTAAACACTGGGGAAGTCTGAAGTGTGACTTTGTCTGTTATCATGATTTAAGAGGATTTACTAATAAAGGATATTTCTTTGAGCCACCCTATGTTGTACTTGGGGTCCACCCCTTGCACCCTCTCCGCAGGTTCTCTTTCTTACCTCTCCATCCCCTCCCCCCCTGTGGGGGCACAGCCGTCTTCACCTGGTCTGACATACCATCCACTCCCCTTCCCCACCACTCTTCTCCAGGTCATTGTGGCCTGAGTTTTCCTTGACCATTTATATACGACTTGTTCTCTGCCCCTGCCACAGGAAGTTTAATGTTCTTTCTGCTCTCCTTTTGCAGCTCTTTACCCCCATTCTTTCCCCTGGGAGACTTCAACATGCGCCATTCTCTGTGGGATGATACTGTCAATCAGTGGCATGGTGTTGTAGTCTCCCTTCTCTCAACTACTACTGTTTGTCTTGTCAATACCAGCCAACCCACAGCTTTTCACCTTCAGACCAGCATGTTTTCCTCCATAGATCTTTCACTTGTTTCTCCATCTGCCTTTCTTAATTTTTCTTGGTCCGTCACTCCAGACCGCTCTGGTAATAACTAGGCTTCAGATTTTTGGATATTGCATATTTGCATGCGTAAGTGCAATTTACGGTTTTTTAAGATAGATGCATATTTCCATGATTTTTGTGTTAAAGTGCATATTTAGGACTCTGGTAAAAGTTTACAATAAAAGTGATTAATAAATAATAATAATAAAATTTAATGCATATTGTAGTTATAAAGTGTAATTCAATTTATTTGTAGTCAAGAACCTAATTGCAGTTCTAAAGTGTGTCCTATTTTTGTTGTAAATTGAACAATAGATTTGTTATTTTAGTTTTATTATGCATGTTTGTTTGTTTGGTAAATACAATTTTGTTTCATATATTGAATAAACTGTAAATCTGGTGCTTCATTATTTGAAAATCCTAATTTAGACTAGGAAAATTCACATTTATAGTGCATAAACAAGTGCATATTTTCAACATTTTCAGTGCATATTTGCATGCATATTTAGCCGAATTTTAGTGCATAGAAATCTGAAGCTTAGTAATAACCAATTTCCCCTCCTCCTCTGTATGTCTTGGGCTCTTTCTTGACATCTCTGCTTGTTCTACCTGAAGGTCCCTTTGCTTTGTCTAAAGCTATACGGTGCGTCCCTCTGTGGCCAATGTGGGAATGCATCTTCCTTCGGTGTAAGGGCTCTCTTTCTTCGTGGACCATTGGACCCATGTGGGAACCCTGCTGATCTGCTTATATTTCTTTCTTTCCCCTTGCCTCCAATCCTTCTGGCTTTTCACATTTGGCTTTGTTTTGGACCTTGACTTAACTTTCCATGGACCTTGGGTGAAGGAGGTGGTTGTCCTTCACCCTTGTCACTCTTAAACCAAACCCAAGCCCTGTCCCTGCCATCTTTCACCAAACGGATGAGAGTGGCGCCTTTTAGGCATGGGGACTGGGTATGGGTGTATCTCCCCTGCGTGATATCTATTGACTGGGACTGAGTGTGACCATGATTCGCCCTTCCCTTGTTGGAGTCGATGGTGGCTGGATGCGTGCAGGGGGTGAAGCTTCCTTTTTGTTTGCTATGGACTCTTCTACTCCTCGGCTTATGACCTCTGCTTCTAATTATCGGACTACTACTACTCTTAGCACTCGGTGGTGGGCAACCAGGCCATCGAGTCCTTTACCACTGGAAGACTGCATCCTGATGGGATTGACCCCCCTCGGGCTGCGGAACACTCGCGTCCTCCTTGTTCAAAGACTGCTCATTAGGGTGGATCGATTTTACATTTTTTTCGATTTCCATATTCTAATAGAGACAAAAACGTGCGCATGCATGAGAAAATAGCCTCTGCAAAATTTTAGCTTAATAGGTAATCATCTTCTGCCCCCGGCAGAGCGAAAAAAATCATATTTTAGTAGTCAAAAACGTATTTTTCTTATAATTTTTAAAATATTTCAATATGCGTGTGTTATTTCATGCCTAAGCAACGCTATAAATGCTATGGGAAATATATAAATGCATTATTTAAGACAAGGAGCCGATCTGAAAATAGGTTTATATGCATATTTTCAGATCGGCTCTTTGTCTTAAATAATGCATTTATATATTTCCCATAGCATTTATATCGTTGCTTAGGCATGAAATAACACACGCATATTGAAATATTTTAAAAATTATGAGAAAAATACGTTTTTGACTACTAAAATATGATTTTCTTCGCTCTGCCGGGGGCAGAAGATGATTACCTATTAAGCTAAAATTTTGCAGAGGCTATTTTCTCATGCATGCGCAAGTTTTTGTCTCTATTAGAACATGGAAATCGAAAAAAATGTAAAATCGATCCACCCTACTGCTCATATGTCTTATTTCCGCAAGTCTTTTGACCCCTTCGTAGGGGCTGATGACTCTGACCCTGATTACCCTCGGTTTCTTGTCCTCAGTTCTTCCACGTCTTCCCCCCTCCTTTCACAGCGGGATGTTTTTGAGATCTACAATGACTTCACTTCCCGTTGTGGCGATCCCTGACAGATGTGGCCCCAGAACGATGGTTCTCTTGTGGTGGAAGTCTCCTCCAGAGCCCAACACCAGGTTTCGTCCCTCTTGACCCTGGCTTCTGCTCCGCTGGATTGTCTCCCCCACTCTTTCTTTAACACTTGTACAGGTGTAGTACATGCTCCCCACCTTTTGGAATATTCAGAATCGGATCTTCTCACCCACCTCTCCTCTCAGGTGACCCGTGTTTACTGCCCAACCTGTATGGTTCAGGGGGCAAGAATTCCATCTCCCTTATTGATCCTGACTTTTGCTCATTCCCAGTTACCCGAGAAAATTAGGGCTGGTTATCTTCAATTTTTGGTCCGTCGTTACATCCTCAGACTACGCCGATGCTTTACTTGCCAGAGGTTCGGACACGTCAGTAAGACATGCCGAAGTTCCCCTGGTATATGTCAACTGCGCGTCCCCGACACATGGTTGCTCCTGTTCGAATCCTCCCCGCTGCGCCAACTGTGGAGAAGACCACGCCGCCGCCGCCCCCTCTTCCTGTCTGACTTACGTATTCGAACGCGAGGTCCTGTCAGTTCGGGAATCTGACAAGGTCAGCTTTCAGGAAGTGAGGGCCCGCATCAGGTCCCGATTCGCTCGTCCAGGCCTTACCTCTGCCCAAACTCTGTGCTCCTCTCGCAGGCCCTGGACTTCGACCACCTCCCTACCATCCTCTTTCACATTCTATCATTCTAGGCCTCGTCTACCCATCCCCTACCTTCTCATCGTTTCCACCCCCATGTTCACTCTTCCTCCCGCCCGTCCCCCCAAAACTTCCAATTCCACTGTCCCCATCTGTTCCACCTCAGTCGCGACTAACTCGCTTGCTCACCCTCCTGAAACGATTGCTGACATTTCAGCATACGAATCCGGAAGATTCACCGACAACAGTTCACCGACAGCAATTTACCGAGATATACAATTTACCGAGATATACAATTTACCGAGATATACAATTTACCGAGATATACAATTTACCGAGATATACAATTTACCGAGATATACAATTTAACGACAACAATTTACCGAATTCACCGACAACAATTCACCAAGGAAAATAAAACTACAAAATTAAAACAAATTTTATTTTAGTAACACTGTAAAAGTTAAGAGTACAAAATTGAAGTTATGAATGTAAATTTAACAAAGTAACCTAAAAAGCAAGGTTAAATAATGGTCAAAAGTAAAAGTCTAAACTTGACATCAACACGAAAGGTTTTAAAAAATAAATTTAACTAAAAACGTTATAAGACTTAAAATTTAAGTTTCGGGTGTAAGTTTATTTAATGTTAAAAAGCAAGGTTATGAGCTATTGCGCGCAAATAATCAATGATATTTTCATAAGAATGGAAGCTTTCTACAATTTTTTTGATGCGTTCAGCTGAGTCGCGGTATATTTTCTTTTGAGGATGCGTTGTCCTTCCAGCCAAGTATTGATCGATGCGAACTTCATTATAGTTTTGTTCTTTCTTAAGACATTCTATAAACTTCCATATATTTGGGTGGTGTGCGGCAACTTTCGTTTCAAACGCTCTGTGCCATCCTTCGACTGAATTGTTTGTTTTCGGTAAACAATCCAAAACTGTTTGATAAACGTTCCACATCGCGTGCGCAAACTTCGGAGGTCAGCGACGATTTCTTCTGTCGGGACGCCCTATCCAGGTATCTTCGAAGTAATCGATTACGACTTGTGATTCAAGGGGGAAGATATTATTATCGCACAATAATTTGAATGCAGTTACAACCGTGTCAACAGGTACAAATGCTAAAGCAGGCAAATAACGGAGAAGTAAAGCGAAATTTGCATCCATTTCATATCTTCGTTTGAGTCCATTAGTTTGTATCACACGAAAAATACACTGCGCGAAATGGAAAAAGCACCCTCTTAATATTGCACTAGGGAGTTCTTTTTTGCATGCTTTAATCATTGCCGGTTCGAAATCAATAGTTATTGATAATGGGATAGACAAGGGTGCACTAATTTTCATCTGCTCTAAGAGTGTACTATAGGTTGCTTCCGATTTATCTGGTAATAAAGCGTAAATTAGTGGAATTGAAATGTTTTCCTTTAATCCATTTAATGTATATAGCTGGTGGAACAATAGTGGAACTGTTTTAAACGTTCCATCAGCATACCAATGGTCACTATTTGCCAATAACTGAGCGTTCCGTTGGGTAGCAAAAATTAATATGCGCTTCTCAATAGGCCCGGAATCATATAGTAAAAAGTTATCACCTCTGTAAGATTTAATATATTCGTTAGTGAAAGTCAATTCACTACGACACAGTGGGAGGGAAGGGAAATAATTATTTTGCACCCGAATATTTCTTATTGTTCTTTTAATACTTTGCGTTTTCGGAAGTTTAGAAGCTGCCGCTTCACTACACTCTGTAAGCTCGTTCGATATTAATGCTTGAGGTGCGTCGGTGGTAGATTTAGCACTTTTGTGTATCTTTTCAATGATCTTCTTTGCTTCATTATTAGCGGCGTCACAGACATGATTATGTTCGTTCAGAGTTTTAACAATTTCATCATCAAATGTAGTTATCCGTGCTTTGCACTTTGTTGTATGATATTTATCGCACTTCCAATATATTTTATTATCACTTTGCCTGTCTTTATAAAAGAAATAGCCATTGCTAATCAGCTTCTTCTTTCTCTTTTCCGATTCTATAAATTGGAGAGGCATGATGGGTTAAAACTTCGAACTACACTTGATGACTAGTGTCTGAACATTAAATTTTAAACTGCCGAAGCACTACCACGATGCTGGCGTGAGTTGCCAATTAGTCTTTTCATTTTTTTTTCATTCTCGATAAATTGTGTATATCGATAAATTGTGTATCTCGGTGAATTGTTGTCGGTAAATTGCTGTCGGTGAATTGTTGTCGGTAAATCTTCCGCAATCCTTCAGCATATATATCGAAAACCGCTCCCTCTTCTAGTCTCTCCTTCTCTCCGCGCTCTTCTGTTAAACGACCCATCGCCAGTCCCCGGCGTTTGGGTCCCTCTGCCAAACTCCCTTGTTCAGGTCCCCCGTCTCCTCGTCCTTTCACTTCTTCTCCCACCAGTTCTCCCCCTCCTGCCCCCATATCCCTCACGTCTACAGGGATCCCTCTCGACTTGCCGGCCCCTCTGAGATCCTCCGCTTCCCTTCACGACCGTCTCCTCCCCTCCATTCCTGATGGTGATTATGCAGCCTCTACACTGCGGGTTTAAGCTGCCATCAATTTTATCTCCCCTTCTCCCCCACCTCGCTCCCTCCTTGACCTTCCGATGCTCCCAGCATCCTCTTCTCCATCTCCACCCCGGAAACCGGATTCACTCAGCCCTGCTTCGTATCCCTCGTCTCTGCCATGCTCCCGGCGTTCTCTCCTCCACCCCCACCCCGGAAATTAGACTCACCCCGCCCCGCTCTGCACCCTCCTCGTATTCCCCGACTCACCCCGAAACCCAAACCCCCTCAACTCCTTTTACCTGCTCTTCGACCTTTTACCTGCTCTACCTCCTCCTCTTTAACCTGCCCCCAGTCTCATCTACTCGCTCCACTGATCACTTTAAGTCTTGCCCGATAACGTCTCTTGCCCTCCCCTTGTTTTCCGCACGTGATGGCTATTATCCTCCAATGGAATTGTCGTGGCCTCCTCCCTAATTGGGAGGCCTTCCTTCTACTTATCCAAGATTTTTCCCCACTGTCTGCCTTCAAGAAACCCAACTTTGGGTTCGCCCTTTGCACCCCATCCGCAGGTTCACATCGTACCTCTCACCTCTCCCCCCCCTCCTGATGCAGCCCCTCGTGGGGTTACAGCCGCCTTAGTTCGTTCTGACGTGCCGTCTACTCCCCTCCCCCTCCGTAATCCTTTCCAGGCTGTTGCGGCCCGGGGTTCCCTAGACCGATTATATTCGATATGTTCATTGTATCTCCCCCCGTCCCAGGAAGTTTCTGCAAACGATCTCTCTATTCTCCTTTTACAGATCCTTCCCCCCCCTTCCTCCTATTGGGAGACTTCAACGCGCGCCATCCTCTGTGGGGTGACACTGTCACCAACCAGCGGGGTGGCATTGTGGTCTCCCTTCTCTCAACTCCTCCTCTCTGTCTTCTCAACACTGGTCAACCCACAGCTTTTCACCTCCAGACTACGTTTTCATCCAGATATCTTTCGCTTGCTTCTCCTTCCGCCTTCCTAGTTTTCTCCTGGTCTGTTACTCCAGATCTCTATGGTAGTGACCACTTCCCCCTCCTCCTCCGTACTTCCCAGACTTCTAACTCCTATGCTCTTCCTACCCGATGATCCCTTGCCAAAGCTGACTGGCCCCTTTTCCGATCTGAAAGTCAAATTTTTGCAGTTCCGAGTAATTTTCTGACAGTAGACGCCGCCTCCACCTACCTTACTGATCACATCACTTCCGCCGCCATGTCCTTCATCCCCAAGTCAATATTTCCCCGCACCTCCGCCCCTTCGGCCCCATGTGGACCCCAACATGCGTCTTAGCTGTTCAAGCTAAGAAGTCAGCCTTTCGTCGTCTTCAACGAATCCCATCCCTTGCCATTACAATAGCTTTCAAACGTGCGCGAGCTCAGGCCCATCGCACAGTCCGTGAAGCCCACCGCCTTTCCTGGCGAACTTGTCTCTCCTCTCTCGCTTTCTGCACTCCTTCCTCCCGAATTTGGAGCAAGATCCGGAAGATTTTTGGTAAACCCTCTTCCCATTCGCCTCCTGTCCTTATGGTAGACAAAAACCTAGTATCGTCCCCTACTGCAGTGGCCGAGGTCTTGGCCTCGACCATTGCCTCCATCTCCCGATAAGACCACCGTGATCCCGCTTTCCTCTGACGTAAGACTCTGCTTGCCCGCTCCCCTCATCTTTTCCAGACCCCCAATAACTCCTTACAACCGTCATTTTTCCATGTCAGAACTGCGCTCGGCGTTGACCTTCCTTTTGGAAGAAGGCAGTGGTGCTCCCCTTTCCTGAGCCCGGCAAGGACCCGACATCTCCCCTTAACTACCGTCCAATAGCCATCACTAGCTGCCTTTCGAAACTCCTTGAGAAGATGGTGTCACGGCGCCTGGTGTGGCACCTTAAACGCCACAATTTGCTTTCCACACACCTGTTTTCGCAGGGGCCGTAGCACCAGACATTTTGGTTCAGATGGAGGCTGCGGTCCGTGTGTTCTTTGCAGAACGACGTCATCTCTATGCAATATTTTTTGATTTGGAGAAAGTATATGACACTACGTACGAGGTTGGACAGTATTTTAGATTTAGTAATAACTACGGATGATAGGCTAATCACGGAGCTTCAAGTAATAGAACCGTTAAACAATAGCGATCATAATATGGTAGAGTTTGCCCTGAGTAAGTCACTCGAAACCAGCTAACTCTACTAAAATTCCTAATTTCCAGCACGCAGACTTCTGTAAATTTCGAAATGAATTGTCACACGTCAATTGGGAAAACGTAATGGGGATCTCCAACGCAAAACTAATGTGGGAATTAGAGTTGCACCGATACCAATATTTTGGCCGATACCGATACCGATACTTTTTAATTAATAGTTTTAAAATTGATTATTAATAAAAGTTCAAGTAAATGATATAATATCTCAATTAACTTAAAATGCCTTTCCCAATCCCAACTTAGGGCCTTGGCCCTAAAGCCATTACTAATAAAGTTAGGAGATGTAAATTTAATGTTGTATAAAAATATTTTAAATTAAATTAATACAAAGATGATAATTTTATAACTTATTACTGTAAACTATATTATCATACACTGGTATATTGGGGTACATACAGTAAAAGTACTGCTATCACTGTAGGCTGGTCTAGCTTACTTGGGCCCTATACCATTATTAATACATAAGAATTGTAAATTTATTTACCAGAAATTTTTTTATTTTATCAATATATATATTTGAAATTAAATTAAGAAAAAGAAAATATATATATATATCTTCTTATATAAAGTTCTAAACCAGTGAATGCATATAATGGTAGTGTATTATCAATAACTTTACACACGAGATTCAAGCATTCAAGCAACTGAATGGTTTATTATGATTATGCATGCCGCGTGGTGCCATCTATGAACAACTTTACAAAACTTTCATTTTTACTGAAAACTATTACTGTAATTTGAAATTGTATATTTATATGATACTGTATTACTGTATTGAATATTTGTAATCTTGTATAGGAGCCTATAGTTACATTTTATGATTTTTTGTTTTGTTAGTAAATGTAAACATTGCTAATTTTGATAAAATATATATTAAACAACTAAATAAGATATTACTGTATAATAATAAAAAAATTTAATTTTATATAAAATAAGATAATTTCTTCAAAAAACAGTAATTCAAAGTATCGGTATCGGTTTTCAGAACAGTATCGGCCGATACCAATACTTTGTGAAAAGTGGCCGATACGGCCGATACCGATACATCGGTGCAACTCTAGTGGGAATCGTTTGAAACAGTATTTAGGACTATAAATGAGGAATGTGTACCGTACAAAATTAAGCGTGCGAAAGTAAACAACAAGCACTTGTGGTTTACTTCTACAATAGGAGATATTATAAAGAGTAGAGCTAGGGCTTATAGGCTACATAAGTGCGATAAAGACAATTTGTGGTCACGAAACAACTACATATCTCTAAGGCGTGAAGCGAAAAGTGTAATATAAAAGTCCAAGCGCGAATTTGAAATCTCCATAGCTCGTGACGGCAAAGAAAACCCCAAGCGATTCTTTCAATACGTCAACACTAAGAATCCAGTAAAGAGTGTCTTGGAGCCGTTGAAAAATTTTAACGGAGAGCTAGTTTCTGAAAACAAGGAAATGGCTACCTTGCTAAACGAATTTTTTGTCAATTTTTACTATAGAAGACGTAATGAATATCCCTACGGTCATAGACATAATACCTTTTGATAATGGTAATACTTTGGATAATATTGTGGTTAATGAAAGGGAGGTAATGCACTATATTGATAAAATGAAAATGTGTAAATCACCGGGGCTGGATTCCATATCCATAAAACTAAAAGAATTAAAAGCATTGTTGTGCCACTAACAAAGATTTTTAAAGTGTCTATTTCTGAGGGGTGCGTACCAGATAATTTCATGTTAGCAAATGTAACACCTATCTTTAAGAAAGGCGATAAAGGTGCGGCGGGAAATTATAGGCCAATCAGTTTAACGTATGTTGTAGGTAAGCTACTGGAATCAATAATTAGGGATCGTATAATCGAACACTTAGAATTGCATAACTTGGTTAGAAATACGCAGCACTGTTTTAGGTGAAACAAATCTTGCTTAACTAATCTTTTAGAATTTTTCCAAAGCGTGGTTGAAGTTTGCGATAGTCATCGGGCGTTTGATGTAGTGTATTTAGATTTTCAAAAATCGTTTGACACCGTATCACACAAGACTCATTGAAAAAACTAAGGCTTATGGAATCAGGGGTGTAGTAATAAATTGGATAGAAGAGTGGTTGTGAGGTAGGAAACAGAGGGTGGTCGTTGATGGAGCGGAGTCGTCTTGGGCTAATGTAGCGAGCGGCGTCCCTCAGGGTTCTGTATTGGGCCCCTTGCTTTTTCTTATATATATTAACGATTTAGATGTCGACTTAGTCAGTACAGTTTCAAAGTTTGCGGATGACACGAAGTTGGGTGGTAGAGCGATTAATGACGAAGATAGAGGTAAAATCCAGGAAGATCTGAATAAAATCGTTGATTGGTCAGTCACATGGCAAATGAGATTTAACGGTGATAAGTGCAAAATTTTACATATAGGTTCGCGTAACGGTAATTTTGCCTATAGTATGTAAGGGAAGGAGTTAGCAAGCGTAGAGCAGGAAAAGGATTTAGGAGTTATAGTCACTGGTGATTTCAAAGTGGCGAAACAAAGTACAGCAGCAGTCAATAAAGCGAACAAAGTGTTAGGTTTTATAGGTTGGAATTTTGAGTACAAATCACGCGATATTATTGTTCCTCTTTATAAATCATTAGTTAGACCTCATTTGGAGTACGCGATCCAATTTTGGAAACCACATATGCGAAAAGATATAGACAAAATCGAAAGAGTTCAAAGACGATTAACGAAAATGATTCCGTCGTTTAGGTCGAAGTCGTACGAGGATAGGCTTAAGGAGTTAAAATTGACTACACTCGAGACAAGAAGGCTAAGGGGTGATCTAATCCAGGTTTTTAAAACTATGAATGGGTTCGATAATGTAGACAGAACTAGCTTTTTTGAAATATCTCAATATAATAGGACTAGAAATAACGTGTGTAAGTTGACAAGTAGAAGGTTCGAGATAGCAGTTGGCAAAACCTTTTTTACGTATAGAATAGTAAATAACTGGAATAGTTTGCAGGTAGACGTAATTAGGGGCACGTCTATAAACATGTTTAAAAATCGATTAGACGCAAATGTTGATAGATTGGGCATAGTTTAAGGTAGTAAAATTAAGGCTTTTAGTTCGGAACCCCCTTTTGCTTTGTCCGGAGCGATAGGGCACGTCCATCTGTGGCGAATGTGTAAGGGCTTTCTCTGCCCTCATGGACCATTGGACCCGTTTGGGGACCCGGCTGATCTGCTTCTATTTCTTTTTCTTTCACCCATTCTTTCTGGCTTCTCTCCTTTTTTGGCGTTGTTTTTGGACCTTGATTTTGACCCCTTCCTTGGCCCTTGGATGTGGGAGGTGGTTGCCCTGCACCCTTGTCGCTTTTCAACCAAACCCAAGCCCTGCCCCTGCCACCTTTCACCGCGCGTTGGATGAAAGTGGCCGCCTTTCAGGCACGGGGACTGGGTTCGGGTGTATCTCCCCTGCCTGACATCTACTGGCGGTGGGACCGAGTGTGCCCACGATTCGCCTTTCCCTTGTTGGAATCGGTGGTGGCTGGATGCGCGCGGGGGATGTTTTCTTTTTGTTTGCTATGGATACTTCTCCCCCTCGGCTTACGACTACTGCTTCTCATTCTCGGACTACTACTACTCTCAACACTCCGGTGGTGGGCAACCAGGCCCTCGAGTCCTCTACCACTGGAAGACCGCAACCTGATGGGGTTGACCCCCCTGTGGAAGCGGAACGATTGCACTCTCCTTTTCCGTTGCCAACCGCAGTCTGTCCCTCGAATATGCCCTTGGACATACACTCTCTGGAGCAGGGGTATCGTCCCAGCCCACCTCAACCGCCTTCGGGCAAGTCAAGTTCCACTCAGGACTTGCCCCCAAAACCCGGCTTCTTGCTCTCCCCATATGCCCCCCTCACCCGCCATTGGCCCACCTCCCCACGGAGAGAGCCCCGCGGCGGACGGGAAAGCCGGCATTCACGGCCATCCTATCGACCGTTGGATATCCCAGTCCACTTCGACGCTACAGCCTCCCTCTCCCTTCCAAGCATCCACAAATTCCTAGTGATCCGGCGTACCTTCTGGGTCCCTTCCGACCAACTCTGAACGGACGTTCCAGGCTATCCGAACCCACAGCAACTCCAGCCGCTATGATGTACTCCCACAGAGGGATGGCTCCCTCCTCGTAAAATCACGCTCAGCCGCAGAGACAAAAGCCCTACTCTCCGTCACTGAGGTCCTTGGATGCTCGGTGTCCGTTTCCCCACACCCTCGCCTGAACCAGAGTCAGGGCACTATTTACGCCACCCGCCTATTGTCGATCGCAGTGAACGAGCTCCAGGTAGACTTCGCACCCCAGGGAGTCACTAAGATTTATCACTTCACATTCCGACAGGGAGGCACCCTCCCCCACCCCGCGTCTGCTCCTTACGTTCAATACCTTAATCCCTCCCGACTGCATTGTATGGGGTATGGGAGACCGTGTGTCATGCGAGTTTTCTGTCCGCCCATACATCCCAGACCCGACCCGTTGCTTTAAATGCAACAAGTTTGGACAAGTTAGTTTCGTTTGTCGGCAGCCGCATCAACTGTGTGTTCATTGTGGACAAATCGCTCACCCTGACAGGTGGCCCAACACACCCAAATGCTCCAATTGAAGGCGCACACCCCTCTTCATCCCGCGAATGCCTTTCCTTCAAGTTCGAGAAGGAGGTCCGAGGCCTGCAGGTAACGGACTTCCTTAGCCCCCGTGAGTCACGAAACAGGGTGCGGAGTCGGGAGGTGAGGCCGGGGGTGTCTTACGCCGCTGCTCTCGGCTCTCTCATCTCGGTACGCCGCCCTGGCCTGCCGCCGAAACCCCCCTCGACCACTGCTCCCTATCCCTCCCAAAGGAAATCCTCGCAGAACCCGATGGTCTCCTGTCCCCTCCCCCACCATCCCTCCTCTTCACGCACCTCACCTGCCCCAAACCCCCTAAGAGTCTGGGACCAGGACACCCAGGCCCCATCCACCTCAAACCCTGCCCTCCCAGTACTCTCTGCATACGCCCGAACCTACACCCCGGAGCAAGCCGACAAGGCGGAGACGCCGGAGCGAGTCGTCAGACCCTCCGGCCTTTCAACGTGTCTCTCCCTCTTCCCCTAGAACTAAGAAGACGGCTCGGACCCTCACACCGCCCACTACGTCTACAATGTACATCTCCCCACCGCGGAAGTCCCACCACTCTACCCTCACAGACTCTGACAATAGTTGCCGAAATACATGACCCGCCCCCCACGACGAGACCCAATTTGAACATCATTTCTCCCCCGAGGATCCAGTGGATGCGGCCCTGGCGCAGCTACATGGTGTGACCGAGGGGAGCTCAGCCGCGCCCATGAGTCTCATGAATCTGCCCTTGCCTCCTGGTGCCATTTTTTTCCACCCCTCCACGAGACCACTCTGGTTCACCTCCTTCCATCCCCACAGTACCTGCCCCCCCCAACATTCCTGGCCCCCTCCTTGTCAGCCACCCTGAGTACGCCCTCCCTCCCACCCGCCCGGTCCTTCTGGTATCCCCTATCGCCATCTAGGGTCCGCCGTGAGACCCCGGACAGGCGGGGAGGCGCCACTTTGGGAAGTGCCCCCTCCTGGCCCGACCACAGAAGCCCGCCAAAACACTTCTGTCCCTCTCAGCCCACGACGTTCCTCTGACTGCCGTGATCCACGCCTCCGGTCTCGCTCGGCCGACTCGACTCCGCAACCTCCGCGGGGATCGACTGGCCGACCGATTCCTTCCCTGGTGAACGGTAGATAGCCAGCCATGCTCCTGACCCATCCTTCACCTTCGCGAATTCCAGATCTCCCTTCACACTCCAACCTCTTAGCACCTACACCTTTACCCATCCCCCTTCATCAACTAATGAATCCCACGAAAACCACAATAGTACACTGGAACTGTAGAGGAATATTCGCGAACTATGAAGGCCTTAATTCCTTGATTGCCACTTCCCGTCCGGTGTGTCTGTCTCCAGGAGCTAATCCTGGGGACCAGGCCCATGCCCTGCCCAACTGGATATTCTTGCATCGCCACCCCGCCTCCTACCTGCACTCGAAGGGGGGCTGCTATTCTCGTACACCACGCAGTCCCCTTACACATCTCTATCTGGTCCCCGCTACAGATGACTGCCGCCCGGCTCTCCCTGGATAGACAGTACACCGTCTGCTCAGTCTACCTCCCTCCCCACGCTCAAGTCTCCCGCGATGACCTGGTGGAAGTCGTACAACTCCCCAGGCCCTTTCTACGACTGGGCGATTTCAACAGTCGCCACTCCTTGTGGGGCGACACACACCACCTATATGGCCCCAACCCTGATTACTGTCATGACCGAGCTCTCCGAGTGCCTCAATGATGGCTCCTACATTCTACTATGCCACCACCTGCACTCCATCCTGTATAGACGTGTCCCTCGTTTCGACTGATGCCCTCCTTGATTTCACATGGCAAGTCCTCCAAGAGGACTATGGAAGTGACCATTTCCCCATTCAACTCACGCTCAATACTCACGCGACAATATATATACAACCCTTACAACTGCCCACTTCCCATCCATCGACGAGTGCATCGCACATTTCGAGTCCGTCGTTATAGCGGCTGCAAGTGCTAGCATCCCACGATCCTCCGCCTACCCTCGCGCCCGACGGGTACCTTGGTGGACCCCGGAGTGCGCTGAGGCCGTGCGCGCTAAGAAGAAGGCTACTCTGCGCTTCTACCGGACGCGACTCCCCATCCATCGCACGGAGATGCAGCGGGCCAGGGCCATCGCCCGCCGCACAATGAAGACCGCACCGAGCCTCTTGGCGTGCCTTTGTGTCCGGCATCACCGCCACCACACCTTCGGCTACCATCTGGAAGAAGGTACGGGGTGTCGAGAGGCGACATGTCCTCTCCCGACCCCCGGTCCTCCGGACTAACGACGGACTCCTATATGAGCCCAAGTCGGTGGCAAACCACCTCGTTTCTACCTTCGCTGCCGTTTCTTCCTCTGCAGTCGGTTCCGTACCCGCCCCTAACAATAGCCCCTCTCCACCGTCCATAGACCACCTACAACCGGTTGTTCACCATGCGTGAACTACAGGCGGCACTGGCCTCTCGACGATCCCCTTGTCCCGGTCCGGACGGTATTCCGTACGGCATGATCCACTGATCCAGCACATCCACACTACCTTACACATTTTTCTGCTAGACCTATACAATCGCATATGGATAGAGGGCGCCTTTCCCTCCAGGTGGAAGGAGGCCCACGTCATCCCTATCCCCAAACCCGGCAAAGATTCCCTGGACCCCACAAACTGCGGACCAATCGCCCTGACGTGTTGTGCCTGCAAAATCTTTGAAAAAATGGTCGCTACGCGATTATCGTTCGTCCTTGAAAATAGCAATTCCTTCCCGGCTACCCACTCCGGCTTCAGACAATTCCGCTCCACCACTGATCCCCTCCTGCTCCTCAACCGAGACATAGAGGATGCCTTCGACAATGGACAGTTCGTACTGTCAATTTTTTTCGATATTCAGAAGGCCTATGACACCACCCGTCGAGCAATGATCCTTAGTCAGCTTCGATATCTAGGCCTTGTCGGAGCCATGCCGACATTCATCAGGGGGCTTCCTTTCCTCCCGAACCTTTAAAGTCCGGGTGGGCTCAGTCCTCTCTGACACCGTGCAGGAGGACAGGGTCCCACAGGGAAGCATCCTCAGTGTTCTCTGCTTTTCCGTCGTCATGAACACGGTCTCAAAATGCCTTCCACCCACCATCCGCTCTTCCATCTACGCGGATGACCTTGCGATCTACTTCGCAGGGCGAGAACCGTCCGTCGTTCAACGGCAAATGCAGCTCGCCATCTACCGGGTAGAAAGGTGGGCGACGTCGGTGGGTTTCCGCCTCTCCACCCCCAAGTCCAAGTGTATGCTCTTCAGTAGAAGAAGACCCACAACCCTTCCTCTTCCCTCTGTCACATTATACGGCAGTCCTCTTGAGGTGTACCCTCCACGCGTTTTCTGGGCATGACCCTAGACCGACGGCTCAACCGGGTTCCCCATCAAGCACTTGAAGCAATCCCTTCGACGTCCCCTCACTCTCCTAGATCACCTCCCACCATATGGGGTGCAGATCGACGCTCTCTTCTTCGCCTTTACACTTCCATGGTACAGTCGAAGCTGGACTATGGCAGTGCAGTTTACGGTTCAGCCTCCAACGCCCGCCTCCGTATCTTGGACCCGGTACTTAATAGAGGACTCCGCCTCGCCACCGGTGCTTTCCACTCCTCCCCAGCCTCCACGTGGGAGGCTGCAATTATCTTCCACTCGCCCTCCGACGGGGTCTACTCCTCATGAGTACATACCTCCGTGCACAGAGGCTACCTTATTCGCTTCTGGGCACGGCGGTTTCTCAATTACCACCGTAGGGACGGAGCTGGCACTTCACTGAAGTGGTCCGCTCTTTCCTTGACCTTTTCAACATGCCCGCCTCCTCAGTTATCCCCATTTCATACAGCATCTACCCCCCCTGGCTCCTCATCCCTATCAAGTTTTGCAGGGATCTGTGTGTCCTACCGAAGAATACCACGAGCGCCACGGTATACAGGTCACTTCCGTGAACACGCAACCCAACACCCGGACGCAGTCGCCATTTATACAGATGGTTCCCGCTCGGAGGCTGGTGCGGCCTCCTCAGCAGTGATTCTGTCCCAGCTGCTTTCCCGGGGCGTTAGCCTGCCCCGCGAAGCCTCCGTTTTTTCGGTGGAACTTTTCGCGATTACGGAGGCCCTCGACATTGTGCGCACCCACTCTGCTAGCTCCTTCGTCATTTATTCAGATTCCCAAAGCGCACTTCTCTCCCTAGAAAGATTTAACCCTCCTCACCCGCTCGTCTGTACCATCCAGCAAACCTTCCGCTTTTTAACGGCCTTCCAACACAAGACAGTCGCCTTCTGCTGGGTCCCGGCTCATGTCGGCATCCAGGGTAACGAGGAGGCGGACCGCACGGCAAAGACGGCCTGCTCACTGCCGGCCTCCCGACCCCTCCCCTTCTCCGACTTCTTCCCGACTCTCCGCTCCCAATGGCAGCGGGAATGGGACCAGGCCACACAAAATAAACTGTACATGATCAAGCCACAAATAGGATACTGGGCCTCCTCATTCCACCGGTCCCGCCATAAAGAAGTAATTCTAGCCCATCTCCGCATCACCCACCCGCATCACCCACACCCGCATCACCCACGGACACCTTATGGCGAAATCGCCAGCCCCACTCTGCCCTACCTGCCATGCCCCTGTCACTGTCATACACCTGGTGGAATGCCCAAACCTGTCCGCTCTTCGTCGCAGGTGTTTCTCTCTCTCGGCCGAAAATCCCATTCCCGACCGTCTACACTCCATACTCGCCGAAGGCCTCCACTTTTCAACAGAAGCGGTTTTCCTCTTCCTTACTCACTTCCATCTGCTCCATCGCGTTTAAGACCATACCCGTCCTACCCGCTATCCAGCAACTGACCCTTACTCATCCCCCTAGTCTACCACCCCCAACTCAGTAAGACCACCCACCCACCCACTGCCTCGCCGAGATATGTACCGCTTTCTGTAGGTACGAATCGGCGGTAAATTAAAGGAATAATATATATATATATATATATATATATATATATAGTGGTCCAACGGCAGGCCTATTATAAAATGTAAAATGAAATGATATTGGGTCACCAGTTTGATCTTTCAGCCAAACAAACAATATTGAATAAGGAGATAGAAATGACTGATTTTTTGTTTAATTAGAAAAATAAGTGAATTATATGTTCATAGTAATTAACAATTATTTATACTGAATCTGTGCAGTATTACAATGAATGATTACACTAGGCAACAAATTTCAACTTTTTTTTTGTTACAGACACGTGAACTACTGATTCCTACTAAAGCGCTGATGCTGATTTCAGATCTGATATCAAAATTTCTCTATCACGTCCAGATTTTGTGTGACCGAAAACCCCTATTTTTCATTTTTTTTCTCATCCGCTTCTATTACGAAAGCCGTCTAAGCTACTTTTCCGTGCCACGTTTTATGTTAAGCATACTTAAATAATTAGTGAACAGGGATGTCTTTCCTCCTTTATTCTGGCTTAAGACAGACAGCGGAATTCCGCTGGTGGAGTTACCACCCCTGCGCCCAACCATCCACCCAAAGCGCGTTAGTATTTTGTTGTTACTACTGAAAGGCAAATTCCTGTTCTTAAGTGAAGCTTTGGTGTGTCCTCTCCTTTGTCGCTTGTAGGATGACGAGCTCTCCTTCTGCAGGAACCAACAATAATCTCCCATCATATTTGGGTTGAAATTACCTTGGTATCTGTTTTCCATAACTGAGATCTGTTGGTGGAAGCGCTCACCATGCTCGTCACTTACAGCCCCAAGGTTGGCCGGGAAGAAGTCAAGATGAGAATGTAAAAAATAAATTTTCAAAGACATTCTGCATCCCATTATTTCATAAGATTTAAGCATGTTTGCTACGAGTTTACGGTGGTTTTCAGCTTTGTGGTTTCCAAGAAAATTTTTGACAACTTCAACGAAAGATGTCCATGCTCCTAGTTCATTCTCATTTAGGTTAGATGGAAACGATGAGTCGTGGATGACACTGCGGATCTGTGGTCCAGTGAAAACTCCAGCTTAAATATTGGAAACCACTACCTTGATGATCCATACCCTTCACGAAATTTTTCATAAGGCCAAGTTTAATGTGAAGTGGTGGAAGATGTACTTTCTGAGGGTCAATAAGTGCTGGGTGTTTCACATTGTATTTACCAACATGATGTTCAGTTCAGATGGCCAATCATGTTTTTTGTAGTGGTTCTTGTCATCTCTGCTGTTCCATAGACACAAAAAGCACATATGCTTTGTGTAGCCCAACTGTAACCCAAGAAGTAATGATTAGGGCAGTCAAAAGTTGACCGAAAAAATTAAGAAAGTTGACCTTACGAATTGAAAAAATTAACTTATAAAGTTGCCTTTACTTTCAATAATAAAAACGATACTTTAATTACTTATTCTTGCTCTTCTACATCAGTTGACCGATTGTGGTAAATTATGAAGTATTTGCCGACATTTTCTGGCAAAAAATTGCGATCCTTACTTAATAATTTATTAAGCATGGAAAAAGATCTCTCTACAGCGGCAGTTGTTGGTTGACATTGCAAAAGCTGACCATAAACTGTTGGTGAGATTTCAGGTCTACTGAGGTTAATTATTTCACAAATACCATTTGTCTTGAGTCTTGTTTCAATGTATTGTTTGACTGAACACATATCTTCGCCAAGGTTGATAGAAGAAATGGTTTCATATGCCTCTCTAATGGTGCAATCAGATGCTTCCATCCTAGTCACTAAGCTAGCAATCAAACTATAATTCATTTTTATTGACATTAGTTGCTTTGGCAGTTTTTCATTAGCAACACTCTCTTTAGCCTTCTGAACAATGATTCCTTCATCTTCAAAATTTTCCACAATTGTCTTCACATTTGGAAAATTGTCTGCATAATAAAAAGCAGCGTTCAGCCAGCTTGCCCAACGTGTTACAATCGGTTCTGGAGGAGTTCCTAGTTCAGCAAACAATTCCTTCCTTCTTTTGTTTTTAAGAGTAGAAGCCTTGACACATGCAATTAAAGTGTCAACATCACTATAAAATGCTCTTATTTGCATCGCACAATTATGTAGCAGATGCGCAAGACACGTTACATGGAAAAGTCTTGGAAAAAGTTGCTTGAGTGTCGCTCCAGCTGACACCATGTAACGAGCTGCATCAGACAGAAGTAAACAGAAATTTTCTCTTGGTATCTCGAATTCTTTTACAGTATCGTCAATCTTGTGTATGACAGCTCGTGCATTAACATTTCCAAGAAGAACATCGCACCTGATTAAATATGTTTTCTTGGGAACATCAATAGATCCAGCAAGTATGTTCAAATATTTTGAGCCCCTTACTTCACTTTCATCAACAATTAGGAAAACTAATTTACCCTCTAGCAAATGTTTATTCTACTTAACTCGCTTTCTGCCTGTTTCATTGCTATTGATCTGCAAGTTGACACGCAAGGCACTGCTACACCTAATTCAGAGAACAATTGTTTCACATGAGGGTTGCTCAACTTATGAAGAGGTATGTTGGCTGACAGAAATGTAGTCCCAAGTTTTTCCGAAAAATCTGAAGACTTGTACTTTAAAAGGGTTTGCGTCTTTTCATTTCCCACATTTTGGTCTATACCACGCTGGTGCTTTTGGGTAGAGCGATGTTTATCCACAAAAAAGGATTTGTCATGCTTGACCACAACACAACAAATCTGACAGTATAGCTCATTTTTTCCTGAACAAATGAATTCATTAGGATATTTTGCAATTATAGCGCGCACTTTAGCAATAGAACTAACTGCAACTTTTGGCATTTTAAATATCTGAAATCAAAAGAAATCGAAATCAGTGAAATCACAAATCAGAAAAAATCACAAATCAAAAATGGTAACCAGTAACCACAATACATACAACACAACCACATCCAAAACCAGAACGGACATAACTGAATAAGACAAATACGAGCAGCGAAGTTGCCAGTTAACCAAAAAGATGCCAATTTTTAGTTATTTTAATTATTTATTCCAAAAAATTGACTTTATTTACCTCATTGCTATTTTTTGACCTAACAGGTAAAAGTTGACTTTTGGTTGACCTATTAACTTTGGTAATATACCCCCTACAGGTGTTTTTATTGCATTTTCAGTCGTTTCAGCGAAAAGTGCCCCATAGGAAACAATTTGACTTTATTGACTTTTGACCGCCCTAGTAATGATACAACTTTAAGGTCGCCACAAATATTCCATGTGTGGTCCTTATATTTGATGAGTCTTAGCAGCAGTTTCATCGATTCATAAGTCTCATTAAGGCCAGTGGCATGTGCTACAGGTATTGAAGGTTTTTCATTGCCGTTGTGCAGTAATACAGCTTTAAGGCTAGCTTTACTAGAGTCAATGAACAGTCTCCATTCTTTTGGATCATAGCGACAGCCAATCCCTTGCATCAGACCACTGATATCGTGGCAGAAACAAACGTTTTCTTCCTGTAAGTAAAATGATGAAAACTGCAAATGGCGATGGCGGAAATGGGAAACTTTGGTGTTTGGTTGGAGAAGATTAAATTCTTGAAGTCTTGAACCAAGCAACTCTGCCTTTTCTTTTGGTAATTCCAAATCGCGCACTAAGTCATTTAACTCCGCTTGACTTAACAAATGTGGGGAAATATTTGCATCTGGAACATATATGCCATCTTTCCTGTTTCTATATCACTAGCAGAATCTTCAGATGAACTGCTGTCTGTTATCGTTGCTGGTGGAACTGGTGGTGGATTTGTTTCATCATGTGGTACTGGTTTCATTGCTGATTCGCAGTTTGGGTACGTGATCTTTGATTTGTTTTTTCTTTGTGAAACCAGCAATCTTTGTCAAACAAAAATAACAATCATTGAAGTGATTTTTCGGCTCACGCCAAACCATGGGGACTGAGAACGGCATAGCTTTTCTTTTACCATTCATCCAAGCTATTAACATTGCATTGCACTGTGCACAGCAAATATGTGGTGCCCAGTCCCTCTGTTGGTCTCCTAACTTAGTCAAAATAACACTTGTAGGCAAGTTTAATCTTTGTTATGATGTTTCTACGTTGTGGCTTAGGTGTATATTGTCCACAGACAAAGCAGAAGTTGTCTGGGTGATTTACACAAGCACGTCTATTTGATGCCATTTTGAATTACCATACAATATCTGAAAAAACGTAGAAAGTAATTATTACGATGTGCAAAATAAAAGAAATACACACCGTAGTACAAAACATATGCTATAAAAACACACAAGTCACCACAACCTGTCACTTGCTCATCAGCAGAGAGCTTCAACAACCGTTCTGCTTGACTGACCGTTGGGCCGTTGCCCGTTACTATGCTCTTGACTCAGTGTTGCCAACTCGGGATAAATTTTATTTATCAAAATTGTTCGAATTTGTATATAGTTGGCAAAAAAAAATTGCTTTAACCTTGAAAAGCAAGTTTCATATTACTGGCATTAAGCCGATTAAAACCAAAATCTGGACGTGGTAGAAAATTTTACTAAAAGTGATTTGCATTTTACACAAAATCTAGACGTGATAGAAAAAATCTAATTATAGATTTGAAATCAGCATACTGAAATTAGCTAGGAGCACCTATTTGGTCTTCTGTAACAAAATCTTTGTTGCCTAGTGTTATTAGCAATAAGGAATTATTTTTATTCAGGATAAGAGTTAAGTGATACAATAACGTCAAGAAACACTAATTAAGGTAATGAGATACGGTATTGAACACACAATAATAAGTAATTAAGCAAATAATAACAGGTAATGAAAGTACGGCATTGGTACAGTAAGTGAGTAGGCCTAACTGCGGTCGTAAATGCGTGAGTAGTTTGAACGATATTGAAAACACTTTGAAGATAGCCTATTCGGTTAGGCTGAGAGTATATTGAGTTTGTAAGCTCCGCAAAGGTAGTTTAGCACGACGGGATAAACGGTAGGCCAAATGAGCTGGTTGCCAATGTGAGGGTTACAGACCTGAGATTTTAATGAGGAAGGTAACTGAAGACGGAAGGGCCAGACGGAAGCCAGACTGCGTGATAAGATCTTGATGAAAGGAAATGCAGCTTCGCAGGTCGATTTGAATGTTCAGTGAGATGAAAGCGGACGGATGGTGCCAGGTGCATCTTGCAGAAGTGGTGTTGCATTTAGAAGAATGAAATGGTAGTGGGCCTCAACGAAAATGATTAACTTCGTGTATGCTTGAATGAAGTTTTGAAGGACGGCGGGTCGCTCTCCGACGAAGACCGGAAAGCGGTAGGAGTTACATGACGGAAATTGGAGATGAAGAGCGAGTGCTGAGTGAGGCCTAAGCAATGAGCAAGTGAGAGCGAATGAGGGCGACTTGAAGTGGAGTGGCACTTTTATAGGCTCGGTGGCGCTTAGATTTCGCCGACATTTTCGGGAAACGAAATAAAATAAACGTTCCTTTGTGGTCTGTTCTTGCCCATGTGTTTGGAATTTTACAGCCATGTGAGAGAGGTGAGGAAAAAGGAATTTTCCTGTATATATATATATATATATATGTATATATAATATATATGTGTGTGTGTGTGTGTGTAAAAATGAACAATGACTAATCCATATTCATTTTTACATGAGCCAAAGTCGCCTGATGCGATTTTGGATAAAAAATTTATTTGTTGCTTTCTATTTTTGTTTGTGTCACAACCCTACGATCTACCATTTCTCTGGTTTAGTCGTATCCATTTTCCATTACTCATTTGTTATAGAATTTATTATAATTAATTATGGTTGTCTTGCATCTCACCCTCGTCCCTAGATTATGCATATAACAGGATTGGAACCCGTAGTTGTACTTCTTAGTCCTTAATACCCACTCTTTGTCTCTAATTCGTTTCTTTTAAATCCTCCCAATAATGACTTATACACTATGACGTCATAAAATAACTTCAATTTCCTTCACGGTTTCCATACCTTAAACACTGAATCACGTGTTTAGTATTTGGACATCTTCCATATTCAATGTATGGTAAATTCTTTAATAATAATAAAAAAAAACTTCATTCTCTATACGTCATTATTTATATGTTGTGGTGTTATGTAGTATAAATATTATTATTCAACCATATTCATCTATACGTCCATATCTTATCTTGACCATTATCCTATATCAATTTTATTAAATATTCATTTTTACTCGTGTCAGTCTACGAAATGGTACGAAACTTTATGCCTCCGTACCTGTTCGTTCAAAATCGCGCAAATACGTTTGCATGTATTATTATTATTTTTTTTTTTTAGTGCGTTCACCCCTCGCAAGATATTCATAAATGCTTATGTAAATGTACGCAATTCGCTAACCACAGCAAAAGCAAGCTCTTCTAAGCTAAAAATCTCCTCTCGCTCTAATTTCAATTTATAACACATTATCATGCGTTATGTTAAATCATGTGTGTCATGTTTATATAAATATATACCGTATGTGCCCATGTACTTTGTGTTGTACCATATATAAATATAAAAACACTAAGAATTGTAAACGACATAATGTACTTTAATGAAACTTTAATTAAACGATCATAATTTAATATATAATGTAATGTACTTTAATGAAACTTTAATTAAACCATCATAATTTAATATATAATGTAGTAATGTACTTTAATGAAACTGTAATTAATGATAATAACTTGTAATCTACTTTAATGAAACTTTAATTAAACGATAATAATTTAATATATAATGTAAGAATGTACTTTAATAGAACTGTAATGAACAATAATAAGTGAATATGAATTAATTGGTAATTGTAATCGTAATTGTAATGAACCAAAATTAATACGTACTCATTGATGTACTTAGACTGTACTTATGTATTACTACGAAATTATATCGCCTTCAGAAATGTATACTTGGCGAAAAATAAGATTATTTTTTATTTTTATTTTTTAAATTTTTATTTGGAATCTTTCATCTGATCATGTGTTTAAAAGGGGGGAAACTTAACCTTCAAACTGCATTCCCCCAAAATTTAGATTATATGTATAAAACATGTAATTGTAAAAGTCACTTCACTTCGATTACTTCGATTAACACTCCCTTGTTAGCAGCCTCGCTGCGAGGAGGGGGCAGAGGCCCCTTGCCTCCTTAATTTTTAGATTCCGGCCTGAGCCATGGTCGAAAGAGGTCGAACCTCTACCCCTGTAAATTCAGAGCACTACCTGTACATTTTAGAAGTAAACTGCAGTCAAAGAAAGTTTTTTTATCTTTTCCTTCGAGCCTTGTTCTCTTCAGGAATTTAGTCAGTAAAATCGATAAGTTTAGTACCAAGAGAAAGTATCAGAGTATTATAGAAAGAGAAGAATTAGCAACTGTCGACCCTATAGCGAGAGAAAGAAATTAGAATATTATAGAAGAAAAGTATCGCTAGAAAATATCCGTTGCTGCCTTGATTTCGAACCACCCCAGGGCCATAGACGGAGGGGTTAATATATATATATATATATATATATATATATATATATACAGGGTGAGTCAAAGTAGCGCCCGATTTCTGTTTTTTCGGCTGTCAGATTGTGCATCGATCACGAGGGAGGGCACTTTGAAAATTGCAAGTAAAACAGCTTGGTACAGTTCCGTAATAATTTTCCCCTAATAAATGGTTAGATAAACATGTCATTCATTATTTCTACCTTCTTGTACACTGTAATACAAATGGCAAACAAACAATCAACTGACAGAAATCGGGCGCTACTTCTGACTCACCCGTTATATATAAGAACAAATTCTGGTCGATTAGAAAATGGACGATAATAGAATAACCTCAAGATAATGTGAAATAGTTTTAGACATGTTGCAAAATACACGCGGCGACAGGTTCACACATGCTTTATCATGATACAGAATGACATGCTAGTGTAGGATTAGGCTAATGAATACTTTCTCTGGTGTTTTTCATAGTTACAACGCCACCCCCTACGATATTACAGTAATTGAAGAGACATGGAGCCCACGAAAGAGCATATCCGACATGTGAAATATTTGAAGTATTAGTTCCATAAAGGGTCTAACGCTAGTGAATCCGCATAAAACATTCAAGAGTTTATGGAAATGATGATGTGAGCGAATGGATGTGTTGGAGATGGTTTGAGAAGTTCAGAAATGGAGACTTCAGTCCGAAAGATTATCAACGAACAGAAGATTTCTGAATCTTGAGATTTTCATGACTAATTATTTGGTCAGTAAAACTATAGAAAAGAACACAGTCATGAAAATCTTGAGCTTCACATTGCCGCCCGTAATCCTATATAGTATATACTATTGAGCTAAAATGTGTCTGTGTGTCTGTCCGCTTTCTTCGGAACCGTGCACAAACTAAACGGCACATCGGAAAATTCTGCAACCACCACCAATTGATAGCCCATAAGCTGCCGATTTGCTCTGTCAAGTTTCCTGGTCCTAGGTCACTCCGCGGCCGAGCACGAGCTATTTAATGTCTATTACAAGTGACTGTAATTACTTCGAAAACGATACCCAGGTTGAAGAGCACTGTATAATTACACAATCTTCCAAGGTAGTAGCATGACCGCAAAATGTTCGAGTGCATATATGCAATTGCAATGTTGATCAATTGTTGCAAGGTGCCAGCTCCCTTCCTCCTTGGGGGGAATGGGGGAGAGGAGTTTGGTAGTCCCGATATACAGCTGGCTGTGACATATACTGCTTATAATGATAAAAGGACGCAGTTACAAACGTGAAACTTCACACACATATTGATTAGATCTCAAGGTTATACACTTGGGTGTTAATAAATTAAATAATTTTAAAAAATTAAATGACGTCATCAAGATCAGTCATTACGTATATATATATATATACTGTATATATAACTAGCGGAGCAACCCGACGTTGCTGGGTGGATGTCCAACGCTCTCTCTCTCTCTCTCTCTCTCTCTCTCTCTCATTATATATATATATATATATATATATATATATATAGGTTGTGCACCTGGATGTTGAATGCCAGTTAGGTCAACTGTACGCCCTTAACGATTGGTTAGGTTAAGTCGTGATATATTCGTTATCTTTAACGAAAATATCACGACTCAACCAATCGTCAAGGGCGTACAATTAACCTTCCCGGGTATTCAATTAATCTAGTCGGGCATTCAGTTGACCTAACTGGGCATATATATATTATATATATAATATATATATATATATATATATATATATATATATATATACAGGGCGTCCCAAAAAAATGTATACACACTTTAACAGCTGATAGCTCAATTGATGTTTCTTTCTTTCCAAGTTAAACCCATTAGAATTAATAATGGCAGTCAGACTAAGCTTTGAACAAAGGAAATTCATTCTAAAATGCTACTGGAAGTGTGAAAACGCAGTTGAAGTGCAAAGACAGTTTAGGAGGGAGTTTCAAACAGATCCACCAACGCGACTTACCATCACTCGAATTAGAGATAAGTTTGAAGCCGATGGAACTGTTCAGAATGTCCACAAGAAGCGTTCCGGAAGACCACGGACATCGACAAGCCCCACAAAGCAAGAAAGAGTACTGGAAACGTATCACCAAAGTCCAAGAAAATCTGTGCGGCAAGCGAGTCGTGAGGTAGGAATTTCAGAATCGTCTGTCCAACGCATTTTGAAGCGCTGTCAATGGAAAAGTTACATTCCAAGATTAGTCCATGCTATTAATGAAGATGATCCGGACCGAAGAGTGGAGTATTGCGAGTGGTACTTGGCACGATGTGGATGTGGATTGGACGAAGGGGTTTCGTAGAATACCCTCCGCGTTCACCAGACCTCACACCACTAGACTTTTATGGGGATACTTAAAAGACAAAGTCTACGCTATAAAACCTGCAACAGTCGCTGAATTGAGAGCAGCCATTGAACGAGAATGCACACAAATACCAAACGAAATGTTTCGTGATGTTTGCGATTCCATTGCTTCGCGTTATCAGCAGTGCCTGGACCAGAACGGACGTCAGTTTGAAAACAGGCGTTGACAAAACAATTAAATAATGTCTGTAGATTCTATTACATTTTGAAAATGAAATGTATTTTAATAAACACTGCCTTTATAAGTATTTAAAGTGTGTATACATTTTTTTGGGACGCCCTGTATATATATATATATATATATATATATATATATATATATATATATACCCCCTCGATTAGGTACTCCGGCTTGCCGGGCCGAGGGGGCTCGTACACCTCGTGTTGTTGGGGTTTCCTCAACTCCTCGCGGGGTGTGGGCGAAGAGTTACCTAGTTGCGTTTTTTTTTTTTTTTCCCTTCTTTTCTTTTGCTCCCCCTTTTTTTCCGTTTCCCGGAATTTTTTTCTTGACTCGGTCTTGTGCCTCTGTCAATTGTAGTATCCCCCCCCCTCTGTTTGTATTTTGCAGTCTTGGGGTCATCGGGTGCACCCGCCGGGGGGCATCGCTCCGTGGCTGAGCCGTGCTCCGGGGACGGTCTGGGCGCCCGGACCGCTGCTGCGTCTGGATTGGGTCTTTGCTGGCCCTTAACGGACAAATCTCCGTAGTGCCAATCTGCTGTTTTTAAAACGACAGGGTTGGGGGGCGGGCTACCCGGGACGTTGGGCCTGCGCCTTGAAGGATGCAGCGGCGGATGGTGCATTGCCTTGGGTCCGAGGCTGTCTTTTTTGTAAAGCTATTGTTTATGGGTTCAATTTCAAAACTTAAATCCCCTCTTGTTGACGACTCTGGCCCGCCCTTGGATTTGGATAAGACTTCTACTTCTGGTCGTTCAGCGGCCTCTGCCTCCGCTGGATTGACCTTCAAGCCGTATGGCCCCCTCTCGTCCTCTGCGGCGTCTGGCTCTCGTGGCCGGACTCGTGGTGGCCGTAGGGCGGGGTCTTCGCGGCCCTCGTTCTCTCGCCCACTCTCGGTTACCGTTACACATGGACCTGTCCCTGCTGTCAATTTCTGTCCAGTGGACAGGTTCCTTGTTCTCCGCCCTTCCGCTGGCTCCCTTCCGGGCAACTCGGAACGGGTGTTTCAGCGTCTTAAGACGGTGGGGTTCCCTGTCGTTATGATATCCGCCCTCTGAAGGATGGGTCTCTTCTTTTGAAGTCCCGTTCTTCGGGGTGACTGAGTCCCTTCTACAGTTGCAGGATGTTTGGGTTGCAGAGTTTCTGTGACTCCCCATCCGCAATTGAATAGCTGTCAGGGCACCATTTTCGCTTCCCGTCTGCTGTCAATCCCGGTTGGCGAGTTGCAGGAGGATCTTGCCCCCCAGGGGGTAACGAAGGTCTTCCGCTTTTCGTCGCGCCGGGATGGTGCTCTACCCCGTCCGCTCGTGCTCCTGACCTTTGACTCCCTTGTGCCTCCGGCCCAGGTGTTCTGGGGCATGGGTGATCGCCGGTCGTGTGAGTTTTCGGTGCGACCGTATGTGCCTGACCCGGTTCGCTGCTTTGGCTGCAACCGGTTCGGCCATGTTAGCTCTGCTTGCCGCCGTGAGGTAAGCTGTGTGTCCGCTGCGGTGGGCCTGCGCACCCTACCCCGTGCACGAACCCCCGCTGTGCTCGAACTGCTCGGGGGCCCACCCTTCCTCCTCTCGGGACTGCCCCGTTTTCAAGTTTGAATTCGAGGTGCGGTCCTTAAGGACTACCGAATTCCTTAGTGCGCGGGAGGCGCGCGATAGGGTCCGTGACCGGGAGCCGCGGCGGGGGTTGTCCTATGCTGCGGCCCTGGCTCTGGCCCCTCCCGTGCTACCCCGGCGCCTACCGGAGTGGTGCCCCCCCTGGAAGTTCCGGGGGTTGGTGGTCCTCCTGGCGCCGCGGGACCTTCTTGTCCTCTGCCTCACTTTCGGACATCCCATCTGATTCCCTGCCTACAAGTGCCCCTTCTCCCTCTCCGGCCTTGGGGTCTGGATCTTGCCTACTCGTCTCTCGGGTGGGGAAGGTGATGCCCCGAAGGGGAGGAGGAAGCGTCGCCGTGGTCGGAGTCGGAGTCCTCCAGACCCGATCATGACCGCTGCTCGCCCTGCTTCCCCTTCCTCACCGGAGGGAAGCGGCGCGCCGCTCCTGTCCGCTCGGGACTCCCCCTCCTATACGGAGGGCTGGTGAGGGTCGCCTCTCGGTGCCCCGACTAGTGTCC
The DNA here is from genome assembly GCA_023014485.1 of Bathynomus jamesi. Taxonomy (NCBI): domain Eukaryota; kingdom Metazoa; phylum Arthropoda; class Malacostraca; order Isopoda; family Cirolanidae; genus Bathynomus; species Bathynomus jamesi. The sequence continues at coordinate 938,039 of JAJOZX010000092.1, read as the reverse complement.
GGGTGTCGGTTGAGGTACACCGCCCCATGACACCCTCGATTACTGACTCGGTTCCATGGTGGACCCGGTCGAGAGGAGCCTGGCCCTTCTTCATGGAGTCTCTCTCCCTTCGGCTCCTGCTGAGAGTGGTCGGGTCTCTCTCCTGGATCTACCTCTCCCACCTGTGGTGGACCTTTCCTCCCCCCCCGTCAGCACTTGTCTGTTGTGACGAGCCCTCGCATCTGGTTCTCCCCGGCCCCCCTCTGGTGGGGAGTCGGGGGTTTCAGCTGGGCCCGTCTCGTCTCTCCCCCCCTCGGGAACTCCCTGTTCCACTTTCTACTCTCGTTCTACTACGGTGAAGCAGCTGCGGGGTCGGTGGCCCCTACCCCCCGTTCGGGGTGAGTCGGGGAAGCCGATTCCGTCCCTGGTTACGGACCGTTGAGTTTGCTGCTCAGCTTGGTCCGTGGCTATTTCTCTGCTTCTCTGCTTTATAATGCCACTTCCCCTTACAGTTCCATTTTGCATTGGAACTGTAGGGGGCTTTTAGCTAACTGGGAGAACCTTGCCTCCCTGCTGGAGAGCGAGCGGCCTTCCTGTGTTTGTCTCCAGGAGACTATCCTGGCTGCGCGGGGCTCCCTCGTCTCTCTGGCTATGTTGGTTCCCTTGCACCCCGGATGAGCACACGCCGGCGGGGTGCAGCGATTTATGTACACCATTCTTACCCTCGCGAGGTGTGCCTCTTCGTACTTCCTTGCAGGCTGTGGCTGTGCGGCTCTTTTTAGATCGCCAGTACACTGCCTGCTCGATTTATATTCCTCCTCATGACCCTCCTTCTCGCGACGCGGTTCGCGAGTTGGTGTTGCAACTGCCTCGACCGTTTCTCCTCCTCGGGGACTTTAACAGTCGCGACCCGGCTTGGGGAGATGTCCGGTCGACTAATGTTGCTGGTATGTTGCTCTCCTTAATGGAGGACTTTCCTTCGCGTGCCTCAATTCCGGCGAACCTACCTACTTCCACGAACCCACGGGTTCATCTACCTGTATTGATCTCTCCTTGGTGTCCCTCGATGCCTTACTCGATTTTTCGTGGAAGGTGTTGGGGGACTCTTATGGCAGTGATCATTACCCAGTCTGTCTTGAGCCGGTCGGACCGCAGCCGGGCGTCTCGTCTCGACCGAGGTGGTGCCTTGCGCGGGCTGACTGGCCATCTTTCAGAGCTCGTTCCGTCATTGTCCGTTCGGTATTGAGCTTTGGCTCTGTGGATGAGAGCTTGGAGTTCTTCGAGCGGGTGGTGATGAGCGTCGCGGAAGACTGTATTCCTCGATCTTCCGGTAACCCGCGGACGCGTAGCGTCCCGTGGTGGACTCCAGCATGTCACCAGGCGGTGTGCGAGAGGAAGAGGGCAACGCGCCGCTTCCACCGCACCCGGCGCGCGGACCACTTGATTGAGATGCGGCGGCCGAAGGCTTTCGCCCGCCGGACTCTCAAGTTGGCCCGTCGGGCCTCTTGGCGTGCTTTTGTGTCCGGCATTTCCTCATCTACCCCTTCTGCTGCTGTGTGGCGGAAGGTACGTAGTATCGACGGGAAGCCGGTCCCTGCTAGTCGCCCTGTCCTTCGGGACGGGGACGGCTTCCTTTCGGATCCTGCTGCTGTCGCCGATCGGCGCTTTTGCTGCGGTTTCCCGTTCGCCTTCAGCTGCGGATCGTCCTTTATCGGAGGTCACGTTCCCACCCCCTGGGAACGAGCCCTATAACCGTCTCTACGATGCGGGAACTTCGGGCTGCCTTGGCAACCCGTCGTTCTTCTGCCCCTGGCCCTGATGACATTCCGTATGACTATTTGGAATCTGCACCCGATGGCCCTGCACTTCTTGCTGGATCTTTTCAACCGGGTGTGGGTTGAGGGGTCGTTCCCTTCCCGTTGGAGGGAGGCGATTGTGGTCCCGATACCTAAGCCGGGGAAGGATCCGGCGGAGGTGGCGGGCTATCGGCCTATTGCCTTGACGAGCTGCTTATGCAAGCTCTTTGAAAAGATGGTGGCCGTCCGACTTTCCTTTACACTGGAGTCGCTTGGGTTATACCCCCCGACCCAGTATGGCTTTCGTCGATTTCGGGGTACTCTGGACCCCCTTCTCCTCCTTGGCCATGATGTACGGGAGGCATTTTCCCGCCGGAATCTTGTTCTGGCCGTCTTTTTCGACGTCCAGAAGGCCTATGACACGACCCGTCGGGGAATTGTCATGGACCGTTTGAAGTCTCTTGGTTTTGTGGGCTTTTTGCCCACGTTTCTTCGCAACTTCCTCTGCCGTCGCACTTTCCGCGTCCGTAACGGGGCGGCCCTATCTGACCTGTATGTTCAGGAGGAGGGGGTGCCCTAGGGGTGTGTTTTGAGCGTCTCCTGCTTCAATCTGGTTATGTCTGCGCTACCGGGAGCCCTTCCGCCCTCGGTGCGCTGTTCCATCTACGCAGATGATCTGGCTGTCTATGCCGCGGGGACGAGTCCCCCCCTCGTGGAGAGGCAAGTCCAACTCGCGGTCAATCGGGTTGAACTCTGGGCGTCGTCGGTGGGCCTTACTAGTGATGTAAAAAAACCGTTTTTTTTATGTCCATGTTGTTTTTTTTTTTTTTGTCGTTTTTTTTGTTTTTTATTGTTTTTTTTGTTTTTTTTGTTTTTTTTAATAATTAATATAGATATTGCCAATTTAATTATAAGGTATACTTTTGCAATGATATATATTATAAAAATAGATAAATAAATAATAAAATAGGCCATATGGTACCAGTATAGAATGTCCTTTTCAGCCTATTTACAGAAAAAAACTGGTCTCTTTCTTGCACTGAAAGTCTTGTATCTTGAGATCCGTTAAACTTGCGAGAACACTGGCTGGGAGCTGACTGCCCATTGTCCAACCTTTCCAGGACTCTCCCATCCATGCCTCGGATTTTGAATCTCCCACTTAACTATCCTTTAGACCCGCGATGACATATTTTCCCCCCGAGACCATCCATATATACACATACACCCATATACATATATACCAATATATACATAAATACTTATATACACATATTTATATCTATTATATACCCCATACACATGCATACATCCAGAATTCCAGATACATACGCACGCATACTCACATATATACATACACAAACTCATACACCTCTATTTCGCCCTTTCATTACCTCCGAGATCATTTAGCACATACAGTAATATCCATACAGCCAAAAAAAACTGATTAAGCACAGACAGAGCAGCAAAGCTAGTATTTACATCCCAAAATGCAAAATTCCAAGAAAGTGAAGTAAAACATGGTGCTACATTGGCTTCGTCAACATCCAAATCTGCAATAACAATAAGTACCAGTACCTGTGATATTGAAACTATATGCTCTAATCAATCTAGTGATATTGATTCTTCAATGGAAATAGAATCAGATAATGAAAGTTAAACAGCATTAGGTTAACACAAAGGTTAAAGAAAGAGATGAATATTTTTATTTTTTTTTATTTTTCTATTTGGAATATATATATATATACACACACTGGTATTCTTGCCAATCACAATTATATATATTGTTTTATACCAGTATTATGTATTTTTGATTATGTATATTATACCAGTACCTGTGATATTGAAACTAGCATATATGCTCTACCCAATCTAGTGATGATTCTTCCATGGAAATGAAGGTTAAACAACATTAGGTTAACAAAAAGGTGAATATTTTCCTTGTCTATCTGGAATATATATACTGGTACTCTTGCCAATCACAATTATGTATATTGTTTGAAACGAGGAAGAATGTTTTATGTTCTAGTTAAAAAATATATATACATATAAAAAATGAGGGTTTGTTTTCCTTTCTATTATATACTTTTTGCGTGATTCAGTTTTTCTAAAAGATGACTATATATACTAGGTATAACCGTATAAGCATGGTAGTATAGTAAATTATAGGTAATACTAATATACTTATTAGATTAAAGGAAGAAAAATATGGAATAAGTTTAAAACAATAAAAAACAAAAAAAACAAAAAAAACAGACTATCTTCGTTTTAAACAAAAAAAACGACAAAAAAAACAAAAAAAACGACACAATAAAAAACGACTCACATCACTAGGCCTTACGCTGTCTTCCCCGAAGACTTCGTGTGTGGCCTTCCTTCCGTCGAGGAGACGGGGATCCGGCGCCATCCCGGCCTTTAACCTTACACTCGGGGGTCAGCCTCTGGCCCTCGTTCCATCAGTACGCTTCTTTGGTATGGTTTTCGACAGCCGTTTGAGCTGGGTTCCCCACCTTCGCCGGCTGCGCGAGTCCGCGAGACGTACCCTGGATTTGCTGGGACATCTGTCGCATACTACATGGGGCGCGGATAGGCGGACACTCTTCCGTTTGTACGTGTCCCTGGTACAGTCCAAATTAGACTGGGAGTGTGGTGTATGGCTCCGCCTCCCGCACGGCCCTTCGGATACTGGATCCGGTCCTCTCTAGAGGACTGCGCATGTCATCTGGCGCCTTCCGCTCCTCTCCGGTTGATAGTCTGCAGGTTGAGTGCGACATCCCTCCCTTGGAGGATCGGAGGTCGTTCCTCATTGCTAAGCACTATCTCCGGATCCTCCGTCTTCCCACCTCTCCTCTGTTCCAGGTGGTTGAGAGGGCGTTCTGCCGGGATGGGGGTTGGTATTTCACCGACACGGTGACCTCCCTCCTCGATGGTATGGGCACTCCTCCATTCGTTATACCGGTCTCTTTCAGGGGTGTTGCACCTTGGGAGAGCACTCCTGTTGCGTGCTGTAGGGCGTTGCACCCCGTTCGCAGGGCCGATTCTGACTCTGCCTTACTTCGGTCTCTGTTCCTTCAGCATGCAGCGTGTCACTGCATGTGTTGCGGTCTTCACAGATGGCTCGAGGTCGTCGGGGGGCGTTGGGGCCGCGGCTGTTGCCCAGTCGTTTGCCCTTTCTCCCCGATGTACCCGTCTCCCTGATGAGGCTTCCGTTTTCACGGCGGAGCTCTATGCCATTCTGAGCGCTCTGGAGGTGGTGCGGGAGCATCCGGATGGGTTGTTTGTCATCTATTCGGATTCCCGCAGTGCCCTGGATGGCCTGGAGTGTTTTGGCCCTGTCCACCCACTGGTCCGACGAATCCAGCTACTGTGCCATATCCTTGTCACTTCTGGTGGCAAGGTGGTATTTTGCTGGGTTCCTGCACATGTTAACGTGGCTGGAAATGAGGCTGCCGATCGAGCTGCCCGTTCCGCGTGCCGACTACAGGTTTCACCCGTGTCCCTCCCCTTTTCCGATTATATCCCTGGCTTCCGTAAGTTTTTGCGCTCCCGGTGGCAGAGTCGCTGGGATGGCGCTACAAATAACAAACTCTGCAAGATTAAACCCAAATTGGGATGTTGGGCCTCTTCCTTCCATCGGTCGCGCCATAAGGAGGTGTCTTTGGCCCGCCTCCGTATTGGCCACACCCACCTGACCCATGGCTATTTGATGGCCGGGGATCGGGTGCCCCGATGTCCCGATTGTAACATCTTACTCACAATTGCCCACCTGCTGGTGGAGTGTCCGCTTTACTCTGCGCTGGGCGCAGAGTATTTTCCCGTTTTGGAGAGCGTCGGGTCTTGTGATAGGCTTGGTGCTATTCTATCGGAAGGTCCCTACTTTTCGGTAACCGGGTTGTTGTTCTTCCTCCTTCGCTCCCGACTTCTTTACCGGTTGTGACTATTTTTTTTTTTTTTTCCTCCTCCCCGTCTATTGTTCACTTCCGTTCGCTGTTTCATAGTCTTCGTCCTGTGTTCGCTCTGCTATCCACCTTTCTTTTGGTGGCCATGAGCGGTCATACTTTGAAACAAAAGAAAATATATATATGGGAATGAACTCAGAATGGTTCCCTGAGTTTTTTATGATACACACAGACCGTGCATGGAACAAGGAACTCTTCTGGGATAATTAAATCCACTATAGTCAGAATAAGTAATGGTAAATGAGAAATACCATAGTTTTTCTTTTTCATGATGCAAGCCCGACGTGGGCAACGGGTTCCTCGCAAAGAGGTCCCATAAATATAGCTTCCTTCACCAGCTATCTGCAAAGCAGACAGGATCCAGCTTTGGGACATGGATCTAGGGTTTAAAGCAGCCTAGCCCACTACATTTAGAACAATATAAGTAAAAGACTCGCTGCATTCACGTCGGATTGAATAAATCAAAGAAAAAGGGGTAACTATTATATTTTTAGCCAAAACCAAAACTTAAACCTCAACTGGCAGAATTGAGCGTCCACTTTTCAAGGCACATAACATGTCCGTTTCATGATGGGAATGAACTCAGAATGGTTCCCTGAGTTTTTTATGATACACAGACCGTGCATGGAACAAGGAACTCTTCTGGGATAATTAAGTCCACTATAGTCCGAATAAGTGATGGTAAATGAGAAATACCATCATGAAACGGAAATGAGAAATACCATCATGAAACGGACATGTTATGTGCCTTGAAAAGTGGACGCTCAATTCTGCCAGTTGAGGTTTAAGTTTTGGTTTTGGCCAAAAATATAATAGTTACCCATTTTTCTTTGATTTATTCAATCCGACGTGAATGCAGCGAGTCTTTTACTTATATTGAGGTTCTAAATGTAGTGGAGCTAGGCTGCTTTAAACCCTAGATCCATGTCCCAAAGCTGGATCCTGTCTGCGTTGCAGATAGCTGGTGAGGGAAGCTATATTTATGGGACCTCTTTGCGAGGGACCCGTTGCCCACGTCGGGCTTGCATCATGAAAAAGAAAAACTATGGTATTTCTCATTTACCATTACTTATTCGGACTATAGTGGATTTAATTATCCCAGAAGAGTTCCTTGTTCCATGCACGGTCTGTGTGTATCATATATATATATATATATATAACGTAAAGAACGACGCTTGTATAGGAGAATATTCCGCGCAAGATGAGGAGAGAACGAAACAAATGAAAAAATGAGGTAACCACCCGGGAATCGAACCCGGGATCTTCCGATTGCCGGTCAGATATGATAACCATTACACCACGGGCCTCACTCGAACAAATGCCGTAATTCTCCTACATACGCGCAAAAACCAATGCCCCAAGGGGGCACCTCCCGCATGCCGTAACATTATATACATTTTAACTGCAAACACGCAGTATAATTAACGTAAAGAACGACGCTTGTATAGGAGAATATTCCGCGCAAGATGAGGAGAGAGAACGAAACAAATTGGTTTCTGCGCGTATGTAGGAGAATTACGGCATTTGTTCGAGTGAGGTCCGTGGTGTAATGGTTATCATATCTGACCGGCAATCGGAAGATCCCGGGCAAACCCTGCTCCAGTTCCTCCAAAGACGCCGGCGGTGGGAATCGGCTTCTGACCTGCTGCTCCAACTGACACCACAGATGCTCGATAATGTTAAGATCCGGGGATTGTGGAGGCCAATCCAAGCGTTCTACTTCACTAATATGCTCTTCAAACCAGTTTTTAACGACCCCAGCGGTGTGGATTGGTGCATTATCATCCTGGAAGACGGCGCCGCCATTGGGAAACAGCGTTTGGACCATGGGATGGACCTGGTCAGCCAATATTGACAGATAGACCTGGGCGTTAACCCTACCATGCAGTACTACAGCTGGGCCAAGAGTATTCCACGATATTGCTGCCCAAACCATCACAGATCCGCCTCCATGCTTAACGGTTGGGGTCAGGCAGTCGGGGTCATAAGCATCTTTAGGCAGGCTGTCTCCAGACGTAAACTCGACCGGAACATGGAAATAGCGTAAAGGAGGATTCATCGGAGTAGACTACACTCTTCCACCGGTCCATTGACCAATTCTTATGGTCATTACACCATTTTCTGCGCCGCTCAATGTTGATGTGCGAAAGGAAGGGTTTGGCAATTGCAGCCCTCCCATGGTATCCAGCTCCATGGAGCTCGCGACGTACAGTTCTGGTCGATACCGGGCTTGCAAGATGCTGGTTAAGCTCTGCAGTCACTTTTGGAGCTGTGGTCTTATGGTTCTTTGTCACAATGCGCTTTAGCACCCGGCGGTCTCGATCACATAGCTTCTTCTTGCGTCCACTATTGCATTTGTCGGTGCTTGTCTTTCCATGGTTTTGGTATGCAGACATGACCATAGAGACAGTTCCTCTGGATACATTGAACATCTGAGCGGTTTTCGTCACCGATGCACCAGCCATCCGCGCTCCGACAATTTGCCCTCTTTGGAAGTCTGACAGGTCTTTCATAACTGCTAATTCATAATTCACTCAGATCTGTAAAAACAACGTGAGGGTTATAACATGACGTATACACTCTCTGTTACGCATTTAAATAGGTTTGCCAGTCATTTGACCGTTTACTTTGTGTCTGAGCAGTCCGTAAAGATAACCGGTGAAATCGGCGGGTGTTCATATTATTTTGTCTAACCCCTATATATATATATATATATATATATATATATATATATATATATATATATATATATACACAGAGGGTGATCAAATTATTAGAGCCACCCCTTGAAAAACATTTTCATTATAATATGGTGTTTTTAGTTTAAATAACTTTTTAAGTATGCAGACAGTATTCCAAATTGTTAAGACATGTAGTGTTCTCTACCTGAATGTTCTCTACAGGAATAACTTTTATGTACTGTAGGCTACCCAACATGGGTAAGAAATATGATCTATCGCCAAAGAAGAAAGATAGAATGCTCTCGCTGCTGACTGTAAGTGATTATTCTCGCAGAAAAATAGCCCGAGAACTGAATGTGTCACGTACGAATGTTGACAGGATCGCATCAAAAATTAAAGTTGAAGGGGATAATCCAGAGCTGACTCCAAAAAGAAAGGGTAAATGTGGTCTGAAAAGGATAACTACACCTAGAGCCGACAGATGCATTGAAAAGAAACTAGTAAATAATAGGAGAAGCACTACTAACAAACTTAAATTGGAGCTGGAGAAGGAAAACATCAACATTTCGACAATGACCTTAAGAAGGCGTGCCAGGGAGTTTGGATTGAGTAGTTGCCGGCCAAGGAAAACGCCAAAATTGACTCCAACAATGATCAAAAAAAGCTTAAAGTGGGCTAAATACTACTAAAAGTTCACTGTGGATGACTGGAAATCAGTAAGTCACAATATTTTAGTGACTTGTATGTATTTGAGTAAAAGGTATTATTTTGATATTTGTATGACAAGGCACATTTCATTCTGGTTGCAATCATTTCTTCTCTTTTCATTTGCAGGTGTGTTTCAGTGACGAATCCACATTCCAAGTCATGTCTGATAAATCACAGTACGTTAGGCGACGTGTTGGTGAAGAACATCATCCAGACTGTGTCGTAAGTACGGTTAAGCATCCAACATCTGTCATGATATGGGCAGTGATAAGCGGGAAAGGTACTGGACGAATTTACATTGTTGAGGGTACTATGAGGCAGGACCAATACCGAAAGGTTTTGGAAACAAGACTTATTCCACAGATCGCCGACTGGTTTCCAAGTGGTGAGCCATTCCATTTTATGCAAGATTCGGCCCCATGCTGCAAAGAATATTTCTCTCGTGGATTGGCCAGGAAGTTCTCCGGATATGAACCCTATCGAAAACCTATGGGAAATAGTAAAGCAAAGACTGAAAGGCGAGGAAATAACAACTCGAATACAGTTAATAGAACGAATAATTGCCGTTTGGAACCCTGATCCTGAGATACAGGCCAGCTGCAAAGCCTGTATAGAGAGTATGCCTAGACGGGTTGCTGCCTTAATTAAGGCCAAAGGAGGACCCACTAAGTACTAAATGTGTTTAATATGACTGTAGAGTGTATATAAATATATTCTGAAATAAAATAAGTGTTTAAATTAGCCAATTTTACTATTATTAGCATTAGAAATAAACTTATATAAGAAAACTATTTTTTATGTAGTGGCTCTAATAATTTGATCACCCTCTGTGTGTGTGTGTATATATATATATGTGTGTATATATATAGCGTTCAATATCCACCCAGCAACGCCGTGTCGCTCCACTAGTTATAAATATTGTAGTAATTAATTTTTAGGTGTCTTCTTTCACAAATGGAAAACAAATTAGTCCTAAATTTTCCATTAAAAATAGTAGTCATTTACAAATATTGTGGTCAATTAATTTTTCTTAATTTATTTTTGATTAACAGATAGTTAATTTAAGCTAAAAGTGCCATTAATTGAATTAATTCTGGTAACCCTGTTAGTTTTCTAATTTGTGTTGTCGTTTCTATCCTAAATTGGGTCTCTCATATAGGATTGGCAGTGCTCCGAGTTTGTTTGCTCTAGCTCCGGAGAGTTCCATGACTCTGCTCTTACTCCAGCCGGCTCCAGAGCTGAGAGTGACCCCCAGCTCCAGCGTTGCTCCACTAACCCCAGCTTTATATTCCAAGTTGCTCCAGAGTACGGTGTTGTTCCGGGCTGATACTTTAGCGTTTTTTTGATTGCACTACAGCTCTTAAGATTCAAAAACGGAATGCACGGTAGAGTGCAAGAGTGGTTGCATTTTGTGTGCAGTGTTTATCTTTGGATTTATTCAGCGTAATGGTGATACATAGTTGTGAATAGTTGCAATTGGCATAATTCTCTGAATTGTAAGTATGATAGAGTTTCTAATAAAAACTAAGTGCATGCAGCGTTTATGTAGCTTGAATTTTAGTTGGTCAGAGTAATGGTTTTAGGGTGCTCAAAAGTACCTGCTTTTTATGACATTCAAATCTATTATAAGAAACGTGTCCTTTTCTCGTAACCGTATGATTTATTGTCCATGTTTGGCAAACTGGTACGCTCAGGACACTATATTACGATTAAAAAATACTATACTCACATTCGTACATTCAACATCAGCGTCCGGTTTGTTTACAACTAGTGTTTCACATGCTCAAAGAAAACCGTTCAACGTCAAACCGTCCAAAACACCCATTACTAGTGATCGGCTTTCATCCCCTAAACTTGCTGACATTCACTTTACTATAAGTGGAGCAGCTCCAGGCTTCAGCTCCGATAAGTCTGGCTCCAGCTCTGCTCTGGTTCCACACAATCCCAGCTCCAACTCCGAAGCAGAGTTTAAGGAATTGGCCTGCTCCACTCCGAATCTTGGAGCTGGCTCCTGGCTTCGGAGCCGGAGCACTGCCAAATAGAAGTGGAAAGAGTACATCAGTACTTGAGTATTCTTGTACTCGAGTACAGGTTTTTGTTGTATTCGTACTCGTACATATCTTAAATTGCCGTAATCGTACACATACTCGATATGATCTGAAATCGCTGTAATCGTACTTGCATTCAAACTAATTTCAAATATGAGGATGTCCTTGCTATTTTATTTATTTGTTGGGTTCAAAATCCCAGCTGAGCCGTGAACGGCCAAGTTCTAAAGGCCAGTTCAACCTACAGCCCAAGTTAGGCTAAAATTAAAACTTACGGATTTGAGATCCTATTAGGTCCTACCTCAGGGTTGCTGACTCGATGTGGGCCTACCTTAGGCCTCAGTTGTATGAATTTAAGATAAAAACAAAAGGGGCACTATTTATGGTCTTTCTCAACCTTGCAACAACAGCACAACCTGGACTATTGCACGATGCAACAATCTTGTATCTAAACAACCAAACTGAATTGCAAGAGAGCTCTCTATAAGACCACACCCTGTAAGTACGACGTTCCACAGACGAATAGAAAGGACGCGCAGCGCCCCAAAATGATGCCACCAGAGTGGCCAAACAATGATGCCACAAGAGCCCAAAAATACTAGCTCTAAATTAAGTTAATTTTTCACTAACCTTACAATTATGAGATGGATATATATACACCTTAACTTAATATATACAAGCAATGCTGCATCAATCAGCTTAGTCATCATATCGCCTTGGGACAACAATGGTTCTTCCTCTTCTAGATTTTCTAACACTCCCCACTGAAGAGGCATTGTTGTCATTAACTTCTGCAAGGTTAGCCAAGCCTTCTCCATGAGGCTGTAACTCAAATGTTTCATCTTGACCATCTGTGTTTTTGCTGATTTCTAAAGCATAGAGTCTTTGTATAGGTCTCTCTAACTTTCCTCCTGAAGTCTTTACCAGTGCAGACCTAACTAAATTGTCTTTGCCAACAAACAACTCTTCAGTTATGCCAAGCTTCCAGCATTGCCTTGGTCTTTCATCCCCAATCATTACCACTTCTCCCACCTTGATACAATTTGCATTGGAACTCTTTACCTTGCCTGATGGGTAATAATTGAGTTCTGGCAAGTATTCCATAACTGATCTTGTAGCTCTTCAAGGTACCTGAACCGTCTGGTTAACTCTCCTTGGGTGCTCTGGATAGGCTGCAAGTCTTCTGGCACACTGGGGCTTGATGTTAATCGTTTACCACAAAAAATGATTTGGTGTCAATTGCTCCGCATCCTGCATACTGTTATAAACAAAAGTGATAGGCCTACTGTTCACCATTGCTTCTACTTCACATAAAACAGTGCAGAATTCTTCTTTGCTCAAATGAGCATTAGCTAAAAGTTTCTTTAATGGACACTTTACACTTCTCACTAGCCGTTCCCAAAATCCTCCCCACCATGGTGCTCTCTCAACAATAAACTCCCACTGTACCCCTTGGTGTGAAAAGTAGGATTGGAATCCTTCCTCTTTTAGCAAGGACCAAATTTCTTGGAGTTCCTTTGCAGCCTTTTTGAAGGTTTTTGCATTATCTGATATGATTTTATTTGGGAAACCCCTTCTGTTCACAAACCTTTTAAAGGCCAAAAGAAATACATCACTATTTAAGTTGCTTACCAACTCCAAATGGATTGCTCTGGTGGTAGCACAGGTGAAAAGACATATATAACCTTTGTTAGACTCCCCTCGCTCATACACATAGACTGGCCCTGCAGAGTCTACTCCCACTACATCAAATGGGGCAGTATAGAGACACCGTTCTCTTGGAAGTGGAGCCACCTTTTCATAATAAGGCTTTGCACTCCAACGCTTGCAAACCACACATTTATACAAGACCCTTTTTACTACTTGTCTAATTTTGGGAATCCAAAACTGTTGTCTAATCTCTATTATCACTTCTCTAACTCCAGCATGTAACAGCTTATGATGAGTATCCAGGATCAAAAGGTCCACAAAGTGCCCCCAGAAGGTAGCAAAATTGGATGTCTTTTCTCCTCTGGAAGCCCAGAAAACTGTAGTCTACCTCCTACTCTCAATAAATCCTGATCCAAAAACACATCCAAACCCTTGAGAGCAGAATGTGTTGGTAGAACCTGTAATGGATGGCTGGTGAGCAATTCCCTCTCTTCACCAAATTTTCCTTCTGCACATATACCACCCAGTATTTCCTGGCTTGCTGAATCTCATTACTGTTCAGAATTCCTTCCCTTCTTGTTTCTCCCTTAATATTGTGGTAAATCTATATACCCATGCTGTCACTCTTAACAATCTTTTCAGACTGCTAATGTCCTCAAGCCTCAATATGGGGTCCTGCTGCATAACTTGACAACTGTTCACAGCGCATTTTCTCACCTCACTCACCCATGCTTCTTCAGCCTGGCATTCTCCTACAATAGGCTGATTAGAAGGCCAGTTTTCACTTCCATGTTTTAGCCACTCTGGCCCATTCCACCACAAACTTGACTGTGCAAGATCTTTCACTGAAATTCCTCGTGTTGGTAAATCAGCGGGGTTTTGGGTGCCTGGACAATGCTTCCATTGCTTGGGATCTGTGTGCGCTTGAATTTCCTCCACCCTATTAGCAACAAATGGTTTCCATTTCCTTGCCTGACTTCTTAACCAGTGCCAAACTATAGTGGAGTCTGTCCAATATAGCTTGGAATTTCATAGAGGGCCAAAGACTTTTGCACTGTAACTGCAAGCCGACTAGCATAACTGCACCCATCAATTCCAACCTTGGAACAGAAAGCCTTTTCAAAGGTGCTACTCTGCTCTTTGCAGCAACCAACCTGCAACTTCCTTCCTCTTGCAATGTGCCTCTAATATAAATACAAGTTGCATAGGCTTCCTCACTTGCATCACAAAAGATGTGCAGCTCCAAATTGTCTGGATATTGTTCAACTCTCCAAAGTACCATCTTGGGATTTCAATGTCTCCAAGATGTGCCAATTCTTTGAACCAATATTTCCACCTTACCACCATATGATCAGGTAACTCTTGGTCCCAACCAAGTCCAATTTCCCAGAGGCTCTGAAACCAAATTTTTGACTATCACAAATGGAGCCAGGAATCCAAGAGGATCAAAGACCTTTGACGCCAAACTAAGAGCTGTACGTTTTGTCCACCTTGTCTCATTCTCAGCCAGCTCTACTAAAGATTTCCCATTGAAGGTAAACAAATCATCATCTTGCTGCCAAACAATGCCTAGCACTTTTGTCTATTGCCCACAACTCCTTAATACCAGAATCCTCAATACTTTCTGCTGCATCAGGTACTACACAGGACTGACTCATAAACTGTTGTAATTGAGAATGATTGGTCTGCCGTTTTCTAAGCTCCATGCCAGCCTCCCTCATTATAGCTCTAGCCTCCATGAATATCTGTTTAGCCATTTCTGTATTATCCACGGAACACAGCAAATCATCAACATAAAAATTTTTCCTTATGTGTTCAATAGTGTTAGGATAGACTTCAGAATATTTTTTAAAATTGTACTGCATAGTAGCTGCCAACAGAAATGGAATAGAGCTGAGGCCAAACAACACTGATTTCATTCTATATGCTTGAACCTTAGGTTCATTTTCCAACAAGTCTTTCGCATCCACCCACAGATACGTTACTGCATCTCTGTCCTCTGGTTTTAACTTTATCCGCAAAAAGGCTTGCTTCACATCTGCAGTCAATGCTACTCTACCAAACCTGAATCTCAGTAACAAGGAAAATAAATCTGCATTTAAATTTGGCCCAGCATCCAAACAGTCATTCAAGGACACACCACCTTTGTCCTTGGCTGAGCCATCAAACACTACCCTCAGTTTGGTGGTAGTTTTGTCTCGCCGTACCACTGCATGGTGTGGCAGATAATGTGCCTCCTGGCTCACCAGCTCACCTTGCACCCTTTCAGCATAGCCCTCCCTTACATAGCTTAGGATGGCCTCATTGTATTCAATTAACAACTCATTTTTTCTTAGCCTGTACAATGAAGTCTCCAACCTCCGATTAGCTAGCTGAAGGTTTGAACCGGGTTTGCAAGAATACTTCCACGGGAGGCCAACTTCATAGCAACCATCTCTAAACCCAATCCCTTTTTCAAAATGCTCTAAAACATCATTGTTCACTGTACTTGCCTGTTTGTCCTTTATGCCAATGGATTCAAGTTCCCAAAACGCTTTCAAATGCCTTTCCAAACCATGGCTGTTCTCCTCAATCTGAACAAAAAGAGCCTTAACTTCCATTTCATTGCAATAGCTACCATGTAGCATCCAGCCTAGCTTACTTTCAATAGCTACTGGGCCTTGAGATGTGCGGACAATATTACCAGTGATGAAGTCCCAATAATAGTCAGCTCCAATCAAAAGACTAATATCTTCTATTCCTTCAAACTTATTATTGCCCAAATTAATTCCTTTAACTTGCAATTCTTGGACACATGCCATATCTAAACAAGTAGTGACTGGAGCACAAAGTTCCTCAATCTCTACAGCTTGGACCTTGATAGTGGGACTTTGCGGTAACAACCCCTTAACCAGAACTTCTACCTTCTTAAATTTGGTTCGGTTTTGAACGGAACCCCCCAAACCCAGAAATTCTTAAATTTTCCTCTTAAGTTCTTTAAACTTCAATTTTCTGGAAATTCTGGTCTTAATAAAGCTACACTGGCTACCACTATCAAATAACACTCTTACAGTAGCTTCTCCATCATTCCCAATTAATAAGGCTGCAGTTGTTTGCAATAATCCCCCTTTACTTTTACTCCCTTGCATAGCAGTGGCATGTGCCACTGATGTCTCTACTTCTGGGGTAGGCCTACTAGGAGTGTTTTCACACAATAATGGCTGATGCCTACCATGACATTTTTTGCACAAAATTTTAAACTTACAAACCCTTGCTCTGTGACCTTTCAAAAAAACATTTAAAACATGCTGTGGACTTAGTACCCTGTCCTTTCTATCTCAAAAGGTAAAGCCTCAGCCACCTCACATTTATATGACTGTGGTTGCCTTCGCAAATATGCATTCCTTGATTCCCTTTAATTTATTCTCAGAGGAGGCATGTAGAGCTGACACTGTACCTGGGCTATTTTTTGTATAAACTTTGGTGCTGTGCCTTTGTCCCTTGTTTAACATCCCACTGTGCAAACTCAATTCCCTTTCATCTTGCTAATTCTGTGCCTAAAAGACTTAACATCTGCTGAAGGGGGATGTACACATGTTCTGTAGAGTGTCCCCTACTTAATTCAAGCAAAATTGAGCTAGGCAATTTAGACTCCAATATAGTAACCAACATTATACCATACCTTTCCATTCCTACACCCAAGTTGTCCAGGGACCTAGTTCTAACTTCAAATTCATCATATAACTGCCGTAACTCCTTGACACTATTAGGATTATTCAGGAGGTATAGCTAAAGTTCACGGAGGTGGCTTTTAATTAAGATCTCTGGCTTCCAAACCGTTTCTTTAATATATCCCAAGCCACATTATAATTAGCCTCTGTTAATGCTAATCCTGCTATTGTCTTTGCTGCCTCCCCTTCCAAGAGGGACTGCAAATAATTAAACTTCTCCACCGCACTTAACACTTGACTAGAATGAACTGCTGATTGAAAACTGTCTGCCCCATCCTTGCCATTCCTGAATACTCCCAGAAAATGTTTTGAGTACAAGCCTCGGTAATTGAACTGCAGATCTGTTAACCTAAACTTCGCAAACATCATTTGTTGAGTGTTGTGTTTCATTATTAGACCTGGTCTCTAACTGTAATGAGCTGCTAAACTCTTTTGCTCGGTGGCCTCCTTTAATTATATCATCAATAATCTCTTCAAAATAAATTGTTATTTTCTATTTCATCCTCTTCTATAAGAGCCTCAATTTTAACATTTACTTCACTTAGAGCAACCTTTTTAGTTTCTAATATGGAAAGCTGCGCAGTCACTAATCTTAAATCCTCTTGCTCTATGGCAGAATCTATTGTGGCAATGACCTTTGTAATTAGACCTTTGTAGGCGCTTCTCCTTTTTCTAAACTTGTTCAATTCAGATGCACTCATCTTCAATGCAAACAACAATTGGGCTCAATGCCAAATGAGCTGAATTGGCAGAAATACTTAACCAAACTGATCAAACGTAAATTTTGCTTTTTTCAAATAAACTGAATTGCTAGGTGGGGTACTAACCAACCACCAGTATGGAATACCAATTTTTCCACCCAAGTAACTGGTGCACCGGTCTTCAACCTTCGCCTACGAATAATAAACCAAATTTAACCAAACAGGTAAAGTGTAGGCCAAAAACAACGACAGACGAGTGGCCAAGTTTCGCAATTGGGCGACCAAACTTTCTACCCTGGGACCTTAATTCAATAATAAACCAAATTTAACCAAACCGGTAAAAATGTAGGCCAAAAACAACGACAGACGAGTGGCCAAGTTTCGCAATTGGGCGACCAAACTTTCTACCCTGGGACCTTAATAATAAACCAAAATTAACCAAACCGGTAAAAATGTAGGTCAAAAACAACGACAGACGAGTGGCCAAGTTTCGCAATTGGGCGACCAAACTTTCTACCCTGGGACCTTAATTCAATAATAAACCAAAATTAACCAAACCGGTAAAAGGGTTGAAGTACTTAATTTGCCATAGAACAACCCCATTGAAGAAGATAACAGCGGTTACCCAGACCTCGTTGCTGGTGGGAAGGGGCTCACTGTATGGCCCATTTTCAAGGACACCACCCCACCACCCCGTTCTCCGCCATTTGGGCCTCGAGGTCCTTGCAAGGGCAGCAAGGTCCTTTGAACCTTGTTGGATGTTGCCCTATTGTTGCTGGTTGCGAAGGGGCCCCCATAACAGTTCAAGCTTCAGGGTCCCAAAAATGTAGGTCCGCCACTGCCCAAGTAACCTAACTGGGGTGTCTACCCCACGCTATCACATTTGGCGACGAGGATGGGATTCAATTAAGCTCATGGGATTCAATTAAGCACATGCGATTCGATTAAGCTCATTGGATTTAATTTAGCTCATTGGATTGAATTTGGCTCATTTGATTAAATTTTGTTCATTGGGTTAAATTTGGCTCATTGGTTTAATTTGGCTTATTGGGTTAAAGTGGTGGTTTGGAAAATTGGATGTAGCCTAGTGGGTCGTCCGATTTGGTTTGTTTGTGTGGGTAAGCTACCGTACTATAGCGTAGGTCCCGCCGGCCTAACTCTAAAACTAATTCCTACTCAGCCCTAACTCTAATACAATTCACTATTCAGCCCTAACTGGGGAGTAACTAGATCAAATTTAAACCAAATCTAACCTACTTCACGTGATTTGGCCTAATTCGGTTTTGCTCTAGCATGTCGGTGATTGGCCATATAAGCCCCTACGAAGACTCTGGGGAGGACTTCGAAGCTTATGCCACTAGGGTGAGGTTGTTTTTCGAGGCAAATTCCATTCCTGATGCTAAGAAAGTACCTACCTTTTTAACTATAATAGGCCCTAAAACGTTTGGTTTAGTTATGGACCTAGTTTCTCCTAAAGCACCGGAAACTGCACCTATAATGAATTGGTACAGGCCCTAACCGATCACTACAAACCCCGAGTAGTTCTCATCTATGAACGTTTCAAATTTTATTCAAGGCATCAGACGGGAAATGAAAGCATTGCAGAGTTTGTTGCAGGAATAAAAAGCCATAGCCGTACGTGTAAATTTGGGGACAAATTAGATGAAATGCTAAGAGATAGGTTTGTAATGGGTCTCAAAGAGGAGTCTACCCAGAGAGCCCTATTAGCCATACAGGACCTAACTTTTAGTCAGGCTGTAGAAATAGCTACGGCTAGAGAAGCAGCTGCTAAAGATGTTAGAGCTTTTGGAAATCACAGTAGTAAAGCCCAACACGTAAATAGCTTTAAATCTTCTAGGCCTGGCAGACCTAATGAGCCTACTAGACAGGCAAATAAAAGGTATGAGGAATACGACTAAGCCTACTAATTCTACTAAGCCTTCCAAGCCATGTACAGGGTGTGGAAAACACCATTGGAAGAAGGATGCCCTTTTAAAGAAGCAGTTTGCCGAAACTGTAGTAAAATAGGCCACATAGCTAAAGTGTGTTTTTCAAAGAAAACGAAGGGTGAAAATTCTAATTTTAACATTTCTAGTGTAAATCCTCAAAGGGGAAATACTTCGAACATTGGAGTGGAGTACCTATTTTATGAGCAGCAAAGTGGGAAAAATACAGGCCCATATATTGTAGAGGTAGGCCTAAATGGAATTACAGTTCCTCTAGAATAGATACGGTGCTGCCCGAACGTCATGTCCAACAGTTTTTGATAAATTTTCAAAAACACCCTAAACTACATGCATCTAAAACGATTTTGAAGAAATATGGGGACATACAAATACCTATTTGTGGAGAAGCATACGTCACAGTTACACTCAACCAGAAAACTTTGTCTCATCCCTTAACCCTTTTAGTGGTGGATGAGCAAGGGCCTACTCTACTAGGCCGTGATTGGATTGACGCTTTGAAAATGCCGATTGACAAAATCTTGCCAAAGGGTCAGGCAGATGTGCATACACTCTCATATCCATCTGACATAGACTCATTGTTAAGGGAGTTTTCTTCTGTTTTTGGGCCTGAAGTAGGCAACCTAAAAGGCCATCAGGTCTGCATAGAAGTAGATCCTAATGTAACTCCGAAATTTTGTAAGGCTCGTTCAATTGCGCATGCACTGCGGGAGAAGGTAGATTTAGAAATTGACAGGCTGCTAAAGATAAAATTATTGAACCAGTCACACACGCTAAGTGGGCTGCCCCAGTAGTTCCTGTACTAAAACCGGACAAGTCCGTGCGGTTATGTGGGGATTACCGTTTAACAGCAAATAGAGCCGTCCTTCTAGATTGCTATCCTATACCCAAGCCTGATGAATTATTTAGCTCTCTTGCTGGGGGTAAATATTTCACAAAACTCGATATGTCCCAAGCCTATGCTCAACTAAGTTTAGATGAAAACTCTAAAGAATTAACTATCATAAATACGCACCGAGGCCTATATAAGTACAATAGGCTATGCTATGGAATAGCATCGGCTCCGGGTATTTTTCAGAGGACAATGGACCAAGTTCTAGGTCACATTCCAGGGGTACTTTGCTTTCTAGATGATGTCCTCATTTCAGGTTCGTCTAAAAGAGAACACCTAACTAGATTAACCACGGTTCTAAAAAGACTCCGGGATGCCGGACTTAAGCTAAAGAGAGAAAAGTGTTGATGGGTCACTAACGAGGTTTCATATTTAGGGTTCCGCATAGATGCCTCAGGCATTCATCCAACGATGGATAAACTAGAAGCAATAAAAAATGCACCACCTCCACAAAACATCACACAGTTACAAGCTTATTTAGGTCTCTTAAACTTTTATAGGAAATTTTTGCCTAATGCATCGACTTTCCTTGAACCCCTAAATAAGCTATTACGATCTGGGGAACAGTGGAGATGGGAGAAAACTCAAAAGGAAGCATTTGAGGCTTCCTAGGACGTACTACTAAAGTTCTCTCTCCTAGTGCATTATGATCCTAAACTTCCTCTCGTAGTTTCAGCAGACAGCAGTTCTTATGGAATTGGGGCAGTGTTATCTCACCACATTGATGGTGTAGATAGGCCTATCTGTTTTGCTTCTAGAACACTAACTGAGACTGAAAGACGATATGCACAAGTGGAACGTGAAGCATTAGCCTTAGTATTTGCAGTAAAAAAATTTCATTTCTATCTATGGGGTCATGAATTTAAACTAATTACTGACCATAAGCCTCTTTTAGGTTTATTTTCACCTAATAAAAATATTCGTTATGGCCTCAGGTCGGATTCAACGATGGGCACTGATTCTACAAGCCTATAAATTTGACTTAGTACATCGGTCAGGTAAACTTCTAGGTACGGCTGATGCGCTAAGTAGGTTGCCCTTAGAAAATCCAAATGATTGTGTACCTACAGAATGGGTTCACTTGGTGGAGTTTTTGGAATCCACTCCAGTATCTGCGGTACAAATAGAGCAGTGGACAAAATCGGACCCTATTCTGTCTAGGGTCATCCATTTCTGCTCAGTTGGTTGGCCTACTAAGGTTGAGAGTGAATTACAGCCTTTTTATCAACGTCAGTCTGGCCTCTTGATTCAAAATGGCTGTCTCTTATGGGGCCACAGAGTGATAATTCCAAATGAAGGCAGGGCGAATTTAGTGAAGGAACTTCACGCTGAACACATGGGCGCAACAAAAATGAAAGAGCTGGCGAGAGTTTATTTCTGGTGACCTGGTTTAGATGGAGAACTCTAATCATTGGTTCGTTCCTGTCAAAGCTGCCTAGAGAACAGAGATCTCCCAAGGAAAAGTCCACTTCATCCTTGGGAATGGCCTACTATACCGTGGTATAGGATCCATGTTAACTATGCAGGTCCTATAAATAATACTTATTTCCTAGTCATTGTGGACGCCTACTCTAAGTGGGTGGAAATTCTTCCAACCACTTCCACGACTTCGGGTGTTACTATTCGCTTACTCCGTTCACTTTGGTTTCCGACAATGGTACTTGTTTTACCAGTGAGGAATTTCGTTCCTTCGTCCACCTAAATGGCATTAGACATGTCCGGTCTAGTGTTTTCCACCCGTCTACTAACGGTCTCGCGGAAAACATGGTCCGTACTTTCAAGTCGGCCTTGCGTCATTCTCGTGGGGAGGAAATGCAAGTGGTGTTGGATAAATTTTTGTTTAAATATCGAATAACACCTCACACCACGACGGGGGTGTCTCCCTCTAAACTCATGATTGGCTGGGGAATTCGTTCAGTTTTCGATTTGTTACGTCCAACCGAAACGTTACAACAACGAGTTTTACGCCATCAGGAAAAACAGAAGCTGTACCATGACACTAAAAGAGGGAGAGTTATGATTCGCAACTATGGGGCTGGACCAAAATGGGTTCCTGCAACTGTCCAGGAGAGAACGGGTCCTGTTTCCTTCAAGTGCCAACTAGAAGATGGTCGTTCTATTAAACGCCATCAGGACCAGATATGGGAACGTGAATTGCAGAAGGACCAGAGTCTTCCGGAAGAGAGAACTGATCCTCCGGAAAATGGTTCAACTCGCCCGCCTATACAGGTTGCACATAGTCCTACTACATCAACCCCGCTCCGCAGGTCGTCTAGGGTCCCTCATCCCCCTGACAGACTAAACTTGTAGGGGAGGAGTGAGGTGACGTGTATGTATATATATATATATATATGTATATAGTCTAAAAGTCACTAAAGGGGAAATATCACTAAATCTAAGCTGAATGGCAACAGCAAGTCATAAACGAACCAACGCGGCTGTTCGTATTGTTGTGGGCTAGCCTAGAGATGTTTTTTCCTATCTGACCTAATCGTTGGTGCTGAGTGAAATTAGGTGGTGTTCTAAGGTGACAAATGGGGTAGAAAGTTGTCCGTACTTAAGTATAGTTAGGGGTAATGTCTATAGCTTCTAAATTAGTAATGTAAGATAGTTAGGTAGGCTGTTTGTGGGACACAGGAATCTAATGGTAGGCTCCCAAAGGAATATCTAATTCAACGCACCGGTAAGTGCTTTTGATTGTTTGCTAGAACCTAAGTAACCTAACTGGGGTGTCTACCCCACGCTATCACACAGACAAACCGACACAAGAAAACCTACAGACTCGACACGACCATTACACCCTTCAATACAGACCAGACCACCAAGATCATCAAAAACATTAAGAATTCGTAGGCTACTGGACCAGACAACATATCTAACATACACCTAAACACTTGGGCCCACAGGGAATACTAGCTCTCACAAACATCAGCACATATTCATACCAACACTGTATTATGCCTGACAATGGAAACAAGGTAAAATTATTACACTACTCAAACCAAACAAAAATCCAACAGAACCAGCTTCCTATAGACCCATTACTTTACTATGCACACCTTCCAAAGTAACAGAAAGACTAATCTTACAAATCACCAACCCACACATACCACTATCGCCTACTCAACATGCATTCAGACCTCACCACTTAACCACGACATTACTCACTAACCTCACGCAGCTCATCATGGATGGCATCAACTCCAGACGACCAGCTCAGCGTACACTATTAGCAAGAATAGACATTAGTAAAACATTTGATGCTATCCCACGCTTCCATCTCATAAACATAATACTCAACACAAACATGTACAATAACACCAAAAGGTGGCTGAGCAACTATCTTTCAGGAAGATACATGTCACATTTAATGGAAAGTCATCCAAAAACAAGCTTTTTCCGAAAGGGGTCCCTCAAGGCTCTGTTCTCTCACCAACACTGTTCAACTTATACATGCATGACATTCCAACACCCATAGATAACACGCTTACCTTATCATATGCAGATGACATCACTCTAACATCCACCCACAACAACATCGACACCGCTACAAATAATCCACAAACATACATAAACAGTATACAAGACTGGCTCTCACACAATAGACTCAAAGTAGCGCCCACAAAATCAACCATCACCTTGCTAACAAGCAACACAAAAGAACACCAGATAACTCCACAGACTACACTAAACAACAACATTCCACACACTCACAGGACCAAAGTACTTGGGGTCACATACAACACATCATTATCTTTTGCAAACCACATTCAGGACATTAAAAACAAATGTACGCAAGACTTAACACGATTAGGGTACTAACAGGCACAAACTTTGGACACCAGCAGGAAACAACATCACTCATATACAAACAATATATTCGCTCAGTTATGGACTATGCTAGCCCATGCTGGGCACCCATTATCTCAAACACACACACAAACACCCTACGGACAATACAAAACAACGCACTTCGTATCATTACAGGATGTACTCAAACAACACCAATAGAACACCTTCACACATAAACAAAAATTCTGAAAGTTAGGGAACATTTAGACATGAGGGGAACACAATTCATGGCAGCATCGACAATTAACCCACAACACCCTTGCCACTACATATACAATCATGCACCAACACCTCGCACCATTAGGGCATATCATATTTTTCCGAGTCCGAATTTCACTCTGGCTAATATGTATTTTTATGTACAATTTAATTCTAAGAGGGGTTTCTTTTCTGCAACTTTTCCCAAAAATCGCGTTATCATGTTCAAAATTGCGGTTTTCTGTTCTATGTTGAAATACTGAATATTCAATTGAACACAACCTCATATTTTTAACCCTTTGTCGTAATTTGTTGCCATTTAGACACATTAACTTACTTGGCCATAGATGGCATGAAAGTCTGGAGGGCCAAGGAGGAAGTAATGGCCTCATCAGTTGAAGCTCTCACGCAGAGGTCAGAGGAGAAGATCCCTGGGATATTCTTTGATGGCAAGCAGGATAGGAACACAAAGGTGTTGAAATATGACGAAGTGACAGGGAGAGGAGCATTACACTATCACGTGGGAGCCTCAAGGAAAGTACCTCTTCCATTTCACTCCCGAGGAACCTGAGGAAGGAGAAAAGCCTGCTCATAAGATCGCTCAGGGCCTGCATGAGTGGCTTCTGGATCACGGAGCTGACGAGAGCCTTGCAATGATTGGAGGAGACTCTACCAACACCAACACTGATGGTCTGGAGGCGCCATAGCCCTATTGGAGAAGATGCTGGGTCGCAAGTGACACTGGATGATATGTCAGCTCCATGTGAATGAGCTTCCCCTGAGGCATTTAATCATCAAGCTGGACGGCCCTGTAACTCCCCGGTCAGGCTTCAGTGGGCCTATTGGAAAACTTCTTGAGAAAGTGAATGAACTTGAGGTCAACTTCAACTTCAAACCAGTGGAAGGAACTGAAGATATCATAGAGCTGCCAGTAGAGATAGTCAAATCTCTCTCCTCAGACCAGCACAACTGCCCTCTTCTGATCAAAGCCATCAAGTCTGGAAGTCTCAATCCACAGTTGGCTGGTCTGAAGTGCGAACCTCTGAACAAATCCAGGTGGCTCACTACTGCACAGGCCATCTTGCTGTTGTGGATGAGGGAGCACGGACTGAAGGGGGGGGTGTTGAGGAGGCTCGAGGTCCTCGTGAAGTTCTGCTTTAACTTCTACTTCAAAATGTACTACGACATCATAGTGAAGCACCACCTCAAATTTGGTCCTGCACACGGTTTTTCAAGCCTGAGGCTGCTGAGGAACCAGACTACCGAGGTCAGGAACATCACCTCTGCTGCAGTGATAAGAGGAGCTTATCACGCACATCCTGAGAACATCCTGGCTTCATTCCTGTGCAGTGAGGATGAGCATCAGAGAGCTTTTGCTGTGAGCCAGATAGAGAAGATCAGAGAAGGAAGAGACTTTGGTGATATGACAGTGAGGCCCCATAAAAATCTCAAAGTCAATCTGCAAGCCACTTCACCTGAGGATCTCATCAACTGGGAATCAGAGAATATTTACGAGCCTATTTTCACCTGCAAGATGACCTTGACTGAGCTCGAGGATCTCGGGAAAACTCCACTCAAAGTGGACGCTTTCTCTGTTCATACTCAGTCCTGCGAGAGAACTGTACAGGAAGTCTCAACTGCTTCCCAAGCTGTGTACGGTCACGAGAGGAGAGATGGGTGGGTGAGAGCCAGGATAGACCATCGAGAAATGCTCCCAGTGTTCAGATCGAAGCAGGACATACTTAAGAGCTTTTCAGGTTCGAGTGGCTGATGAAGAGGCTGAAGCCATCGTTAATGCTCATAAGAGCTGAAAGTCCTCATAAGATCATAATATAAGATCTTATGAGGCCACGCTTTTCAGGGATCCAGGAAGAACAGGTGTGTAAACCTACACGTGGAGGTGGCAAGTCTCCCGCAACTCGATCAGAGTAGAGCTGGTGAGCCGCGCCTTTTCTTTGAAGAAAAACTTAAAATTTTTAAGTTTTACGTGAAATCTAAACATTTTTTCAGCACCCAGATGTGTTGAAACACGCGAGAAAGCAAGGATGAGGTCAGAAAAGCAGCTTTTAGACTAAATCATATGCAGAACAGCTGTGCGCTTTGGTTTGGGTGCCCTGAGGCTGCGTTAGGCAGCCTTCAAATCAGAAAATCGCGATTTTGACCATGAAAATGAGATTTTTCGTAAAAGTTGCAAATAATAAACCCATCTTAGAATTAATTTTTACATAGGAATACATATTAGCCACTTTGTTTTTCCAAAATTTCAACCCTGAACCCAGAGTATGATATGCCCTACCGCACCATTAAGGTAACACCAGAGAGACATTATAACCAAATACTCCATTCCATACCACGCCCCACAGACATCACACAGTACAGAAAACACACACACACACACACACCTAACCCACAAAGCACTGACACGACTCGGTCGGAATGCGGTCCTAGGTGCGAAGCCACCACCCATTGACAGGTCAGAGACCAGCCTGAGCAGATCGGATCGAGTTAACTTAGCACGATTCCGATGTGGACATCACCCCAACTTACAGACATATAAACACAGACTAGACAATCCACAGACGACAGCTGCCACCTGTGCCAGGACACACCACAAACAATTGAACACATTGACAGACTGTACCGCTCTAGCACAACATAGAACACAACATCACTAGTGCGCTGAACCTCTGGTCCACTCCGGAGAGGGCAATCAGTTACCTGCGTGCCACCGGCTTGCTCGATCAGGGTGGGCTGATCGGCTAACCAACAACAACAACAACAACCCTACTCTCAGACCCGCTCTTCATCTTTAAACCATGGATTTTCAAGACCCTATTTCAGACTTTATGCAATTATAACTTATAAATTAAAAAAAATTATTATTATTGTTTCTTGTTTCACATGTAAATTTTAACTTAAAAAAATCGTTACCATTTTTCTATCGTAAGTATTTGATAATTATTGTACGAAATTGAGGTTACACACCAACATTGGCGGATCTAGCCCCCACGTTTGGTTGGGAGGGGGAGGCAAATCTAACCCAACCCAAGCTAACCTTAACCTATCTCGCCAACAACACGTATCATTGATTTATCAGGAGTAAAGATAGTGTAATGAGTCTTTACTAATTATTGTTTTCTGTGTAACAAGTCTTTACTAATTATTGTTTTCTGTGTAACAAGTCTTTACTAATTATTGTTTTCTGTGTAACAAGTCTTTACTAATTATTGTTTTCTGTGTAACAAGTCTTTACTAATTATTGTTTTCTGTGTAACAAGTCTTTACTAATTATTGTTTTCTGTGTTTCAGATCTATGCTATGTTTATGTTGAATAAACAACTAGCCAATGACTGCAACTTCAAATCGGTTTCCGCCGACGAAAACAGTTCATCTGTGAGAGACGCTTTCATCCGAGGAATTAGAGATAGCGCCATCCGCACCCGCTTACTCGAAAATGACACACTCTCACTGGAAAAGGCTATCGTCCAGGCTCGAACATTAGATCAGGCCCAGAAAAACTCAGAATCGTACCTCACTCATTACGGTGCTGTTGTAGCCACTGGCTCTCGCCACGAACGTCGCCGACTACTGACTCTGCCCGGCCTGCCTGCGTCCAAGGAGACGATCTCCCAAACTCTTCAGCCGCTACGAATTTCGACAACAAAGCCGCTCTGTGCTTCTTCTGCGGGTCTCGACGCCACCCACGAAGCAGGTGTCCGGCAAAGGATTCTATCTGTGCGAAATGTGAAAAGACCGGCCACTGGGCCAAAGTCTGCCGCTCAAGTACTTCCTCGGCACGTCAAAAACAGGATAAAACCACACCGTCTCATTCAGCCGCAGCATTAGCGACCATTAGTACCACTCTATCGTGTAGCTCCTCCATGCCTACCAACTCAACAGTCGATATCCTCGTCAACGGCCGTTCGTGTCTCGCCTTGTTGGATACTGGCAGCTCGGACAACTTTATTCGTGAGGATCTAGCCAAACACTTAGAGCTGCCCATTCTTCCGCACTCGGGCGTCGTATCAATGGCTTCGCCTAATCTATCCGCAGCCATCTCAGGTCGATGTACAGTGAAGGTTACGATGGGAGACCGCGACTACGAAAAGCTCGAACTATCCGTCTTGTCGGATCTGTGCGCTGACATAATACTCGGTACCCCATTCTTAATCAGACACAAGGAATTGAACATCAATTTCGGAGGTCCGGAGCCAGCACTCCATATATGCGGCCTTACTCGATCAAGAATTTCAGCCCCACCACTATTCGGCAACTTAACTGCCGATTGTCGTCCCATCGCCACGAAGTCCAGACGATTTTGCTCTGAGGACAACATTTTCATTGGGAAAGAAATCGAAAAGCTACTCAGGGATGAGATAATTGAACCCAGTAACTCACCCTGGCGTGCTCAAGTAGTCATCACATCTACCGAAACAAAAAAAAAACGCATGGTAATCGATTTCTCTCAAACCGTCAACCGATTTACCATGCTAGATGCATATCCTCTTCCGCGAATCGATGATATAGCCAACAAAGTCTCACAACACAAATACTACAGCGTAATTGATCTGTCAAGCGCATACTACCAGGTAGAAATCGATCCGTCTGAACGACCTTTCACAGCATTCGAGGCTGACGGAAATCTATACCAATTCAGAAGGATCCCTATGGGAGTAACTAACGGAGCCGCGGCCTTCCAGCGCGTCATGAACGAATTCATATCCTCGAACAACTTATCATCAACATACGCCTACCTCGACGATCTCACCATCTGCGGAACCACTTGGGAAGAGCACGATGAGAACCTTCGACATTTCTGGGAAGCCGCTAAACGAGTAAATCTGAGTCTAAACAAGGAAAAATGCAAGCTTTCGATGACATCAGTGCACCTGCTCGGATATTCTATCTCTCATGGCGTATTGCGGCCCGATCCCGAACGCCTCCGGCCACTACAAGAACTTCAAACTCCTCGCAACAAGTCGTCTCTACAACGCGTAATCAGACTATTCGCATACTATGCTAAATGGATTCAGAACTATTCCCTCAAGATCAAACCTCTGCTCAACGTTTCATCATTCCCATTAACTCGCGAGGAAGTATCAACGATCCAAACACTCAAAGATGATATCTCGAAAGCTGTCGTCGGTTCAATCGATGAAGAACTGCCGTTCACTGTGGAGACGGACGCTTCCTCTTCAGCAATCGGAGCCACCCTCACCCAGAACGGCCGCCCGGTGGCGTTCTTTTCTCGCGCTCTGAATAACACAGAACGTCGCCATCACATCGTTGAAAAGGAGGCATACGCTGTAATCGAATCCATTCGCAAGTGGAAGCACTTCTTAGCTTATCGACACTTTACTGTCGTTACCGACCAGCGGAGCGTATCTTTCATGTTCGATGGAAAAGCACTGGTCGTATTAAGAACGATAAGATTCTCCGTTGGCGTGTAGAACTAGCCGGCTACTCATTCACAATAAAATACAGACCGGGCCCCGAGAACCGAGCCGCAGACGCATTGTCGCGATCCTTTTGCGCTGCTACTCCAAGAATATCCCTCGCCCAGCTGCATGTTAATCTGATACACCCAGGAGTCCGCCGAATGACTCATTTTGTGAGAGCTAGGAACCTACCATTCTCAGTGGATGACATCAAACAAGTTACGTCGGAATGCCAAACATGCGCTAAATGTAAGCCACAGTACTATAAACCAGAAGTTAGTCACTTAATACGGGCCATGTCCCCGTTTGACCGACTTAACATCGACTTTAAAGGCCCGCTTCCGAGCGCAACTTCGCGACCTTACATCCTAACAGTAATCGACGAGTATTCACGCTTTCCTTTTGCCTTCCCGTGCCGTGATACGAACACGTCAACCGTTATCGCTCATCTCACCGAGTTATTTTCTACCTTCGGAACTCCCTCTTACATCCACACAGATCGAGGGACATCGTTTATGTCTTCGGAACTAAAACTGTTCCTAACTAAACATGGTATCGCGACTAGTCGCACAAAGCCGTATCACCCCCAAGGAAACGGGCAATGCGAACGTTACAATGGAATCATCATGAACACCATCAAACTAGCCATAGAAGATCGCGGGTTGCCGATGTCGCAATGGGAGTCCGTCCTACCAGACGCGCTGCACTCGATTAGATCGCTGCTGTGTACGGCCACGAACGAAACTCCTCACGAGCGTCTATTCACGCACCCGCGGCGTACTTCTACCGGTTCTGCACTACCGACGTGGCTGTCTTCTCCGGGAACCGTACTCCTTCGCCAATTCATTCGCCGATCCAAGAACGACCCCCTCGTCGAGGAAGTTGAGTTAATTGAGACAAACCCCAACTACGCGTTTATACGGCATTCGAATGGGAGAGAAGATACCGTATCCATCAGGGACCTGGCACCGGCGGGACGTAGCAATACGGATGACACGAATCACTATGAACCCCCCGTACCCAGTCCGCCAATCAATTCCACCCCGCTAACGGACGACTCAGAACCCGCTGAGATCCGCCGACACACGGTCCCAACAGCTCCCGTCGAAGCGACTCCAGTCGAAGTCGAGAGAGGCCCACCTGTGTCAGTAACCTCCGAGACGAGTCCCCCTCTGAGAAGAAGCACTCGAATCAATACCCAGCTCACCGCCTAAACTTGTAGACTCTTCTTTCTTCCAAAATATCTTGAACTTGTCGTTTTGTTTCTTACCGTGCAAAGTATCACGTATTATAAAAGAAGAGAGGAATGTAATGAGTCTTTACTAATTATTGTTTTCTGTGTAACAAGTCTTTACTAATTATTGTTTTCTGTGTAACAAGTCTTTACTAATTATTGTTTTCTGTGTAACAAGTCTTTACTAATTATTGTTTTCTGTGTTTCAGATCTATGCTATGTTTATGTTGAATAAAGCCTCAAATTGGCCTTTACTTTATCTTTAGCCCGCTAACAAACGCGGCACCACAGATAGTCACTGGCATTCCAACAGTGGGGTGTGAGGGGGCGGTCCGCCCCGGGTGACAACCAGGAGGGGGATGCCATCGGGAGAGTTGAAATACCAGTACAAGTTTTCAAACCAAATGAAAAATTCGCCAAAGTAAGAAAAAAATTTAAAAATGTTCAAACTATTACAACAGCTTAATGTTAATTTCCACTTAAAATAAATTTTATTTTTATTGGCAATACAAAATTTACAAACGAAAAATTAAATATTTGATAAAAATTACATCGAAAGGCGAACGTTTGCTGACGTTTTAGCCATCAGTTTGTTGAGCATAGCCAACTGGCTGCAACTGACATTCTAAGTCTTGTTCACTTGACACTGTGACTCCTCATACATGAGGTATGTTTCATTAAATAATTAATTATGATAAAGCATAAAGTGCTGGTGTTTATAACAATATCATGGTACTTATACCAGTGTCCAGTAATTTTTGACAATGTGGTATCATAGTGATGTTTAAGTGTTTATAAATGATAATGATAATTAATAATGATAATTGATTGTCTCTGCTTGTCTGGGTTGATAATCTGATAACTCAATGGGTATCTGGTTGGAAAAAGTTTGAGAACCACTTGTTTGAAGCTTTTCTGTTGTAATAAATTTTTTTTACTTCTTTATTTACTAGATATACTGTTAATTTTCATTGTCAGTGGTCTAGTTATTTGTGAGTAATGATCATAGTTTTCTGCTTTTTTAGGAGTTTTTCCAAATTGAAATTGATAAAAAATTTATTTCGCTCGACCAGTGGCGGACTAGCTCGGCTGTCAGTCTACCATGTGGCAGATGAGCCCCCCTAGAAAAAAGGGAAGTTGGCCCCGTAGACCTGAGGTAAAAAAAATTGGCAGCCAATCTATAATCTATTATACTCGTATATAAAGTTTAAATAAACATGTCAGTTGGGCCTCATGAGATATATCCTAGAATCTTAATTGAGGGTGTTGACAGTATTTCTATTACATGAAATAAATATAATTTATTTAGATTTTTGTAATTATTTGTTTGTATTTTTTTATTTTGTATTTATTAATATTGTAATTTTTTTGGATTTTTTTTATTTTGTATTTATTAATAGTATATAAAAAGGCAAATGTATTAATAACTTCTTTAATTTGTTGAAATTATTGCAGGTTTTAAACTTTTAGAAAGTAGCAAAAATTAATAAATTTACGTACCTAAAATACAGTTTTGCCAACCTGCCTATCACTGCAACATTTTTAACTTCATTAGTTTATTTAATAGTTGCCTACATGCTTCATTAAAATCAATTCCAATTTATCAAAGTAAGTCTCTTATTTTTGTTATTGCTGTTATATATATGTATAATTATATTTTACCCATTTCTATGTCCATATATAAAAGATATATAGAGTTATGTATATATTTTATATAAAGCTGCTATATACAGTGTGTCCGTAAAGTCATGGTGGGATTTTAAATAGCTATATTATTGCAACGAAACATGATAATGAGATGAAACAATGCCAAATTTAAGAACAACTCTCAAAGTTGTATCTTGTAGTTAGTCTAGGCTAAGCTTAACCTTTATCTCGTAGTTAGTCTAGGCTGTCCACATGCCTATGTTGAACATGAGCGTAATAGCCCGAAAGTTAATGTGTGGTGTGCTCTAGCACGAGATCGAGTGATTGGCCCATTTTTCTTCGCGGAACCCACTGTGACGTCACACAACTACCTCGCTATGTTGGAACATTTTGCAGTACCCCAATTTATTGACAATAATGTCATCTTTCAGCAAGATGGTGCTCCTCCGCACTATGCCAACGTTGTTCGAGAATTCCTTAATGAAAAATTTCCACAGAGATGGATAGGAAGAGGAGGATGGAAGCCATGGCCTCCACGCTCTCCGGACCTGACACCTTTGGACTTTTATTTGTGGGGTTACGTCAAGCAAAGCGTGTACAGTGTACCCATTAGGGATATTCATCACTTGCACGAGCGAATCACGGAAGCTATCGCATCCGTCACTCCTGATGTTCTTGGGCGTGTGTGGCTGGAATTGAATCACCGCCTAGATGTCTGCATGGCTACCAGAGGAGCCCATATCGAACTACGTTAAATAAAGTTATTCTTTTAGAGTTGTTCTTCAATTTGCCTTTTTTTCATCTCATTATCATGTTTCGTTGCAATAATATAGCTATATAAAATCCCACCATGACTTTACGGACACACTGTATATATATATTTATATCGGTGTTAATCGTTGACCCAAGTGTTTGAGAACACCATTGTGGATTGTCTTACACGAGGAGAACCATCCTGGTGTAGCTATTTAGATTGAATTGGAATTTCATTAACGTTCGTCAAGTTGAACCTTCGACAGGTTGACTGGGGTTATCAGCTTGAAACGAGTTAATTGCGATTCACGAGCTTAATCTGTAGCGGTATATATTGTGGAACAACCAATTGCATAACGTCGCAAACTAAATCGATACTTTATAGTTAGGCTTGTAAAGACTAACTTATTTGTCAATCTAAATTAAACAAATTTAAATCTACTCAACTTCAGTCTAAATTGAACTGATTTAAATCTACTCAACTTCAGTCTAAATTAAACCGATTTAAATCTACTCAACTTACAGTCTAAATTAAACCAATTTAAATCTACTCAATTTCAGTCTAAATTAAACCGATTTAAATCTACCCAACTTCAGTCTAAATTAAACAATTAAAAGCGTCCATGTAGTGGGAACCCTAAGTTTTAATTTAAACAATACCTTTTCGAACCTGAGGTAAGGGTGGACGTGGACAGCCGTGGGGATACCCTTTTTAGGCTGCTGAATTTTCCACATAAGGAAATGGAACACATGAAACGGAAATCTGGAGCACAGAAACGGAAAGATAAACGAGAAGCAGAAAGAAATGATTCAGCAAAAAAGTGCAGGCCTATAACAGCATTTATGATATCAACACCTATATCTACAGTACATGTCAGAAAGAGGAAAGCGACTTAGAGAAATTCAACTACAACTGTTCATGCTGATACTGTAGATCTAGGACATAAAGATGAAGGTATGCCTAACGTTTTTGAGACTGTAGATGCTGATTTTTATGATTCTGAATTAGCTGGTGGAATAACAGTAACTGAACCTGGGCCTGTACATGTACATAATCAAAAAGATCTAGTAGCTGATTTAAATAATGATGAGAATCAACCAACATTTAGACAGGATAAGCTTTCAATATCCTGCACGAAACAGATTTGAAATCTTTTTTCAAAGAGCATCCAATTCAGCCACATGATCATGATCTGCCATTTAATGTAAAGTTATATAAGCGAAAAATTATGGGTGACACTGTCTCACGACACTGGTTAACATAATAAGAAGAATAGATCACTATACAGTATTGTTCATTTTGCTTGGCATTTGAGTCACCAACCTCTTCTAACCCATCTGCTTTTGTGCGAGGATTTAATGATTACAGACGCATTAGCCAGTGCTTATCAGAGCATGAATCAACTGGTATACATAGCAAGCATGCTCAGGAATATAGTGTAGTAAATGATGGTGGTTTAGCTCGTTTTTTCGCTGCATCATTGCAGAAGCGAAAAGATGAAGTACTAAAGCAGAGAAATATTGTTGCCAGGGTTGTAGATATAATCAAAGGTGGGCACCCGGGCCTCAAAAAGGACCGACGGTCCCGGTCCCGGTCCTTGCCTCAAACTGGACCGACGGTCCCGGTCACGGTCCTTTCTGAAGATAGGACCTAGGAACGACTCGGTCCTCGGTCCTTATATATAATATAAGTGAAAAATTTGATTAAAATAAAAAATGAAATTAAAGACACCGGAAATCTTTAATTTTATTAACGTAAATTATAATTAATACAATACATAAATGATGAAAAAAAGTTATTAAGTTAAATGCTTGAGTTTCCCTTCAAGAAGACTAGCATTTCAAAATGGCTGTCACTGAGCCCTGACCTTTTCGGCTTGAGGACGTCCTTCCCCAAAGAGAAGAGCCTCTCCACGGCGGCACTGGATGGGATAGGCGTGTTAAACTTGATGAACAAGTCCTTCAACGCCGGGCTGGGGGACGAGTCCTTGTTGAAGATGAAGGGTTTCACAGGCCTCTCGCTGAGAAATGTCTCCACCAACTTGGAGCTAGGAGCTCCAGTTGCTTGACTTGAAGTTGAAGCACTAACATCAGTAGATTCTTCGTCTCCTCCAGGTGTTGAAACAAGTTTCAGTTCAGTCTCAGTCTCTTTCTGAGTCTTCTGGAGGAAACGATCCATCTTCTTTAGAACTTCAAATAATCACTAAACACACTAAAATCACTAAAAAAGACCGTCCGGAATTGCTTAAAAATGGACCGTCGCTCCTCATTTCGGTCCTCACTGAGAAAAGGACCGACTTTCCCGCTCACGGTCCTTAAAAAGGACCGAGTTCCTTGAGTTCGGTCCTTTTGAAACTCGGTCCTGCCCACCTTTGGATATAATACAGATGTTAGGTAAACAAGCTCTTCCTTTTCGTGAACACAGAAATGAGTCAGCATATTCTCTTCTTGATGAAACAGAAAATCATGGAAATTTCTTGGCTACTGTGCAGTTGATGGCAAAATATGATCCTATTATGGCTTCTCATGTTTCTATGGTGAAGGAAAAGTCTGAACAACGATGTGAAAGATTGGAAAAACAAAGAAAGGCACAAAGTAAAGGTCGTGGTAGTCTTGTCACATTCTTGAGTAAAACAACCATCTCTTCTTTGACCCAAATTATGAAGAATATGATACAGGAAAAAATTACTCAAGAAGTTGTCGAGGCCAAGTATTATTCCATACAAGTAAATTCAACCCATGATATTTCATCAATTGATCAATTTAGTATGTTATTCGATATGTACTAAATGGTACTATCCATGAACGACTACTTGCAATTGTTCCAAGCAATGATGGTACAGGGCAGGGACTTTTTGACCTATTAAATGAAACATTACAACGTCTTGAAATAGATCCGAAAAACTGCTTATCAGATAGCACAGATGGCGCTGCAAGCTACCATGGACAATATAATGGCTTACAGAGTAAAATTGCTGATGTAGCTAATCAGCATGTTCATGTATGGTGCTATGCCCATGTACTCAATTTAGTAGTTACTGAAACCACGAAGTGTTGTGTACCAGCAGTTTCCTTTTTCAATTTACTCCAGAATTTAGCAAAATTTGTGAAGGTATCATATAAGCGAATGGCCATCTGGATTGAAGTTGTTGGACATCATCTGGGGAAAGAAAAGATGAAACGATTAAAGCTAATTGGTGAAACCAGGTGGTCAGGGAAGTCCAATGCAGCAATTAGTGATGGGACGATGCATCGCAATCGCAATCGCAATACAATCGCACATTTTTTACAATCGCAATCGCAATTGCAATCGCATTTAATGAGTGCGATTGTTGCGATTGTGAACAAAAGATTTAAATCTCTACAAAAGTTGCTATGAAAGCTGCTCTTTCATGCGTACTAAAAGGAAAGTTTAGTTAACAACAATACGGAATAATAAATAAATAATAAATAAGTCAAAAACAGAAATGAAAACGGGTTGCGAATTAGTTGAAAACAGAATGAAAAATTGGTTTAATAATAACAATAAGTACACCTCTTTATTTGCTCTATGTAAAATGGGAATGTTAAAAAATCAAGCTAACCCTATGGTAGGTAACGCGTTTAGGTATATTTAAAGCATAAATGAGCGTTATGTGAGGCTAAAGCTAAAACATCGCAATCGCAATCGCGCGATTTTCAAATTCTGACAATCGCAATCGCAATCGCAACAGCGATTGTATGAAATATGACAATCGTCCCATCACTAGCAGCAATTACTATATTTGTAAATTTTGACGAGATACGTATCAGTAATTTTGTGAATCTTCTGACATGTTTATCCATTATTCAAAGCTCTAACAATTTTGATGCAAAAACAAAACAGGAGGCAAATGTTTTACTGTCTAGCCTTCTAGAATTTCAAACAATATTGACAGCATTCACATACTTATATATCTTTCAAATTACAGCCCCTTTGTCAAGCTATCTACAGACAAGTGGCTTAAATATGTTTACTGCATGGAATATGGTAGAAAAATCCATTACAGATTTGAAGAAAAGATCAAGAGAATTTGATAAAGTATATAGTTAGGCTTTGAAATTTGCCAACAAATCCAATGAGCACATTGCACAATTCAATAATGATGAAAATCAAACAGTGAAAATTGATTTTGTAAAAACTGAGTTACCAATCAAGAGGAAACATAAAACAAAGAGAATGGCAGATGAACTAGCTGCTGATGAAAAAAACATCTGATTCTTTGTCAGACTATCGTGTACATGTGTTCAACTTGATAATGGATCGTGTTGTACAATCACTGGAATCCCGTTTCATTGACCATAGACAACTATATAAGGATATGTCATGCCTCGATCCATCAAATTATGAATATATTACTAAAAATGGTCTTGAAGAAGCATTGGAAGGTATTCTTGAGCTTGCTCCAGGGATAAATAGAAGTGAAGTAAAATTAGGATTGCAGTCTTTTGCATCGAACTTTGAAATATTTAAGCTTTTGCTGAATGATGATAATGCAGAGAGCAGCAGTAAAATGAATTCATGCTCTAAATATTGTGGCCATTGTCCATCATGTGTT
This sequence comes from Bathynomus jamesi, assembly GCA_023014485.1. NCBI lineage: Eukaryota > Metazoa > Arthropoda > Malacostraca > Isopoda > Cirolanidae > Bathynomus > Bathynomus jamesi. Next base: position 900,255 of record JAJOZX010000092.1, on the reverse strand, counting down.
CCGTATATTCTTGCATCAAACAGACTTAATGACAAAGCATATGATAATCTTTACCAAATGTACAAAGCTATATGTACACTGTCTGTGACTCAAGTTCAGTGTGAACGGGCATTTTCTAAGCTTAAAATAATAAAAACAAGATTACGAAATTCTTTGTCGGAGGAGAATCTGGAAGCATACATGTTGATGTCTATAGAAAAGGTCATGTTGGATGAGTTAGACATGGAAACTATAATAGACCGATTTGCAAACTCGAGTAATCAACTTAAAAAATTACTCTTAGTATAGCATGTATGTATGTATGTATGTATGTATGTATATGCAGGCAGTACTCGTAAAATATTTGTACTTATTGGTAAAATACATTTATAAAAAATATCAACTTTTTTTATTTAAACAAACTTAACTCATAAATAGGCCTATTAGGATAGGACTGGAATTGAATTATGTAATGGGGTTATGGGCCCCCTGACCCCTTTGGCAGACAAAATTTTATGAGCCAGTCCGCCACTGCGCTCGACCATGAGTCAGACAAGAATGACAAATCTGGCTTTACTTTCAATTGAACATGAATATGCAAAGAAGGTGAATTTTGATGAGGTCATTGATCAATTTGCAGAAATTAAGGCTTGAAAGCAGAGACTGAATCCTCTCTATTTACCTTTGAAGAATAGGCTGAGGCTCAGCCTATTCTTCAAAGGTAAATAGAGAGGATTCACGCTCAGCCGCTGAGCGTTGAGACTGGATTTCCTGTTTTTTGTATAAAATAAAATGCAGTATTACCTGTTCACTGAATTTTTAATGTCCTGCATTTTTCTTATTTCCAATTTGCTTATGACAGTACTGTACTGTTTAAAAATCTACTTGCAAACATAATATATTTTTCTGTGTTTAAATTTTAAGATTATTTATGGGGGTGCCAAAGGAAGGATCCGCCCCGGGTGTCAAATACTTTAGGTACGCCCCTGTATTCCATTGCTTTACCACCTTCGATAGTGAATTAAATTTAGACTTGTTACACAAAGTAGCAGCCAGGATTATATTCATATAGTATTACAATTGAAAGGAAACTTTAGTTTTTATAAATCCATCAGAATTAATCATAGTCATCCATTCATTCATTTATTAAATTTAACAAACACTGCTTGTGCTTCGCAAACTCGCCTACGGCGAAGGCACCTTCGGTGCCTGGGTTACCCTTTTGGGGGAAGGTCATTCTCCCTCCCCCAAAACCCACTCATCCCCCTTTATGCAACTTGGGGCTAAACCCCACCCCCCTTGTTGCATAACCCACTACCCCCCACCCCTCTCCCCCATTACCACCAACCACTCCCCCGTTACCACCCCACCCCTCCCCATTACCCCACCCCCCAGGGGGGAAGGGGATGGCTCCTTGCAACAATCGATCAACATTGCAATTGCATATGCACTCGAACATTTTGCGGTCATACTACTTTGGGAACTAAATAGTGTGACACATATACTATCACTAATATCGTTCTCACCTGAAATGTATCCTTTTATAGCCGGACGATGTGCAACTTTTTTTCATTTTTTATTTTTTTTTTCACTTTTTCATGTATTTTTTTTTTATTGGCTGTAGATACAGTTTTGAGAACTGAAAAACAAGTGGATCAGTAAATATTTAAAATCCCAGAACCATCGTTTCCCAATCTTTAGCACAAGGCTCACTGTTACTGTGCGCAGCGCCTCATCGGCAGCAGCGCACACCATCACAAATTCTCTCCCTTCCTTATCTCTGCCTCCATTCTCTAATGCCTACTTCCTTTATCCTACGGACCATGGCAAGAATAGCCACTGAATGAAAGTGGAAGCCATGATGTTGTACAACAAACAAATAAACAAGGCACAGGGGATTTGCCTCGTGACAAAGACAAGCCGATTGGAGACAAATCTGACTGGACACAACGAAAATAGTCAACAGTATTTCAGGTTGGAATTGCCAAGTTAAATTCCCGAGTGTCACTCGATCCATCCTAAAAAAGCTGAAAATCGCAAAATTCACAAGAAATGTTCTGAACTATTGGGACATAAAGATATCCACGCAAACACAAAGTGACCAATGTACGGATTTCGGGTAAATAGAAAAAAGCAGGTAGATATATAATAATATAGAACACTTTTGTAGATAACATGAAGAAAACGAGAAAGGGTAAGAAAAAGTATTTTACGTGGCCTTTTGAGGGGAAGGCCAGGTGGTGGTAGCCCCACCTTTATCAGCTTTGGAGGGGCCATAGCCCCTTTGGCCCCCTGGATCTGCTAATTTACACTAAAGATGTATAAAGGGGTAGATAGCTTATAGGCCATTCGCTCAGGGTTCCCAGATATACGATAATCTGTACTGGGTTCTCAAGTGTCCTTATTTCTAAGATTTTTTGTTATTTTTGGCTCCAAATCTTATTTATTTTTATTTATTCTTATTTATTCTTATTTCTTAATTTTTCAATTTTTCATTTGGCTAAAGTCAAGAAGCAGTCCAAGCAATGTTCTCACTGAGTAGGGGTGGAGTTTTGTTTGTTTTGACTGGAGGAAAATTTAAATTGTGTTGTTATTGTCATCAGAATAAAATGTTAACGATATATTATGAGTATTCTTATTTTGGGGACGGAATTCTTATTTTTTGGAGTTGAGGTTCAGATTTTTATTTTTTAGACTCGATAACCCTGAATTTGTACGAATATGAAATTGGATTTCCTGTACAATATACGATATTCCAAGTCCTTTATACGCTAATTTTGACAGACGCTTCATTTTTATTGTGAAATCTGAAAATATATTAATGAATGAATGAAACGGTAGAAAACTTGCTGATTCTGAATATTTCATGTTTAAGTATGATGCAAGTAAAATGGTGGGCGCTAGCCAGCCAAATCGTATCTAAACATGTTTGAAACGTGAAATTTTGCCAAGCGTTCGTGGTCGTTTCAGTGGATTCCGCTTCCCGAGAAATTAATTATTGGAAGTACAACTCTCGTTATATTCCGTTGATTTTCGTGATCAGAAATCACTTACATAACGTAAGCTTACTTAAAAAAAAATACAGTACTTAAAACTCTATATAGTATAGTACTATTTACATTTAAGTAAATGGTAAGTAATATACAGAGCTGGGCAATAAATACATTGAATGTATTTAAATACTAAATACATGGGAGAAATGTATTTAAATATTAAATGCATTTTATGAATGTATTTAGATACTAAATACAAAATACATCAATTGTACTTAAATACATTTGTAAATACATTTTAAATACACAAATTTTAACATATGCATTCACTAATTCACTAAGCCATGACACGCACACGATAAAGAAACCAACCGCTTTCGACTAAGAGTGGCACACAACTGATTGAACTGACACGTTGAAACATGAACCATGCTGTACTACACTGTCGACGCGTCGTACTGTGCTAGTACAGAACGTGTATTAAACCAGTAAAAGTTTTTATATTTTGAGTATTTAAATACATTGTATTTAAATACTCATTAAAGTATTTAAATACTATATTTAAATACATGAAAAACAATGTATTTATAAATACAGTTCTAAATACACAAATGTATTTAAATACTGCCCAGCTCTGTATATATACACTAAAAAGTAGTAAATATGCAACTAAAACCTTCAAAATATGCACAGTCAAATATATCTATCACTGGGAAATGAAAATATTTTAGAGGAAATTACTTTATTCAAAACACTGGAACAAAACTTATTCACCAAAAATTACAAACAGTGATTGCATTTAATTACCACATGTTGCTGCAAATGTTCAAAGTTAAACTTGCGCCCATTATTAGCAAGGAGATTTTTATATTCAGAAAATACTCGCTCCACATCACACGAAACAATAGGTGCATGTTTTAAGACTAGAAAATCCGACAGATTAAGAGGTTCTAGCGTTCCGTCAATTTCAGTTTTTCCTGAAAGGATCGCTAATTTTCTTCAACTTTCCATATCCTTCGTTTTTAGACAGCACATTATTAAGCTTGTTAATGAAATCTGTGCATTCAATGTCTTTCAGTGCACGAACACACAGTGCACGAACAACATCAACTAACGTGATACTACCCTTCAAAGACATTCCCTTTTCTTCCAATTTTAAATTCGTTGAGGAAAGACGCGAGAAATTGGCAGATATGAAGAGCAAATTCTCTTGAATGCCATCTGCTTTCAGTAGAGATTGTGCCTCCTGAATGCTCTGAGCCTCTCCAGGATCGAATGTTTCTATCACGGTTTTGACGATGTCAAAGTTTTTGGCGTAGTACACTGCTGCGTCTATCCAGGTTCCCCATCTGGTGATTATAAGTGAGGGAGGAAGCGCTACGTTTTCAGCTAATTCAAAAAATTTGGCATTTCGATATGGAGCTTTCAGGAATACTTTCTTTACGGTTGCTATCAAATTATTTACATCAGGGTACTTAGAACGAACCAATTCCGCCACACGATGCAGACCAACTACACACGTTACATGAATCATTTTAGGGTACAAAATAGTGATGTAGCGAAGCTGAAATTTTGCGAATCTGAAAATTGAGATTCGCGCGAATGCGGAGGCGAATGCGAATCTTGAATTATTTTAAAAATGTGGCTATTTTCTGAAATTTTACCAAGGGACGCTATATAAACCAGAATACAACGATTACTATTTTTATAACGAGAAATTAAAACAAATACAAATGCTATTATTATTTGACAACTGTTTTTATACACAATATAATAAATTTCTTACATATTAATAATGTATAATTACAATAAAATATTAAAGTACATAATTACAGTTTTACATATTTAAACCCAATAGTTGGCAGGTTAAATTTAAATTTATTAAAATGCTTATAGAAAAAAAAATTATTCAATTTTTTACAACGATTTTTTCACATATGTTCTCACTAGTACTTAAACTTATTCAGGAAAAAATAATATCAATATCTGTTAAAATAAAAGAGATATGAGCATTATTATGAAAAATAAAGCACTTGAACAAAAAAATACTTCTGATATTTACACAGAAATGGCATTCAACTTTTTTCAACAAACACAGATTTCATTCTCGAAAGAGTATGGACAATGGAATAATTATAACGGTGATTTCGACTTTGCAATGTCATATATATACAGTAAACTCTCGAAAATCAGAATGTCTAAAATCCGGACCACTTGAGAATTGAAAGTTCATAGTTAGACATAATAAAGCGACATGAGAGAAGTGAAGGTGCGAACTACATTGCAAGAGCGCTAGGCCTAAGTCAGTTTACCGTCTCAACCATTTTTTAAAAATGCTCCTTCATTGAAGGCCCTAGCTGAAAATGTGTGTCCCGTTCTCCGCAATTCTCGGCTCCGCAAATTCGCATTAAAAAAATGCGAATGCGAATGCGAAGCTTCGCTACATCACTAGTACAAAACCTGAAGTCCAGTCATAGCTTTGCACGTATAAGGTGCAGCATCTATGCATACTAAAAGAACATTATTGTACAATATATTAGAAGATGACCATAGCTTGTTTAACGAATTATTGAAGAGAGCAGCAACAATCGAGTGATTCACCTTATCGAGTACGTCAACTTCAGAGTGTCAGTAAGTAACTTTTATCCTTTTCTTCTTTTCCTAAGACACCAAACACAAAATTCACAACGCATCGTTGTTTCACATCTGTTGTTTCGTCGAGGGACACCCAAATCTTATTTTCACCAGCTTTGCTTATTTTTTCAAGAGTTTCCTTGTACAATTGTGGAACGTAATTTTTCCGTAGCGTGGACTCGTCTGGCACTACTTTCCCTGTATTTTTTTCTATGAATTCATTAAGGCTTTTGTTTTTCAATTTTGCCAAGGAAATATCTGCTTAAATAAATGCATTGCATAAATCGACGTTGAACTGTGAACGACTAGGACCAGGTTTACAAGCAAACAACAACTGTTGCTCCTGCTTAGCATTACTGGAACTTTGCAACCTGACATGTTTAGCTGTTTGAAGGTGTTATTAACTTATTACTTGAAATTTCTTATCCGTCGATATTGGAATTTCACAGTATTTACAGAACAATACTTGACCATCAGTAGTGAATGCTTCATATTCTTTCACAAATGCTTGAAGAATTTTGTATTTACTTCGCTTTTCTTTCGGCATTTCGGTAGGTCACGGTGGTATGCACATTGTACAGCATGTACAATGGGCAGAATGCAAATGATTGCCGGTCACATGCCACATAACAATTGGTAGTTCATGGTGGTCTGATGTATGACGTCACAACTTGGCTGGTGGCGTGATTTTTTAAGCCGGGAATATCATGCACGTCAACCAACCAACCAAAGTGAAGTATATAGGTAAGCTATATACTTCACTTTGAACAAGATTTATGTTTGTTTGGTGATAAAAATGTTAAAATATGCATTTATCATGAAGATATGGTAAAATATGTATTTATCTTAGAAAAATACTAAAATATGCATTTGCATATTTATCCGAAGTATATATATATAGTCACAAATTTGTGACTGTTGCAACAATCAACTGGAATTGTGATCCCATAAAGCTGGTGTGATTCAGCAATGCTACCCCAGGCTAATGACACCCAAATAATAAAAATAATTTTATACAACAAAACACCCTTAATACTAACAAGATTCAATGTTGCACATGCTTGCCAATCTTTTTAACTTTACTTTGGAAATGATTTCCTTATGACTTGACTGCACACCCACATTCAAATTTAACTCTCAATTAGTTGACCCAAAATAAGCCACTATGTTAGTGGAAAATCTTATTAATGATTAGCATTTACATTTTAGCTCAGTACAGGAGGTCTCGTTATACGCGGTGCCACTTTATGCGGAATCACTATAACACGCTAACTTATTTAGGGAATGAATTCATTTCACGCGCTATGTAAACCGATATTACGCGTTCCGGTGTAGGAGTCAGGAATTACTCTACGGAAAAAAGCACTCGAGTGCACGATGCATAAGGTGAGACGTACTCTAGGGATTAAAGTAGAGTGCATCTCACCCAGAAAAAATGCACTCTAGTAAGATGAAAATCACTCCAGAGTGTTCACACCTGATTTTTTTATTCAGGTGTGGAGCACTCTACTTACTGTACTACTGTGCTTTCAGTTGTGCATAGTTTTAGTAACAACTGAACTGTGCTTCTGGTGTTCGCCACTTCGGTAATTATTCATTAAATGGCTGCGCGCGACTTTGGATATGAGAATATGTTTTTCTGGGCCGGTATTAATAAACATAGCTAGGGTTACTCCTAGGATTACCCCTAAAAAATTATTAGCTGGAAAATGGTCCTAGAAATAATCCTAAAATATCGCTAGGAGTTTGAGTTTCTGCTATATCTAGCAAGAAGCAAATGTGTAATAACTGTTATTTGGCTAAATAAAGCATAGAAATAAGTAACTTATTTTTTCTGAATGTACGTACAATTAAGAAACATATTAAAAAAAATGGACAGTAATGGACAAAAAAGCTCAGCAGTGGAATTCCTTGGAAAAGTTCTAGAATCAACACGAGAGTTTATCCCAACTACAGCTACATGGAGGTCAGCAATATCAATAGAATTAGGTCTGCCAAGCCCGAAGCCCAATAGAGAACCAAGATATCCACCTTAATTGGCTTTCCTAATGCCTTAAATTTATAAGATTGCACGTGATGGCAATTGTCTTTTTAGAGCTGTAAGGAAGTTACATTGTCGGAGGAGCATCATGCCACATTTGGAGAAATTGCTGTACAAACTTTAGAAAACCCATTGTATAGGCCAAGGTTTGAAGCAATGATTGAGCAAAAAGTAAATGACTACTTGAAAAGCAGCAACATGGAAAAAGACACCATCTGGGGAACTGACATAGAACTTATGGCTTTGGCTTCATCTCTGAATACTAAAATAGCTGTATATTATCAGCCATCAGGAGCAGCAAGTGCAAGTTGGTTTATTTATAAACCAATTCACCACCAAGAAGTCAATGAAGCATCAGTGATGACCATTTACTTGATAAATTTTGGTAATCATTTTGAGCGTGTTTTCAGTGTCAGCAGCAAGATTAATTAAAGAGACGTGTAGAATAATCAATTAATTAAATGAAATAAATTGTGGTTTACAAAGTAATAATTAATGAGTTCTGTTTCTTGCATCCAGGAATATTATGTACATTGTGCCTGTATAAAGCTTTAATGCTCATACTTTCACTTTGTGAAGTTGAGTGTTTTTCAACAAAGTAAAGTGCATCTCACCTGATGGTAAAATGCACTCTAAGTGAACGGTGCGTCAGGCGTCGTGCACTCTAGCGCTTAGCCTACCTAGAGTGGTTGACGCCTGTTACACCGGCCGCAACCTCCGCGCCACTTGTTGGTGGGGATCTTTTTCCGTTTTTAGCCTCTTCCTTCTCCCCGTTCCGTCTTGCTCTCCCATTGCTTCTTGTTCCGTTCTTCCCGCAGCTTTTTCCACTAGCGTCCCCTTGGTTTTTTTCGGTTGGTTGATCGGTAATGTATGTCTATTACCGAGCATGTTCTATCATACAGTATATAAATACTAATGTGGAGAATAACTCTGGTGAGCAACCAATTGGTTTCATCCACCCAGTTATTGACATAAAAGGAGTTTAATAATTGTTAGATTAACTACGTACCTACTCAGTGGACCATTTTCGTTACCTCCCAACTACCCACACATATCAGTTTCCATATACTGTGGGGCCCCGGGAGATAAAAATCTTGGTGTCATTGTCACCAATTTTTATGTATGAGTGTAGACTAGCTAACTATTTGACTGTAAATGTCTGTTAATCTGATTAACAGTGACTATCCTCACCTTCTCATGGAGAAGATGTAGCATTTAATTAGAAGAGAAAATATACATCCATAGGATGAAACGGTTCTAGGACAGTTCATACCAGGACAGCTCATACCAGGACAACTTATACCCAGACAACTCATACCCAGACAACTCATACCTAGGACAACTCATACTTACGACAACTCATACCTAGGACCAGAAAAAAAAATGAAAAATTAATGAAAACATTTATTTTGTAAAATTAAAAATAAAATTTAAACATTTAGAATTCATGTAAGTTATTAATGAAAACATTTTGAAATGAAAACATTTATTTTGTAAAATTAAAAATTAAATTTAAACATTTAAAATTCATGCAAGTTATATATATATATATATACAACTGCAAAGAACACGCAGTATAAATAACGTAAAGAACGACGCTTGTATAGGAGATATTCCGCGCAAGACGAGAGAGAGAGAACGAAACAAATGAAAAAATGAGGTAACCACCCGGGAATCGAACCCGGGATCTTCCAATTACCGGTCAGATGCGATACCATTACACCATGGGCCTCACTCTTCTAAATGCCGTAATTCTTCTACATACTCGCAGAAACCAATGCCCCAAGGGGGCACCTCCCGCATGCCGTAACATTATATACATTCAACTGCAAAGAACACGCAGTATAAATAACGTAAAGAACGACGCTTGTATAGGAGATATTCCGCGCAAGACGAGAGAGAGAGAACGAAACATGAAAAAATGAGGTAACCACCGGGAATCGAACCCGGGATCTTCCGATTGCCGGTCATATGCGATACCATTACACCATGGGCCTCACTCTTCCAAATGCCGTAATTCTTCTACATACTCGCAGAAACCAATGCCCCAAGGGGGCACCTCCCGCATGCCGTAACATTATATACATTCAACTGCAAAGAACACGCAGTATAAATAACGTAAAGAACGACGCTTGTATAGGAGATATTCCGCGCAAGACGAGAGAGAGAGAACGAAACAAATGAAAAAATGAGGTAACCACCCGGGAATCGAACCCGGGATCTTCCGATTGCCGGTCAGATGCGATACCATTACACCATGGGCCTCACTTCCAAATGCCGTAATTCTTCTACATACTCGCAGAAACCAATGCCCCAAGGGGCACCTTCCGCATGCCGTAACATTATATACATTCAACTGCAAAGAACACGCAGTATAAATAACGTAAAGAACGACGCTTGTATAGGAGATATTCCGCGCAAGACGAGAGAGAGAACGAAACAAATGAAAAAATGAGGTAACCACCCGGCATTTGGAAGAGTAAGGCCCATGGTGTAATGGTATCGCATCTGACCGGCAATCGGAAGATCCAGGGTTCGATTCCCGGGTGGTTACCTCATTTTTTCATTTGTTTCGTTCTCTCTCTCTCGTCTTGCGCGGAATATCTCCTATACAAGCGTCGTTCTTTACGTTATTTATACTGCGTGTTCTTTGCAGTTGAATGTATATAATGTTACGGCATGCGGGAGGTGCCCCCTTGAGGCATTGGTTTCTGCGAGTATGTAGAAGAATTACGGCATTTGGAAGAGTGAGGCCCATGGTGTAATGGTATCGCATCTGACCGGCAATCGGAAGATCCCGGGTTCGATTCTCGGGTGGTTACCTCATTTTTCATTTGTTTCGTTCTCTCTCTCTCGTCTTGCGCGGAATATCTCCTATACAAGCGTCGTTCTTTACGATATATATATATATATATTATATATATATACAAAGCTGGGCACAAACCGTTAATCCGTTAATCGTTAATTAACGAAGTTAACTTTTTCGTTAACGATTTAACTTTTAAGTTAACTTTGAAAATCATTATCGGACTAATTAACTTCCGTTACATTTAACTTCCGTTAACTCAAGTCCGTTAACCCAAAAAATTCATAAATAAACGTTTAAAAGTTTCTATTATTTTCAGTGCTGAGCAGGTGCGCAATTAATCCGCCACTGTTAATAGTGATGAACGAATTTCCATTTCCGCAGTGCAAAATCAGGCGATATATTTGTTTCCGTCACCACAATTTGTGTCTTACCAAATATGGTAGTTATTTATGGCATTGGTTTGAGCAAAACATGGTCGACTGTAAAATCAGGCCAAGAGATCATCCCTGTCTGATGAAAACTTTGATATGCTAATTTTCATGAAGGGCAACATGCATCTCATGGACAAAATGGAGAACGAGAAGAAGAGGGAAAATTAAATTATATATATATTGTGTTTTTCATTTTTTTTATAATAAAAGTTAACGTTAACGGTTTATCGGTAACTTCCGTTACATGTTTAACGAATTAACGGATTAACGGTTAACGAAGTTAACTTTTTGGTTAACGGATTAGCGGTTAACGAAGTTAACTTTTTGGTTAACGGTGCCCACCACTGTGTATATATATATATATATATATATATATATATATATATGACTTGACTGACTTATTTCCCATCCGGTTAGAGCCGGGTTGGGTCCCTCTGATGACTTCTGTACTTCATCCAGGTTCGTCTGTCTCTCGCCATCGCTGTCAGCTCTCTCCATTCTCTCCCTGCGTTTCCGCTCTTAAAGCTCGCCAACCATGTTCTTCTTGGGCGTCCCCGCGGTCGGGTTCCATCCTCTCTTGCGTATATATATATACACAGGGTGTCCAAAAAAAACTATATACTCTTTATAGCATCATATATTTTATAATTTTAAAAAGACCAAACAATATATTGTTATAGCAATTGCCAATGAAAGGTAAATTAGTAATCTAAGATTCTAAGTGATCAAAATGTTATAGCGAGTTGTTTGCATATAAAATTTAATTAACTACGCCAAGTGTTCAAAATGTTCTCCGGCGGCATGAATGCACTTTTGAATGCGTCGACTAAGCCTGGCCTTGTTTTATCAAAGGCCTTGTAATGGCGAAGCCTATGGACCGAACGTAGTCGTCACTCACTAACTTGCTTCGGACTTAGCCTACGCACTCATTCCACGATACAAACTCTACAGCATTCAACTTTATTCAGTTCAGCAAAAGGACCCATGTTGCATAAACGTTTGACACTGGAGCAACGAAAAAGTGTTCTGAAATGGTATTGGAAATTTGAGAATGTGTCCGAAGTCCAGCGGCAATAGATCCGGGAATTTGGTACAAAGCCACCGACACGTCTCGCCATTACAAGCATCCGTGACAAGTTTGAGGCAGAGGGATCTGCTCAAGATATGCACAAGCGAAGATCTGGACGACGCAAATCAAGTGCGAGTGATGAAAACTCCGTTTTAGTGTTGCAAAAATTTAATCGATCACCACAGAAATCAGTTAGGCAATGCGCCCGTGAGACCGGAATCAGCAAATCAGGTGTTCACTGGATTTTAAAGTCGGCAAAATGGAAAAGCTACATTCCAAGTCTGTTACACGCCATGACTGAAGATGACCCTGATCGCAGACTCGAATTTTGTGAATGGTTTCAGTCAATGGAAGCCGAAGACGTACAGTTTGCCAACAAAATCGTGTGGTCTGATGAAGCTACCTTCAAGCTGAATGGCACAGTAAATCGACACAACTGCAGGTACTGGTCACTTGATAATCCACACGTTTATGTGGATAAACATGTTAATTTACCAGGATTAACAGCATGGTGTGGTTTATCATCCAGGGGTTTGGTTGGACCATTTTTCTTTAATGGGACAGTTACCGGTGCCGCATATCTCGACATGCTGCGGACAGAAATTATACCTGCAGTTCTGAAGTTGTTTGGAAACGACGACTTTTACTTTCAACAAGATGGAGCCCCCCCTCATTATCATTGTGATGTCAGAAGGTACCTCGATGAAACGTTGCCTAACCGTTGGATAGGACGAAGAGGAAGCGTTGAGTATCCTCCACGTTCACCGGACTTGACTCCACTTGATTTTTACTTGTGGGGCTACCTGAAGGATGCAGTTTATGGTACAAGACCTGCAACACTCGAACACCTTAAGGATGCAATTAGCGAAAAGTGCGGGACCATCACAGCATCCACATTAGTCCATGTCTGCGAATCAGTTAGTCGACGCATTCAAAAGTGCATTCATGCCGCTGTAACTACTTGGCGTAGTTAATTAAATTTTATATGCAAACAACTCGCTATAACATTTTGATCACTTAGATTACTAATTTACCTTTCATTGGCAATTGCTATAACAATATATTGTTTGGTTTTTTTAAATTATAAAATATATGATGCTATAAAGAGTATATAGTTTTTTTGGGACACCCTGTGTGTATATATATATATATATATATATATATATATATATATATATGCCCAGTTAGGTTCATTGAATGCCCGGTTAGGTCAACTGAATACCCGTTTGGGTTCATTGAATGCCCAGTTAGGTCAACTGTACGCCCTTGATGATTGGTTAGGTTTATTCGTGATATTTTCGTTAAAACTAACGAAAATATCACGACTAAACCTAACCAATCGTCAAGGGCGTACAATTGACGTAACCGAGCATTCAAATTTTATCCTATGTAAATAATGGTTCTCTATTTATTATATGTTTGCAATAAATAATAAATTTGTTGTTATTGTTTTCTTATCTTATTTTGGTTAATTTGCAGAGTTTAAACTTTCGGGGTGGATATAGATGAAAAGATCAACATTGGGGTGGTAATTGTTGAAGAGAGTATGAGTTGTCCTAGGTATGAGTTGTCCGGGTATGTGTTGTCCTGGTATGAGCTGTCCGGTCACGGAATGAAACTGTCCATGGTCTTTACCATGAGAAAAGGAAAAGTGAAAGTTAGAAGATGAAATTACAATTCCCCAGCATCTATTTTTTGCTGTAAAACTAGTCGCGCCTTTAACGCTGTTTGTCGCTGAGGTCTTGTGTGTCAATGTTGTAGTTGGATGTGTTACTGCTCCTACTGTCAAGGGGATAGTTACTGGAAGTTCAGTGTCTCCAGTTGTTACTCTCGGTGGAGAGGGCTCTCCAAAGTCCATTGTTTGGGGTCCAGACTAGGGGGTACAAAAGAGAAATGTCTCTTGTTGTGTCACCCGTTGAAATCCTTAATTTTACCACTCTTGTTACCCTCTGCCCCTGGTCTGAGTTCTAAAACTTTAGCCAGAGGCCAGTATTGTCTTGGAGTACTGTCATGTATGAGAACAAGGCCCCCTACCTTAATTGTGTCAGACCAATCCTTCTTAGTCATTTGTTTATGTCTCTCCCTTAGACCCATCAAGTACTCAGTTTTCCATTGTTTAATGAAATGAGCTTTAACTCTAGTTAAGTGTTGTAACTTAGTCTGGAGTTCATCATGTTGTTGCGTCCAGTTTGGGTCTTCTGAAGAGTCTATATTGTAGTCCGGCAGGAGACTAACTTGTTCTCCCCAAATCAAATGATTTGGAGTTAATGGTTCCGGGTCATTAATGTTGTCACTCACGTAAGTGAGTGGTCTATTGTTGGTGATGTTCTCAATCTCAGCCAGGAGAGTGAGCAACTCAAACAAGTGTATCTGTTTTTTACCAATTGCTTTCTTCAAGCAATTCTTTACTGTTTGTATATTCTTCTCCCAGATAGAACCATACCAAGGAGAGGCAACCGGAATATACTTCCACCTTATGTTTGAATTTTGTACATATAATTGCGTGACTTCATTGCTTAACAAGTCGTTAATGATTTGTTCACCAGCCTTGAAGCATGTAGCATTGTCAGTCCAAACTGTCTTGGGTACTGAATGTCGTGCACAGAATCTCTTAAGGACAGCAACAAAAGATTCTGCTGTAAGGTCCTCCACAACATCCAGATAAACAGCTCGTGAGGCAGCACATGTAAACAGTACAATGTACATTTTTTGTTCAGTGTCAACCATTCCTACAGTCAATGCTCCTGTAGAGTCAATGCCTACAGTTTCAAAGGGTCTGTTGAGAGTAACTCTCTCCTCTGGCAAAGCAGGAGGATTTGGTTTCCTATAGGGCCTAGCATGAATACGCCTACATGTGACACACTCATTCAGGATTGTTTTAACAGTGATCCTTCCCTTGGGTATCCAATAAGTTTTCCTTAATGCAGTTAATGTATGTGGTACCCCCATATGATGTACATCATTGTGTGTTTGTCTGATGATTAATGTTGTCAGATAGCTAAATCTAGGTAATAAGATTGGTTGTTTGCTTTTGTAAGACAGTTTTGATTTGTCTAATCTCCCTTTACACCTCAGAAGACTTTCCTCATCTCTGAACAAGTTTAGATCCACAACTACCGATGGTACAAGCTCTTTTGTTTGTTTCCCATTAGTCAAGAATTCTAATTCTTTATTGTATTCTTTTTGTTGTGCATGCCCTATCCAGTAGTTGGTTGCAACATCTGTATAATTGTGATTGTTCTTATTTAGCTGTTTGTTAATTGTAGTTAAACAATTGTGAATAAACCTCAAACACTAAGCTGTGACCCTGACAAGTTTGCTGAAATTAGAATAATGTTCATAATTAGTGATTGGTTCAACCCTTTCATTCGAAAAGGTTAAATTTAATGTCAAGTTAACTTGTTCCACAGGCCATTGGTCTGTATTACAGAGCCACTTAGGTCCCATGAACCAAGTTTTGTTTGACTTCAACAACTTGTAGGATAAACCTCTGGTCAGAAAGTCTGCTGGATTTTGTTTAGTTGGAACATAGTGAAAGTTGACCTGTAGGCTTTCATTAGCTTCAGCTATTTCTTTTAGCCTGTTTCTTACAAAGATGTTCTTACTATTAATGCTATCATTCCGTATCCAGGTAAGACAAATCTGACTGTCGAGCCAGATGTGGATATCAGTTATGTTCACATCATGGTAAGCATCCTTAAGCAATGAAATGGTTTTAATGGCTAACGCAGCAGCCAATAGTTCCAATTGAGGTATGGTTCGGGTAGGTTTGAGAGGTGCAACTTTCCCTTTTGCATAAATTAGATGACTTTCTGTAAGACTTACAAGATACGCACAGCACCCATAAGCCTGTGTGCTTGCATCAGCAAACACATGAAGTCTCTGGGGTTTATCCCTAAACCCACAGCACCTTTGTATTTTAATGTTCTGCACTTTTGTTAAATCAACAGCTAACTTCTTCCAAGATTTTCGATCTTCAGTTGTTATTGGCTCATCCCACCCAACATTTGTCCTCCAAACTTCTTGGAGGAGAATCTTTGATTTTATTGTTGAAGGCAAGAATAGACCCATGGGATCAAAATTTTTTGAAGCCTCTGATAATATTTGTCGTTTAGTGTTAGCTTCCTCATCAAGTTTAAAACCTTTAGTGCAGATTGAATCATGATTGTTAGAAGTTGCATCCAAATACCAGTTCATACCTGAAGTTTTAACTCTGTCTGATGGTTCAGTAAGACCAGTATTATCCTTTAAAATCTTTTTGTTTAAATCCTCATCATTTTAAATCCACTCTCTAAGTTCAAAGTTACCTTGTGCATAATGTTTTGAGTGTTCATAGACCTCAGATAATTCAGATTTTGTTGATATTGAGCCTATTAGATTGTCTACATAAAAATGTTCCTTAAGGAAGTTTAGTGTTAAAGAGTTATTAAACTGGTTCAAATGATGTCTGATTGTCAATGCTAATAGGCTAGGTGAGCAATTGGCTCCAAACACAACAACATTGAATCTATAGGTTATGAACCCTTTATTCAAATCAAATGGATCCCTGAACCATAAGAACCTAAGTTGGTTCTTGTCATATTCATTTTTAAGATTTATTCTCAAAAATGCCTTTGAAATGTCACTTTGTGAGGCATATTTATCTAACCTGAACCTGAGTAAGATTTTCACAAGGTCAGAAATGAGATTAGGACCCTCAATCAGGCAATCATTCAAACTGTGTTTATCACTGTCTTTGAGGCTACAGTTATATACTACTCTGAGTTTTGTTGTTGGGGAATCTTGTCGATAAACTCCCTTGTGGGTTAAATAATGACAACCATCTTTTTTAAAAGGGTTATTTGTTACTTCTTCAATGAAGCCTTTCTGTAGCTGTTCTTTGAAGACATCACTGTACATTTGAATTCTATTATCTTCTTTGAGTTTTTTCATTACTTTATATAAATGTCCTTTAGCTACTTTGAGATTATCTCTTAAAGTTGGACAATTTATTTTCCAAGGTAACTCAACAAACTAACTATTGTCTTTGCACTGAATGGTGTCTTCAAATCTTTCTACCATTAACTGATCTTCTGAAGTTTGATTTGTGTCATGTATACCCACAGATTCTAGCAACCATAAAGTTTGAATTGCCTCATCTAGAGTTTCATTTAAGTGATGAATTAATGTTCTCAGCTGTTATAATATTATTCAAAGTGTTGCTATTCTTACAGGTGTTATGTAGGACTGAGTTGAGGCACATAGTATTTGTTAGTCATGAACTATTTTGGTTTAGGTTTAGGTTGTATCTAGATAGGTCACCCAAAGGGGCTATTCCTGATGGTGTCTGATAAGCTATACCATTACCTATCTTCACTATGCTCCCATGAATAAGATGAATATAATCTGCCCCCATTAACATTTCAATGTTAGCTACTGTGTTGTTTGTGATATGTCTATCAGCTATATTGTACTGTTTCTTCAAATGATTGATGGTTTGTTCTAGTTTGGGTACAACCAGTTTGTTTTGTCCTACTTTTGGAATAATGACTGTTTTAATTTTTTCTAATCTATTTTCTACATGTAATTACAGGTCAATTGTCTTATAGTTATTTTTGTTTGAGCTATCCTTAACAAAGGATGTGATATCGAGTTCTTGTTCATTCGGGTTTGGTGTCAAACCCAATTTATTAACTAAATTTTGCGAAACAAATGTTTGTTGAGAACAAGAGTCTATAAGACATCTCACTGGAGTGGTGCTACCCTCACCATTCACTAAGTCCAAAGTAATAGTTGGTAAAAGAACTCAGTGTTCTTTGTTACGTTGTTTGAACAAACAGAATGTCCCATGAAAGTGGCATTTTCTTGATTATCTTTGTTTGGAGGAGGTATCTTTTGAGTTTGAGTATTGCTGTATGGGCACTTCAGTGAATCACACATTGATGAGACATGTCGTGAACTTTTACAAAACTTACAATTGAATCTTAACCTAGATTTACAGTCTTTCTTATAATGTCCCTGGCCAATACACTTTTTACATAGGTTCAACTGTTCACATCTTCTAGATCTTGAGTTAAAGTCTGAATATTTGCCACACCCAGTACTACTGTGTTCATCACTTGCACAAAATTTACAATGTGGTATGTAAGTTGAGGCAGCAGTTACATTAAAGTTCTGTAATGTAGGTGTTCGTGTGTTACAGTTGTTCACATTTGATTCTACAGTATCAAGTTTTGGCTGTTTAGCTGTATCTAGTTGGTCTCTGGAGACAGTCTTTGGTTTATCCATAGTCTCGGTCTTATTTTGTGTTGAACTATTTCTCAATTTGAAATTAGTTAGGATAGTTGGAAAGTGTTTTCTGATGTTTTCAAGATTAGGATAATTTTTTCCCGTCTTTTGAACTAAAACATCTTTAATCCTCAAAGGGAGGCACCAAAGAACTGCGCCTTGTATAAGCCAAGATGAAGCTTTAACATCTATCTCATTGCTAACCAGTTGTTCCATAATAGCTTCTAATTTTGAATAAAATCTTTCCATATCACTATGGTTATCTTTTACGGGTGCAAAATCAATAATTTGTTGAGATAATTCAAATATAATCTCATCTTTATTAATGTAATTACGTTTCAAGAGATCAATAGCTACTTCATATGAATCACCCACAGCTGGTAAATAGGCTATCATGTTATAGGCTGGACCTTTAAGGAAACTAGTTAAGTAGCTAAACTTATCAACAGTTAGAATATAAGGCTTATTTCCTATTGAACTCTCAAGTTTTTCAATGAAAGAGAGGAATTGTACCGTGTCCCCATCAAATGTTGGTACTAGCAAAGCGGGTAACTTAGCCCTAAATTCTTGTGACTCGGGATTTGGCATGCCACTTAAATTTTGTTGAAGGTTAGCTCTACTTTGATTAAAATCATAAATAGGTTTATTTGGTGTTAAGTCGGTCAAACGAGACTGTAATCTTATGTGCTGTTCAGTTGAGATTACCTGATGCTCATTATCAGAGTAAAGGTCTATAATTTGTTCATCAGCCATTTAAGGTTCAATTAACTTTGAAATACTCTCATCAATGGCTATTATATCCTTCTTAAAGTTATCCAATTTGAGAATTACATACTCTAAATCTTCCTTGCCTGGTTGTGTAATATTGTTAGAAGTGTTGATGGCCTTAGTAACAGCGCCCACCTTTCCCCTCTTTTTTCTTTTTTAATTGTTTCAATTCCTCACTGTCCATGTTTAAGTCAAAATTGTTTAACTGGGCATCGTAATGAAATATAGGGCAAGAAGAAATTATCAGAGACGAGAGATCAAATAAATTGAGTAATCAGACAAAACAGTCAAGTTTTAAATTTAGTTAAATCCTCCCAAGTATTTATGTGCCACCCAGTTCTAAGCTTATAAAAGAATGGGACTCCTTAAATCTAAATGTTTCCTAGTTAGGCCCTAGGTTGTAGACCTAATTAGGCAAGTTTGTTACTTTAGGCTTGAGTAGGTTAGGTTTAAGCTAGACCATTTAGCCTAATTCTGCAATTTTTGTTAAGTAAGGTTAAGCCTAAAGTATGTAAATTCCCGCACGGGCCACCAATGTGAAAAATGCTCTGTATGAATTGGTCCCCAATTAACCCACCCCTAATATCTCCAGTCTAACTATAGAGTAGATTAAGCCTAGCCTTGTAGGGGTCAGTCTAGAGATTCGGAAATGGTCCAGAGCGGGCAGAGTAAATTGAGGTCCACAGTAGGATTCCTCACCAAATTAGGTTAGGGTAATTTACCTTAGCCTTTGTTAAGGTATGAGTTGATGCTAGGTCTTAGACCACAATGTAGGCCTAATTTTACTGACCCAGCTTATATTATATCCCCAAACTGGGTTCAAAAAACACAACTGATCACTTACTGAGTGTTATTAGACAGTCCCTCTTCTCTTTGCTCAAATTTTGAGAGCGTACTTGCTGGTGGGGATCTTTTTCCGTTTTTTAGCCTCTTCCTTCTCCCCGTTCCGTCTTGCTCTCCCATTGCTTCTTGTTTCGTTCTTCCCGCGGCTTTTTCCACCAGCGTCCCCTTGGTTTTTTTCGGTTGGTTGATCGGTAATGTATGTCTATTACCGAGCACGCTCTATCACACAGTATATAAATACTAATGTGGAGAATAACTCTGGTAAGCAACCAATTGGTTTCATCCACCCAGTTATTGACATAAAAGGAGTTTAATAATTGTTAGATTAACTACCTACCTACTCAGTGGACCATTTTCGTTACCTCCCAACTACCCACACATATCAGTTTTCATACTACGGTTCAGTACGAAGGCCCTCCGCTTCTGATATTATTAGAGCAATTTGCTTAACTTTATATTGTGCCTATTTATTTTATATTTGTTATTTTAAACGTATTTATTTCTTATATATTATTCTTATAACTTATATTGGTTCTAGGAAAACTCGGTCCCGAAAACTCGGTCCCGGAAAACTCGGTCCCAAGAAAACTCGGTCCCAAGAAAACTCGGTCCCGGAAAACTCGGTCCCAAGAAAACTCGGTCCCAAGAAAATTGGGTACCATGAATGAAAACAATTAAATTAAACTTTATTCCAAAAGTAAAATGAGTATTCTCACATAACATAATATACAACCAACTAATTTTTAGGTAGATGGGTAAAACTGTCTTTTTGAAATTTTTCCAAAAAGTAGAGAAAAACCAAAAAAAAAAGGTAAAATAAATAATAATAATAATAAAAAAGAAAAAAAAAATTAAATTGAAAACAAGAACAATAAAAAAATAAGAAAAGACAATAAAAAATAAGAAAAGAAGATAAAATAAGTAAAAATGAAAAAAAAAGAAAAATTTAAGCATCATATTTTAATAAAGCGATAATTTTGTTGAATCTTTTTCTTTTTTCAAATTCTTCTGTCACAATTTTGGTGCCGGTTTTTACATTATACAATATTACTTCAGTTACAGTTCTTGCATTTCTATTCTCCACTGATTATAGATGGTTCCTTTATCTCTTCTTTAGTTAATATCTCATTATCCGTTAAATTTTTTTTCTTGGAAAATCTAGCCATATTTTAAAGGGGGGCTTTAAAAAATTCAAAAAGACACTGTTTTACCCATCTACCTAAAAATTAGTTTGTTCTATATTATGTTATGTGACCATACTCATTTTACTTTTGGAATAAAGTTTAATTTAATTGTTTTCATTTATGGTACCCAATTTCCCGGGACCGAGTTTTCCGGGACCGAGTTTTCTTGGGACCGAGTTTTCCGGGACCGAGTTTTCCGGGACCGAGTTTTCTTGGGACCGAGTTTTCGGGACCGAGTTTTCCGGGACCGAGTTTTCGGGACCGAGTTTTCTGGTCACCCTTATATTATTGCAAACCCCTATATAGAGCTGGGGTAGGATTAATCATATTGCCTTCCTAATTTAATGTCATGCATAAGCTAAATTTGTGCCCCTAACATAAGTGGCGAAGTTACATTGTTTCATTTCTATTTATTATTTTATTTTATATAGGGTCTATTTATACTATATTCCCTATTGCCATTTTTAATTTCAAATTTTATTAATTTCAAAGAGGTTATATGTTTCTCTCATTATTTTGGAGAGGTCTATCAAAATGAAGAAAATTTTTGAAAGTGGATTTCAGAAAAAAAAAAAGCAGCAGCAGCTTAAAAGACAGATAAAACAATTACCGAAAATTGACAGTTATTTCAATGTTATAAAGGAAGGATCTCGGGTGGATGCTTGTAGTTGTTGTGGATCTGTCTGACTCTCTCTCAAGTCTCTTTTACTAGAAGAGATAATACAGACGCGAATGTGACTACTTCATCTGATCGTGTTACAGAGACTGAAGTCCAAAGTGAAGACAATAAATAACACAAAGTTCAATTATCTTGGCCTCTGGGGAGTCTTAACCGACGATGATATTGCATTCCGGTTACAGAAAGGCCCCTCAGAGTGTCAACATTGGGATGGTTTATTTGAGAAATCGAAGCGATCATTCAAAAATCAAATCAGATATTATTCAAAGGGTCTTTTTTATTCAACGAAAGCTAATGGGGAAAATACAATCGGGAGTAGTTAGTATACTCTCCAACAACCGGTTGTGTTTACTGTTTTGTTTGCAAGCTTTTTTCCACATCATTGACTGCGCTGGCTCGGGATGGGTTTAATGACTGGCGAAACACCATTGCAATTCAAAATCATGAGAATTCTGGGGAGCATAGAACAGCTTTTCTTACATATTTTACGAGATTCGCGGGTTAACCTTGGATTCACACCTAACTGAACAGATGAAACAGGAACAAGAATACTGGAGGTATGTACTTCAACGTATTATTGTAGTTGTGTGCACATTAGCAGACCTGGATTAGCATTTAGGGGAGGCGATGAAAAGTTTGGTTCGCCCCATAACGGGAACTTTCTTGGTTTGATAGAGCTCATTGCTAAGTTTGATCCATTTCTTTCTAACCATATTAAGCATTATGGAAGTAGTGGATCTAGAAAGCCTTCGTATTTGTCTAAAGTCTAAACCAATATGTGATGAACTCCTCCAGCTTATGGTTGAAAAGGTATGAGAATCTATTTTGGAAGACTTGAGAAAAGCAGGATACTTCAGTTTGTCTGCTGACTCTACACCAGATCTTTCACATGTTGATCAACTAACTGTTATTGTCAGATATGTGTCACTCGATGATGATCTTCCCATTGAACGCTTCCTATCTTTCTTTGAATTGGAAAAGCATAATGGTGAAAGTATGGCCAATATAGTGCTGGATTATCTAGTCAATGATTGCAAAGTTGACTTTGGTATGTGCAGAGGACATATGATAATGCAGCGAACATGTCAGAAAGGTATAATGGCATGCAGCAGAAACTTCTAGAAAAAAAATAAGTATGCTCTATACAGTGTATACATTCCTTGTGTTCAGGGCCGGATTAACCATTAAGCAAAATAAGCCCGTGCTTAGGGCATCAAGGGAAGGGGGGCACCACAGAAATTTTCCATTGTCGGATTTACCATGGATTTATTATACTATTATAATCGCGGCTTATAGCCTATAAGCTGTTGAAAACTGAATTATATATATTCATATATAGTATTTATTTTTTTTCATTGTTTGAATTTGTAGTGAACAACAACCCTTTTGAGAGAATAAATATATTTCGTTGTAATCACACACTTTACGCTTTGCGTTATTATTTTGTTTATATCAAATCTTTGAGCGCCATATTAAAAATACATATAGATTAAATATTTTCGTGTGCTATAGGAAGTTATTCTGAACGTGTGATTTGTGCATATAATATTAAATATATATTTTACATAATCATTTGGTATTGTTTTACAGAAAGATTTAGGTTTATAGAATTGTAATATAAATTAATATTAAAATAAAAAAACTATAAACTCTCTATATTGCTGTTGTATCAAGTGATGTTTATCACGGCCATTATAATAATAAGATATACTGACCTAAGTTAATTAGCGTTGAAGAAGTTTATCTGTTGCTCTCTCTTCTTCTCTAGGGTAAGTCTATGAAGTGTACTTTATTTGTATATATAACAATATTTTATCATACACGTATCTTTATTTTATAATTTATTTATCTATTGTCATAACAGTATAAAAGAATTTAGATTGTAATAACCAGAGTGAATAATTTGTAATGTATATATAACATCAAACGTAGTTAGGACAATTTAGGCCCTAAGCAAATGTTCATATTTCCTATAATTAAATATTGTGTTTTAAATAAATAAATAAATGTAAATATAAAATGTGGCTCGTTAATAGTGAAATGTTAATATTGATATTTTTATAGATTGCGTATTATTAATTCTAATGTTAAGTATTTTTATTTATAGGTTTCGGTTCCTTCTTTCGGTTCCTTCTTTTGGTTCCTTCTTTCGATTTGATTTGTATTCAACATTTCGAGTTGATATTTCGGTTGAGTTATATTTAATTGCCACTTATATTTAAATTGCCACTTTGGTTGTGTACGGTTCCCATTTTGTCTTTCTGAGAATAAAAGAACAAAGCCAAGATTGTGATATGTGTAACTGTGTTGATTGCCACATAATATACAAATAAAATATTCTTTTTATTTCTGTATTTTACAGACCCCAAGAACCAAGATGAAACGTGTTCAGTTAAGTGGTGCACAAAAGCGAAAACTATCAAAAGAGAAACAAGAGAAGACTTTGGATTTAGAGTCCAAGACTGCAAAGCTGACTGATTTCTTCACACAAGTTCCACGACCACAACGTCAACATGATATACCGATTCTGAATCAAAACCAATCTCCGTCATCAGAAGTGGACACAAATACCACTTTGATCACTCCAAAATCAAAATATGATGACGTTGGAATCACCGAGGTGTCACAAGCAGGTTCATCTACCACATGTCTCACTACTGATCTCACTTTGCCTGTAAATTCTCTTGATACCTCTACTGCAAATGTTGATTCAAGTTGCTTTACAAGACATTCTGGGGTTGAAATAATTGCTGAAAATGAAAGTTTAGTGGACCATGGTGATGGTGGTGAAATGAATCAGTCTGCAGAAGATGAAGTAAATATAGCAAAAGATCCAGGGTTGTGGCTTGATTTCTCTGCTGATGATGTGGCTTATTGGATTGCTTGTGGACCCAGTGAGTGTCAACACCACAATGGGCCATTTGACAAGTCTTACCGGCATTTCAGTAGTGGCAAACCAGCAAGATACTGTTCACAAAAACTTTTCGTTGGGACAAAAGCCAATGGTGAGAAATACAAGAGAGAGTGGTTATTGTATTCACCATCAACAGGATCAGTTTACTGTTATGTTTGTAAACTGTTTGCTCCTAAAAATGTCTCACATTTTGTTATAAGAGAAGGGTTCAGTGACTGGCGAAATACTATTGTAATTGATCATCATGAAAAAAGCACTACTCACCAAAACTCTATGCTAACATACTTAACTCGCAGACAAGGTGCGGGGTTGGGACAACAGTTGGAAAAACAAATTCAGGAAGAGTGTGATTACTGGGAACATGTCTTGAGGCGTGTCATAGCTGTTATTTGTACGTTAGCTGAACGTGGCTTGTCTTTTCGAGGAACAGAAGAAAGATTTGGATCTTTGCAGAATGGGAATTTTTTAGGGCTGCTTGAGCTCATAAGCCGGTTTGATCCATTTTTAGCAGGTCACATTTTGAAATATGGAAATTCTGGCAAAGGAAATCCTTCTTACCTGTCCAAAACCACCTGTGAGGAACTCATTCAACTAATGGCTCAAAAGGTCCACGCACTCATTGTTGACGAAGTAAAATCTTCTGGTTATTTTAGTTTGTCAGTTGATTCAACACCAGATCTATCACATATCGATCAGTTAAGTGTTGTACTTAGGTACTTAAAAGATGGACAGCCTATTGAACGCTTTTTAACCTTTCTGAAAATGAAAAGCCATACTGGTGAGGAAATGGCAAATCAGGTGTTGCAGTACTTACGTGAAGTTTGTAAGCTAAACTTTTCAAAATGTAGGTCCCAATCTTACGACAACGCTGCCAACATGTCTGGGCGTTATAAGGGGATGCAGCAAAAAATTTTAGAAACAAACAAGTTTGCTATATATGTGCCCTGTGCAGCCCATTCACTAAATCTGGTAGGCCGAAGTGCTGTTGACTGCTGTCAAGAGGCGGTTAATTTCTTCTCTACAGTGCAGTTGCTCTATACCTTTTTTTTAGCCTCAACCAGCAGGTGGGAAATTCTTAAAGGTTGTATTGGAAATGAAAGTGTCTTAAAATCCCTCTCTGATACCAGATGGGAGGCACATGCTATGGCAACAGCAGCAATTTTGAAATCTTTCCTTAAAGTTTTAGAAGCGTTAGAATGTATAGCTGAAGACCAGTCACAAAAGGGAGACACTAGAAGAGAAGCAAATAATATTGCAAATAAGATGCAAGAGCTAGAATTCGTTTTTATGTTGAATTTTTGGGATGAGATTTTGCAAAATTTTCATAGAGTAAGCAAAGTTCTACAGAATAAGGATGTGAACTTAAAACATGTGCAGATCTGTATGGATCATTAGCTGACCAACTGTGCACTTCACGAGATGAATTTGAAAGATATGAAGCAGCTACAAAGGAAATGCTACCAGATGTTGATTACAAGGCAGCTCAAACTCGCAAACGTATCAGAAAGAAGGTACCCAATGACGGAGATGCACCAGAAGTATATCTGAATGCCAGAGATAAATTTCTTATCACCACCTTTTACACAATTGTTGACAAACTTGAAACTGAGATGAGAAGAAGAGGAGAGGTATACAAAGAAATAGCAGAGAGATTTTCTTTTCTAAGTGATGTGCCACATAATGTCACCACTTCATCATCTACTGAAATTGAAAGGTATTCTCAGGGTTGTAAAAAGATGATTGATGCTTACCCAGAGGACTTGAACACTAATTTCTCTGCTGAGCTTCAGCAGTTTCACTCACAGAGCTGGGCAATAAATACATTGAATGTATTTAAATACTAAATACTAAATACATGGGAGAAATGTATTTAAATACTAAATACTAAATACATGGGAGAAATGTATTTAAATACTAAATACTAAATACATTTTACGAATGTATTTAGATACTAAATACAAAATATCAATTATATTGTATTTAAATACATTTGTAAATACATACAAATTTGCTTGTTGAAGCCATGACACGCACACGATAAAGAAATCAACCGCTTTCGACTAAGAGTGGCACACAACTGATTGAACTGACACGTTGAAACATGAACCATGCTGTACTACACTGTCGACGCGTCGTACTGTGCTAGTACAGAACGTGTATTAAACCAGTAAAAGTATTTACATTTTTATATTTTGAGTATTTAAATACATTGTATTTAAATACTCATTAAAGTATTTAAATACTATATTTAAATACATGAAAAACAATGTATTTATAAATACAGTTCTAAATACACAAATGTATTTAAATACGTATTTAAATACAAATGTATTTAAATACTGCCCAGCTCTGTTCACTCATATGTGTGCCATAAGTTCAGTGCAAAAAAAAATGTAAAAACAAGATTCAGTCATGCTGAACTTTATAAAATAATTGTAGAAGACAATATTGAGTGTGCCTTCCCGAATGTAGAAATTGCCTTTCGTATATTTTTAACATTAATGGTCACAAATTGCTCAGCTGAGCGTTCATTTTCTCAGTTGAAGTATATTAAAAATACCAACAGAACAACTATGCAACAAGGCAGGCTGGATGCCTTATCTCTACTAAGTATAGAAGCAGATGTGTTACGTAAGATTAGTTTTGAGGATCTGATCAAAGACTTTGCAATTAAAAAAAGTAGGAGAAAACTTTTCAAATATAAATGAAGTGGAAGTATACAAAAATAAACATTATTTTCCATCTTACTGTAAGTTTTGTTTCATTTCAAAAAATAAAATTTTATTTTATGGTTTATTTTTGTTTATATTTTGAATTACATATATATGGGGCACCAAAATCTTTTAAGTGCTTAGGGCCTCTAAAGGTCTTAATCCGGCCCTGCTTGTGTTGGACATTGATTTAACTTTGTTGGTCGTGCTGTAGCTGATTGCTGCCTAAGTGCAGTAAATTTTTTTGGTGTTGTGCAACAGTTATATACATTCTTTTCTGCCTCTACAAAACGTTGGGCAGCACTTAAATCATATTTGGGTCCTGATTCCACAATACCAAAATGCCTCTGATACTCGGTGGGAATCACATGCAAAGGCCATTTCAGCCATAGCTGAGGTATGATCCAATTAATGATACTCTCACTCATGTCCATGCTGATGAGAGTGAAAAGAATGATGCAAGGAGAGAGGCTGGCATTCTGCTGGAGAAAATGGAGGAATTAGAGTTTGTGTTCATGTTAATTCTTTGTAACCGTTTATTAGATCAGTTCCACAAAACTAGCAAGGCCCTACAGGATGCACAGATAACCCTTGGTACATGTGCAAAGCTTTACACGTCACTTTCTCATTTCTTGAAAGACACCCGTGAAAGTTTTGGTGAAATTGAATTAAAAGCAAAAGAGATCCTGCCTTTGGTAGACTACAAGTGTGCGAATAAAAAGAAATGATTGAGAAGAAAAGAAATCAACGATGGTGATGCACCAAAAACCGATGAAACCATTTCTCCAAGAGAAGTTTCGAATTAAATCTTTTATTCCTATGATGGATGCTCTTGGAAACAAATTTAAATAAAATAGCAAACATATACAAAAATGTTTCAGGCAACTTTTTCTTATTGGTTGATGTAGATGCTTCTGAAGAATAGCTGAGTGAAGATGTAAAGCTTCAGGTTAAAGACTATCTTGAAGATGTTGATGTCACTCTTGTTGGAGAATTAAAACACTTTCATGCTTACATCAAGCAAAATTACTCGGATAAAATACATTTATGCCACCAGGATCTATATCAAATCATCATCCAAGATAATATTCAGTTGGCTTTCCCTAATGTAGAAGCAATACTGCGTCTTTTTTTTTTAATTTACAGTAATAGTAACGAATTGCTCAGGTGAAAGGTCATTTTTGTGACTGAAAAGAATAAAAAATGAACTACGGACGATAATGCTACAAGAAAAGCTGTCTGTCTGGGATTTTTGGGGGGCAGGTACTGTGTGGGTGGAAGGAGATGAACCAGAGTGTTCTCGTGGAGGGGTGGAAAAAGTGGCACCAGAAGTCAAAGGCAGATCCATAAGACTCACGGGCGCGGCAGAGCTCCCCTCGGCCACACCGTGTAGCTGGGCCAGGGCCGCATCCACTGGATCCTCGGGGGAGAGGATGTTGTCCAGATTGGATCTCGTCGTGGGGGTGGGGGTCATGTAATTCGGCAACTGTTGTCAGAGTCTGTAGGGGTAGATTGGTAGGACTTCTGCGGTGGGGTGGTATGGTCCTCTTAGACGATGTGAGCGGTGTGAGTGTGAGGGTCCGAGCCATCTTCTTAGATCTAGGGGAAGAGGGAGAGACATGTTGAAAGGCCGGAGGGTCTGGCGACTCACTCCAGCGTCTCCACCTCGTCGGCTTACTCCGGGCGGTAGGTTCGGGTGTGTGCAGAGAGTGCTGGGAGGTCAGGGTTCGAGGTGGGTGGGGCCTGGGTGTCCTGGTCCCAGACTCCTGGAGAATCTGTGGCAGGTGAGGTGCGTGAAGAGAAGGGATGATTGGGGGACAGGAGGTCGTCGGTTCCTGCAAGGACTCCCTTTGGGAGGGATGGGGAGCAGTGATCGAGGAGGGTTTGAGCGGCAGGCCAGGGCGGCGTGCCGAGAGGACAGAGCCGAGGGCAGCGGCGTAGATACGCCCGGCCTCACCTCCCGACTCCGCACCCTGTCTCGCGCCTCTTGGGGGCTAAGGAAGTCCGTTACCTGCAGGCCTCGGACCTCCTTCTCGAACTTGAAGAACAGGCATTCGCGGGATGAAGAGGGGTGCGCGCCTTCACAATTGGAGCATTTGGGTGTGTTGGGGCACTTGTCTGGGTGAGCGATTTGTCCGCAATGAACACACAGTTGGTGCGGCTGCCGGCAAACTGAGCATTTAAATCAACGGGTTGGGTCTGGGATGTATGGGCGGACAGAAAACTCGCATGACGTGCGGTCTCCCATACCCCATACAATACGGTTGGGAGGGACTAAGGTATTGAAGTTAAGAAGCAGACGCGGGGTGGAGGAAGGGGTATCTCCCTGATAGATATATATATATATATATATATATATATATATATATATATATATATAATTTATTTATTTATTTAGGCTCAATTACGACAAAAATATGAAAACTACCATAACATGAAATGTAAGAAACACTGGTACTTACGTATTATCGGGATTACCAAACGTCATTTTCGTTTAAACTAACGAAAATATCAACTTAACCTAACCAATCATCAAAGGGCGTACAGTTGACCTAACCGGGCATTCAATTGACCTAACCGGGCATTCAATTGACCTAACCGGGCATTCAATTAACCTAACAGGTTAATATTGGTTATTTCACCTAAATATCTTCTGATCTTTTCGTATTAGGCACTCATTGTCACATTTCGGGCAAGTTAAGGATGAGAGAATAACGCCGTAATTGATAAAAACATCCAGTACTTTGTCTTCATCTAGTATTATCGGGACTACCGGTTAGGTCAACTGTACGTCCTTGATGATTGGTTAGGTTAAGTTGTGATATTTTCGTTAGTTTAAACGAAAATGATGAGAGCAAAAATACATAATAAACAGTTTGGTAGTCCCGATAATACGTAAGTACCGAAACACTTTAATGAAGATGTTAAAATCACGAGTATATTTTATAGGATACTTAGAGTAACTTAAAATGATCCACCAGTGAAAATTTAACAGCAAATTCTCTTCCTTGATAGACTTCAGTTGGCTCCCGATATCTGCTGTCCTTTTTCTTCAAAAATTCTGCCACTGCCGGTCGTGGGTCATATTCTGAAATGCTGCAACCATTTAGTGACACTATCAACAGTGCATTCTTTGTCAACTTTTTCATGTTTGATATTCTATCATCGTATATGGTTGTGTGATGCGAAACAATTCTAGTGGCTAGTCAATAGTAGTCATTCTCGTGACTAGTGGGCTAATAGAATACCACTAGTGGACCAACTGACCCACCACTATATACTAGTGGACCAAATGACCCACCACTATATGCAGAATGTTAAAAGAAAAGGCCTGACTCAGTCTGGGGACCAAAAGAAAAATATTATGAAAAAAAGCATTAACTTCCAGAAACTGTGCTCTTACGCAATGCAACTTCCTGGTTCACATCCCACAATTATCGAACACCCAATGCAATGGGACAAAAAGCTCTGCAAACACAACGCTAAATTTGAATGCACAGTGACTCTTCGTACAAACAAAGAAACAAACAAAACACTATTTCAGCCTCAACAGGTACAAACATTATACAAGTGGTCCATAGAAGATTAAGAGACTAAATGAATCACTGTGCATACATACAACATATTACGCCAATGATTCCAGATTTGAGATTTATAAAATATATCGGAGACGAGTCCACTAACCATGGCTTCTCTTATCTTACTGATTGACTCACCAAGCCTAGTGATAAATCTAAATACAAAATTGCGTATGACACTGGCACAGTTAGGCACCTTATTGACTACAAACAGCATACTGGCACTAGAAGGAGCACCCTTTATAAATCTTGGAGTTTTTAATAAACTCCTAAAAATATTATATGCAACATATAATTTTCTCAAATTATACATCCTGTAGTTACACTACAAATGAACTGCATACATTGGAGTACAAAAAGTTTTGAACAAAATCAACTTAACATCTAATGTACACATATGAAATTTTCTAACCAAAGTATTTCCCTGAGCATATAATTGTCTACATTGCCTTAGAATATCACAGTCATCTGAAAGACTCTCTCTTAGTATGTGACCAAGATATGATACTTAGTCTGGATCACTTCTGACAGCACCATACCATTCAGTTAAAATTCAGGAAATTTTATATACTTGTAGGCTTTAGTCCTCATAATCATAAAATATAATCCTGCTAAAAGTCATATTATGTCGTTATCCTTCCCATATCTTTCACACACCTTCAAAAGTGTACTGAGTACTTTTACAGATAGAGAAATAAGAACTAGATCATCTGCATACATCAGATGATTAACAATCATTGTACCAATATAGCAGCCTATTTTATCCATATAAACATTGAATAAGATAATAAAAACCCACTCTAATAGACAGAGTTTATTTCCACAACAGTTTCGATGCCCACTGGCATCCTCTTCTGTATCCACCCGAAGAGGATGCCAGTGGGCATCGAAATTGTTGTGGAAATAAACTCTGTCTATTAGAGTGGGTTTTTATTATCATATTTTGACCTTCACGTAGAAAAAAAAGTGAAGTTTTTTGCATTTAACATTGAATAAGTGGGGGATAATATCCCTCCCTGCCTGACACCATTGGTCACAGAGAATGGCTCTGAATTAACTCCACCCATCTTACAATCATTGGCTGGTGATTATACCAGAATATTAATATACGGACCAAGTAACCAGGTATATTACGATTTACAAGTTTCATGAATAATTTGTCATGATTAACACAATCAAATACCTTAGAGGCATCTAGGAAATCCAAAAATACATTTGCATCTAGAGTTTCGTATTTACAGACCATTCCCTTCAAGGCACACACACATATCAGTACTGTGTTTCTTTTTTAAACCAAATTGGTTATTACAAGTATACAGATAACATTCAAGCCTATCAATGAATATATAGTCAAACACCTTAGACATAATACTAGCTAAGACTATTGGCCTATAGTTATCTTTACTGTTGATTTTACCCTTTTTATCTTTTAGTACTGGCACCAAAACAACGGATAATTGTATCCGGCAAAACACCATGTATCAGTAAACCTATAAAGCACAAAGCTAACAGAGGCACTAATCTGTCACTACTAAATTTTAGACGCTCAGCAGAAATACCATCAATGCCACAATTGCCACATGATTTGTTACAATCTAAACACTTTATGGCCTGTTTAGCCTCAAATACACTAACTCTTATATCTGGACTATAGGTAGCATCACAATTAATATAATTGCTATTATGTACAGAGTTGACTAACTCACTGTAGTGTTCCTTCCATAATTTGACTATATTCTCAGTCCCAGTTACATTTTCAATATTAGCAGGGAGAGAGACTGTACTATTATTCATTGTTTTTAATTCTTCCCAAAAGTTTCGAGGATTCTTACTGGCAAGCTTTCTAGCCAGAGCATCCCTGCTTTATCCTCATGATTTTTTACACTGCGTTCGCACTTATTAAGCAGATTACATTTTCTCCATTGTTTTCAAAAGTTTTTCCCCGATTTCAATGAAATTTGTAGCAAATAATCACTATATATAGCAGCATTGATGGTATTCATTTCGAAAAAATATTTTGATAATTAAAATTATCTCATTTTATTGAAAAATATGTAAAATATTGTGTTCCGAATTATTAAGCAAGCGTTCTATTTATGGATCAAAATGGTGAAAATGGGTAAGAAGCAGGATTTAACACTAACTGTGAAAAGAAAAATAGTCAAGTTACTCGCTGAAAATATAAAATCTATTGAAATTGCGAAGCAGTTTGGCAGAGCTTATCGAACTGTAAACAGGTTTGTAGCGGAGGGTACCAAACTGAGGCAACGAAGTGATAAAGGAGCTATAAGAAAAGTGACAAGGCGGCAGATATCTGTAATCAAGCGCAAATTGCAAAGCATCCATTGTCCTCAAGTAAAGAGGTTTTTGAGCAGGCTGGCATACCTAATGTACCAAGAACATCTCGATGTGGAATCCTCCAAACAATTGGCAAGACGTGTAAACCTACGATTCAGTCACCATTAACACCCAGGTACAAAAAGCAGCGTGTTGAATGGGCGCGTCAGTACGTGAAAACAGATTTTAATACTGTATTGTTCACCGATGAATTTCAAAGCGTTTACCTGGCCTTTGGAAAATATTTCGAGCAATTTATGCAATTAAAATTCACTCGTTCATTCGTTCGTTCGTTTGTTCGTAGGTTTAAAGGTCTCGCTCGTTTGTTTGTTCGTATGCCCACTATTTCAAGGTCACTGTTTGGCACTCATCGGACTATAAAGGTAGTGCCAGATGTCGCTAGAAAATTTTGAAGATATATTATATGTATTATTATTAATTAAGTGTTGTGGATCATCTGATGATATTGTAACTACATAATCTTGGTACATTTATACATTTTAATGGATAAGTAACACAACGGTTCACTGACTTTAAACGCTGTTAATTTTGATAGGAAGGAGCACGAAACTGACAAGCGTCACCGGCACACACACACACACACACACACAAAAAATCTTTATTAAAAGTGAAAGACTTATTGCTATCATCAAATGCATCTCGAGTCTTCCAAAGTATACATTGTTTACATAAGTAAGCAGCGCGATTGCTGCCAACAACAGCAGAAGTCCAGAAGTTGCTACACAAACAAATTAACTTAACCAACAGAAACTAGCGATACTATTTCAAAACCTTTGCGAATAGCAGAATATTACATACACTTAAAAGAAAAAAATTGTTGCTACCTCCAGTGACCCTTCAGTCCATTAGAAGTGCACCTGTCTCACTTTTGCAGCTACTGTATAAAGGTTGGGATCGGTCTTGTAGAGCCCCTTGCAATTGTAGTGGGGTTGCGGAGCCCTAACACCGCTAGTGATTACTAGGCTATTATACTTCCCAATTTTACCAACTGTTCTTACCTTCTACAGAGTGTACATACGAGTTAACTCTTCTAGAAATGCTTCACACTCTTATAATTATATACTGAGTGTATATAAATACCTTAGAAGTTGACTTGGCATTTGCCACGCCTGCCATACATTTTCCTCCAATGGTGATTTTTCAGTGTTAACCCTGACAGGGCCGTTTCCTGGCATAAGCAGATTAAGCGGCCGCTTAGGGCCCCGCTGCTACTAGGGGGCCCCTAGACAGGCTCCCAGGTCATAGCTCAGTGGGCAAGCAAGAATAGGAATGTAGCTCAAGTTATTATTAATATTATTGTTATTATCATTATTTATTATTATTATTATTATTATTATTATTGTCGTATTAATTAAAGTTATTGTATGAGACACATGTGATAAAACGGAGACAAACAAAGCGTTTTGGTCGTTATGTGTATTTATTGGAAGTCAGAAACAATGCCACAGATGCCATAGCCAGGACTGAAGCACAAGCACTTGCAGAGGAGGTAGGGTCTTATCGCTTTCAAATTTGCACAGTAGTATGGTATGACATTCTTCATGCAGTTAACCATGTGAGCAAACTTCTGCAGTCTCCTACAATGCAGTTTGATATGGCAGTCAACCTCACAAAAACAAAAGACTCTTTCACCAGCTACAGAAACACAGGTTTTGTTGCAGCACAAGTCGTAGCTAGGGACATATGTGAGGAAATGAATGTGGAGGCTGTGCTGAAGGAGAAGAGGCTCAGATCCACAAAAAAGCACTTTGCTTACGAAGCTCCTGAAGAACCATTTACAGAAGCCTTAAAGAGGCTGGAAGTCAAATTTTTCAATGTGGTGGTGGATTGTGCCATCAGGTCAATAAATGATGATGTGAGGGACATATTTGGGGTTCTCCTAAACTTCACCACAATGAACAAGGAAGACTTGTCCTGCAAGTGTGAAAAGCTCTAAGATACTGAGCTCTGGAGCTGACTCTGACATTGATGGAAGAGAACTGGCCCTCAAAATTAAGAACTTGCTGATTTTACTTTCACACAACATGACTGCATTGGGGCTTCTCTCCTTCATTCATCAGAAGCAGCTGGAGGAACTATACCCCAATCTCTGGGTTGCACTAAGAATTGCCTGTGCCTGCACTCTACCTGTGACAGTAGCGTCAGCCGAGAGGAGCTTCTCTAAGATGAAGCTAATCAAGAACTACCTCAGATCATCAATGGGGCAGAATCGCCTCAGTGGCCTTGGCATCATAAGCATCAACCAGGACGTTGGCAGGGAGAGTTCATATAATGATGTTATTGATGATTTCGCCCAGAAAAAATCTAGGAGGCAAAAATTTTGAAGATACAAACTGTTCTGTATAACTGTTAGCTATTACACGATTGTATCGTAGAGTTAGTAATTGTTTGGTAGTTGATAATTGCATTATTTTTTATACATAGTTCTGTCATTTATTCTAAATAATGTATAAGCTAATTTTCAGGAATTTCATGAAGAGTATTTTTTCTGTTTGTCTTCTGAAAGTACATATTTGTTGTTTTGGACATGTTTCATTAAAATTGTTTCATAATTGTTTTTTATTAACACAGCCATTTTTTGTATGTGTGTGCTAAGGTGATGTAGTAAGGCGTGAGTTGGTGGATGGAGGGGTGGGGCCTCAAATGGGTATACTGTTTAGGACCCCCTAATGGCTAGAAACGGCCCTGGACCCTGACCCTGCTCCCATCATACCTAAGTCTGGACCTACTGAATCTAATGGACCTGCTTACCAGTGTTATGAACCTGGACCTTCAGAACATAATGAGTTCAGACCTTCTGAACACATCGACAAGGAAAAAGGTATGCATGCCGCAAAATGTTCGTGTTTTTCAGCTTTGTATTATTTATTCATTTATTCTCTCATTGGCCATCCTAACCACATTCAAAATAGCTATTACATCAAGGTGTAAAATGTCCAGGTTAGTTAAGTTGAGGGTCGACTCGCCGTATCTTTACGTTACATCTCGGTGTCACGCCTGGGTGTAAAATAGTCAGAGGAACATCGTATATATGGGTTACACCCCGGTGTTAAATGCCTAAACCTAGGCATTTAAGGTGTAAGGTAGTCAAGACCTAGGCATTTAAGGCATAAGTAGCCATCCTCAAACTTTATACTTTATAGTGATCCCTTTATTGTGTGATCCCTTTATTATGTGATCTTTAGATGATGTTGCAAGATGGAAAATAATTAAAATACATGTTTTTAAATAAAAAAAAAATGTCAAATAAATACAATTTTCATAAAGGGAAAAATAAATTTAATCAGATTCTGTCAAGAGAAAAAAGTTTTTTAAATATGAAACTTGTCCATTGCGTAATATGATTTTCAGAATGACACTGAACAGTTGGGTTAAATAGGAGCGACCTTTCTTGCATGTACAGTATATGACTATATGTCAATTCAAAAAGAAAAAAGCTTCTGCCGATACATTCATACTACTCTTTCTATTTCAGGAGACTAACAGGCATCGTCCAGCTGCAAAGCCCATTGTTGCACTTTCAGGTCGTGAATCAGCCAAACGATCCAACTGTTCTCCTTAAGACTTTGAAGGAGTATAGCCAGTAGGATGGAACAAGGACAAGATGTGTTCGAGAAAGTGGTTCGTTTCATTTAAATGGCTAACTTTATGCGAGTCCAGGATGAAATTGTTCTGTTTTACATGCAGGAGTTATAACCAGAAAGCTGGTTTCAAATTCAGCAAGAATGCGGAAACGGCTTTCACGGAGCATGGGTTTGACAATTAGAAAAAAGGTGGTAGACATGTTCAAAAATCACGAAGCGTCGTTGGCGCACAGGGAAGTAAAACAACAAGTGGCAAAAAAGTAAAAACCAATGAATGCGTGAACGCTATCCTGGAAGCACGACGGAGGTGCTTTATCAAGCAGATAGAATCTATGATTTTTCTTTTGCGACAGGAATTAGACATCATGGGCCATGTTGAGACGGAGAGTAACCTGACACATCTCATGAAACTCAGAGCCAATGACGTCACTTCAAAAATGGCTGGATAATAAGGAGTACATGTTATCGAAACTGCAGAATGAACAGATAGCCATCATTGGACAAAACGTGAAGTGCGATCTTATGAGAGACATCCGTGTTGGAATATGATATGCAATCATCGCTGATGAAACGACTGACGTGTCCATACAAGAGCAGTTCAGCATCTACATTCGCTGGCTAGATCGACTGCTGATCGTCCACGAAGACCTAGTACGTATGGTGAACCTGCCGGCGACAACAGGCGAAACTGTTTCTGCTGATTTAGGACGTTTTGACGCGACTAATGGTATCTTGGATCACTGTCGTAGCCAGGCGTACGATAGTGCCAGCAACATGCAGGGCAAGTTGAACGGTGCGACGACATGAATGCAGAACCAGGTGTCCTCGGTTATTCATGTACACTGCCTGGGACACTTAATTAATCTCTGCTTCCAAGATGTCTCCCGGATTTCTAAGCTAGTTCGTGATGCACTGGACTTAATAAGAAATCACATCTCTTTTAAACCATAAGAGAGGCGTGTGCCAAAAAAAGTCCCAGGTTGCGCCCTTTTTGTTCAACGAGATGGACGGTGCGAACAGTTTCCATGGAGTCAGTGCTAGCGCTCTATACATCTCTGATGGAAACCATAAATGAAGTGAATGTTGGCACAGATGAATACGTCCGTCGAACAAGAAGGATCCAAACATTGATGAAGAAGTTCTCGCGTTCTTCGGTCTGAATTTTTTTTATGCAGGAATGAGGGGCCAAAGGCGAATGCCTGCAAAAGCACCTTCCACCCCTCCCGCCCCAACACACACAGAAGAAAAAGAGAGCCAAAATCAAGGTCCAGGGTTTTCGAGATGTCAAGACACACTGCGTTTGAAAGATTGGAGATCATAGACAGCTGGAAAGATGGATTGAGGAAGACTGTATCACGGTTCACGGTTGAGTTGATGAAGGATTGAAAATACCGAGTAACCCTTGCGTTAGAGAGTTGGACAGAAAAGGAATAAGAATGTGTTGGAAATTTGGTGCTGCGTGCTCCTTAAAGGAGGAGGCATGCAGTTAGAGAGTTCAGAAGAGCAGTGTCCGTTATGATAGCGATAGTAAAGGAAGACAGTGAGTAAGAGGCGGGGAATTGATAAGACGAAAGGCCTTTGATTCCACCTGGTCAAGTACGGCTGTGTGAGTTCAGCCACCCCATACTTGAGAAGCATATTTCATAAAGGGGTGAACTAGACCCCTGTAAAGAGACAGCAACTGAGTGGGGAGGTGAAGAAACTGCGGAGGCGGTACAGCACACCTAACCTCTTAGAAGTTGTTTTGGAAAAAGAGTGTATGTGATCTTTCCAGGAAAGATCACGAGAAAAGGAAACGCCAAGAATGTTAAGAGAAGAGAAAGATTGGGTTGTGTGTTGTTGAAGGTATGGGGATAGTTGTGTGGAAGATTGTGATGAGTAGACAGATGGAAGAACTGAGTTTTTGGTGCAGTGAAAGCCACAAGGTTTTCTCTGCCCCAATCAGATATAGCAGAAAGATCAGAGGCCAGGTGCTCCATAGCCGCCCCACGCGAATCATGGAGTGACTGCTGTGAGGGATGCTTTGGGAAGCGGGTGGAGAAGTGGAGAGTGGAATCACCGGCATAGGCGTGAATAGGACAGGAAGTATGAATTAAAGATCATTAATAAATAAAAGGAAAAGAGTGGGTGACGGGACAAAACTCTGAGGAACACCACTGTTGATAGTTTTAGGAGAAGAACAATGGTCATCTACGACCGCAGCTGTAGACCGGCCAGAAAGGAAATTAGAGATGAACGCACAGACAGAAGGATCATAGGATAGAAACCGAAGGAGGGCAGTTTGGAAATTAAAGATTTATGCCAGACTCTATCAAAAGCTTTTGATATGTTCAGTACAATAGCAAAAGTTTCACCGAAATCCCGAAAAGGGAATGACTAAGAGTTAAAGAGATATGCAAGAAGATCGCCAGTAGAGCGTCTCTTGCAGAACCCATACTGACGATCTAAAAGAAGATTGTGAGAAGAGAGGTGTTTAAGAATCTTCCTATTAAGGATAGATTCAAAAAGTTTAGAAAGGCAAGAAATCAAAGCAATTGGACGATAGTTGGAGGGTTGAGAGTGGTCACTCTTCTTTGGGGCAGGCTGAATGAAAGCGAACGTTCAGCAGGAAAGAAAACTACCAGATGAGAGAGAAAGATGAAAGAGTTTGCCTAGGCAGGGTGTCAGCACAGAAGCACAGTTCTTAAGAACCACAGGAGGAACACCAACAGGACCGTATGCCCAGATAGGGCAGAAAAAAACATCTTTGAAAGAGATTCTAATTTCAGACCCCGTTATGTATTAGGTTACCAAATAGACATAAAAGGTACTTACAGGTGCTTTGATTTAGATCTTCTTTAGGGCCTACCAATTTGTGCTAGCGTTCCAACCTCGACCTAATATATTCCTATTCTCTAATTTAGAAGCTATAGATATTACCCCTAACTGACATAATAATTAGACAACTTAAACTCCTTTCGCATTAGTCACTTTCGAAGGATCACCAAATTAAACTTAGAAAGAATGATTACTGCCGATACAAACAATGCATGCTGTTTAGTTCAGCCCAATAAACGAACAGAGCGCGTCCCGCTGTTTATCTTTTTGTGTTGCCCTTCAGCTTTCTTTTAATGACTTTTAGACACACACACACACACACACACACATATATATATATATATATATATATATATATATATATATATATGTGTGTGTGTGTATATTATATATATATATATATATATATATATATATATATATATATATATAATATACACCTTCAAAGGTTCCGCGTGATGATTCCTCATTTCACGAAGGTCAAGCTTGTCATCCCTTCTCTTGAGTTGGCCTGGTGAAGTAGTGAGTTGTTTCTTGTACTCTCCACCTCACATAGCCATGTATGTCCGGCTCATCGGGGATTGTTCTGAGCCAGGCGTCTAATCTTCTTTGGGAGATGTCCACTGCAACTCCCTTCGTGTTCCTTAGGTCTTTGGGCAGCTGATTAAACAGTTTTGGTCCACTCACAACAAAACTATTTTCTTTAAGGGTTAAGGATGTTTCCTGTCTCGACTTTAATTTGGGAACACGACACAGTCTTCCTTTTCTACTTTCTACCGTTGTTTGGGGAGTTACAGGGTTCAGAGTAAGATTAGGGACTAGTTTCTCCATTATTTTCCAAGTGTAAATAATGGTGTATCTCGCTCTTCTCCTTTCCAGTGAATATAGGTTTAGTTCGCGTAACCTTTCCCAGTAATTTAGTTCTTTGCTCCCCTTCATCTTGGCTGTGAAGCTTCTCTGAATCCCTTCCAGTTGTCTAATGTCTTCTTTTTTATATGGGGATGTTAGGACCTAGCAGTATTCCAATTTGGGTATGATCAGTGTTTTCAGTAGAAGAATCATTACATTCCTATCCCTTCGTTTAAAGGTTTTCAATATCTGCCCCGTATTCTCTTTGCTCTGTTTACTGCTATCTTATTTTGTGTTTCAAATTTCGCATCATCAGTCATTACAACCCCTAAATCTTTTGCTCTAGAATTTCTCTGAATTTCCTGTTCATTTGGGGTATAATATTCCACGGACTTTAGGTCTTCTCTTTTTCCATACCGTAACAGCTGAAATTTCTCAGTGTTAAACTTCATATTGTTGTCTTCCGTCCACTTGTAGATTCTGTTCATGTCTGTTTGTAGAGATCCTATATCTTCTGGGTTTCTTATTTTTCTACTGATCTTTGTGTCATCAGCAAAGGATGTTACTGTGCTGTCTCTGGTAACGTCCTCATCTATGTCAGTTAGCATGATTATGAAGAGTAGTGGAGCTAATACTGTTCCTTGTGGTACTGGGCTGAGGACCTCTGATTCAGATGAAAATACTCCTTGTACTGTAACACTTGCCGCCGCTCACTAAGAAAATTATATATCCATTTCCCTACTTTTCCTGTTATTCCCATATATTTCAGTTTATGTATTATGATTCCATGGTCACACTTGTCAAACGCTTTGGTGAAGTCTGTGTATATTACATCATAATTTTCATTACTTTCCAGTGCATCAATAATGTTATTGTAGACTTTGTAGTGTTCCATTAGTTGTGATAGGCATGATCTGTCTAACCGAAACCCATGTTGATTATCATTTAATTTTTTCTGAGTTTCCACAAAGTCATAGATTTTCTGTATAACTATTCTTTCAAATATTTTAGTGAGATGAGATGTAAGCGACACACACACACACACACACACATATATATATATATATATATATACCAGGGCGTCCCAAAAAAATGTATACACACTTTAACAGCTGATAGCTCAATTGATGTTTCTTTCTTTCCAAGTTAAACCCATTAGAATTAATAATGGCAGTCAGACTAAGCTTTGAACAAAGGAAATTCATTCTAAAATGCTACTGGAAGTGTGAAAACGCAGTTGAAGTGCAAAGACAGTTTAGGAGGGAGTTTCAAACAGATCCACCAACGCGACTTACCATCACTCGAATTAGAGATAAGTTTGAAGCCGATGGAACTGTTCAGAATGTCCACAAGAAGCGTTCCGGAAGACCACGGACATCGACAAGCCCCACAAAGCAAGAAAGAGTACTGGAAACGTATCACCAAAGTCCAAGAAAATCTGTGCGGCAAGCGAGTCGTGAGGTAGGAATTTCAGAATCTTCTGTCCAACGCATTTTGAAGCGCTGTCAATGGAAAAGTTACATTCCAAGATTAGTCCATGCTATTAATGAAGATGATCCGGACCGAAGAGTGGAGTATTGCGAGTGGTACTTGGCACGATGTGGATGTGGATTGGACGAAGGGGTTTCGTAGAATACCCTCCGCGTTCACCAGACCTCACACCACTAGACTTTTTTTATGGGGATACTTAAAAGACAAAGTCTACGCTATAAAACCTGCAACAGTCGCTGAATTGAGAGCAGCCATTGAACGAGAATGCACACAAATACCAAACGAAATGTTTCGTGATGTTTGCGATTCCATTGCTTCGCGTTATCAGCAGTGCCTGGACCAGAACGGACGTCAGTTTGAAAACAGGCGTTGACAAAACAATTAAATAATGTCTGTAGATTCTATTACATTTTGAAAATGAAATGTATTTTAATAAACACTGCCTTTATAAGTATTTAAAGTGTGTATACATTTTTTTGGGACGCGCCCCTATATATATATATATATATATATATATATATACACACGTCACCTCACTCCTCCCGTAAAGTTGAATCTGTCAGGGGGTGAGAGACCATAGACGACTTGCGGAGTGGGGTTGATGTAGTAGGAATAGGTGCAACCTGCATAGGTGGGCGAACTGAACCATTTTCAGTAGAATCGGGTTTCCCTTCGGAGGACTCTGGTCATCCTGCAATTCAAGTTCCCATATCTGGTCCTGATGGTGTTTGATAGAATGACCATATTGTAGTTGGCACTTGAAGGAAACAGGGCCCGTTCTCTCTCTCCTGCACTGTTGCAGGAACCCATTTTGGTCCAGCCCCATAATTGCGAATCATAACTGAATCATTAGGTTGCGCTTCTATAACTCTCCTTTTCTTAGTGTCGTGATACAACTTCTGTTTTTCCTGATGATGTAAAACTCGTTGTTGTAACGTTTCGTTTGGACGTAACAGATTGAAAACAGAACGAATTCCCCGGCCAATCATGAGTTTAGAAGGAGACACCCCCGTTGTTGTGTGAGGTGTTAGTCGATATTTAAACAAAAGTTTATCCACCACCACTTGCATTTCCTCCCCATAAGAATGATGCAAGGCCGACTTGAAAGTACGGACCATTGTTTTTTGCACGACCGTTAGTAGACGGGTGAAAAACACTAGACCAGACATGTCTAATGCCATTTAGGTGGACAAAAGAACGAAATTCCTCACTGGTAAAACAAGTACCATTGTCGGAAACCAGAACTACGGGTAAACCCCATCGAGCGAAACACGAACGGAGTAGGCGAATAGTAACATCCGAAGTCGTGGAAGTGGTTGGAAAAATTTCTACCCACTTAGAGTAGGCGTCCATAATGACTAGGAAATAGATATTATTTATAGGACCTGCATTGTCAACATGGATCCTATGCCAAGGTATAGTAGGCCATTCCCAAGGATGAAGTGGACTTTTTTGGGGGGATCTCTGTTCTCTAGGCAATTTTGACAGGAATGAACCAATGATTCAAGTTCTCCATCTAAACCGGGCCACCAGAAATAAGCTCTCGCCAGCTCTTTCATTTTCGTTGCACCCATGTGTTTAGCATGAAGCTCCTTCACTAAATTCGACCTGCCTTCATCCGGAATTATCACTCTGTGACCCCATAAGAGACAGCCATTTTGGATTGAGAATCCAGACTGACGTTCATAAAAAGGCTGTAATTCACTCTCAACCTTAGTAGGCCACCCAACTGAGCAGTAATGGATGACCCTAGACAGAATAGAGTCTGATTTTGTCCACTGCTCTATCTGTACTGCAGTTACTGGAGTGGAGTCCAAAAACTCCACGAAGTGAACCCATTCTGTAGGTATAGGTACGCATTCATTTGGATTTTCTAAAGTCAACCTACTTAGAGCATTAGCCGTACCTAGAAGTTTGCCTGACCGATGTACAAAGTCAAATTTATACGCTTGTAGAATCACTGTCCATCGTTGAATCCTACCTGAGGCCATAACTGGAATATTTTTAGTAGGTGAAAATATACCTAAAAGAGGCTTATGGTCAGTAATTAGTTTGAATTCATGATCCCATAGATAGAAATGAAATTTCGTTACTGCAAATACTAAAGCTAAGGCTTCACGTTCAAGTTGTGCATATCGCCTTTCAGTCTCAGTTAGTGTCCTAGAAGCAAAACAGATAGACCTATCTACACCATCAATGTGGTGCGATAACACTGCCCCAATTCCATAAGAACTGCTATCCGCTGACACTACGAGAGGAAGTTTAGGATCATAATGCATTAGGAGGGTGGACTTTAATAGTACGTCCTTTGACGCCTCAAATGCTTCCTTTTGCGTTTTCTCCCATCTCCACTGTTCCCCAGATCGTATAGGCAAAAATTTCCTATAAAAGTTTAGGAGACCTAAATAAGCTTGTAACTGCGTGATGTTTTGTGGAGGTGGTGCATTTTTTATTGCTTCTAGTTTATCCGCCGTTGGATGAATGCCCGAAGCATCTATGCGGAACCGCAAATACGAAACCTCATTAGTAACCCAAGAACACTTTTTTTTTAGCTTAATTCCGGCATCCCGGAGTCTTTTTTAGA
The DNA here is from genome assembly GCA_023014485.1 of Bathynomus jamesi. Lineage (NCBI taxonomy): Eukaryota > Metazoa > Arthropoda > Malacostraca > Isopoda > Cirolanidae > Bathynomus > Bathynomus jamesi. The sequence goes on along the minus strand of JAJOZX010000092.1, from coordinate 855,672 downwards.
ATGGTTGTTAATCTAGTTAGGTGTTCTTTTTTAGATGAACCTGAAATGAGGACATCATCTAGAAAACAAAGTACACCCGGAATGTGACCTAGAACTTGGTTCATTGTTCTCTGAAAGATACCCGGAGCCGATGCTATTCCATAGCATAGCATATTGTACCCATATAGGCCTCGGTGCGTATTTATGATAGTTAGCTCTTTAGAATTTTCGTCTAAACTTAGTTGAGCATAAGCTTGTAACATATCTAGTTTTGTGAAATATTTACCCCCAGCAAGAGCTAAGTAATTCATCAGGCTTGGGTATAGGGTAGCAATCTAGAATAACTGCTCTATTTGCTGTTAAACGGTAATCCCCACATAAACTCACTGACTTGTCAGGTTTTAGTACAGGAACTACCGGGGCAGCCCACTTAGTGTGTGACTGGTTCGATAATTTTATCTTTTAGCAGCCTATCAATTTCTAAATGTACCTTCTCCCGTAATGCATGTGCCACTGAACGAGCCTTACAAAATTTTGGAGTTACATTAGGGTCTACCTCTATACAGACCTGATGGTCTTTTAGTTTGCCTACTTCAGGGCCAAAAAGAGAAGAAAACTCCATTAACAATGAGTCTATGTCAGATGAATATGCGAGTGTATGCACATCTGCCCGACCCTATGGCAAAATTTTGTCAATATGCAATTTCAAGGCATCAATCTAATCACGGCCTAGTATAGTAGGCCCTTGCTCATCCACAACTAAAAGAGTTAAGGGACGAGACAACGTTTTCTTGTTGCGTGTAACTGTGATGTATGCTTCTCCACAAATAGGTATTTGCATGTTACCATATTTTTTAGTATTGTTTTAGATTCGTGTAATTTAGGTGTATTTTTGAAAGTTTTGTCAAAAACTTTTAGACATGACAGTTTGGGCAGCACCTGTATCTTGTTCTAGAGGAACTGTAATTCCATTTAGGCCTACATCTACAATATATGGACCCGTATTATCACCACTTTGCTTCTCATAATGTAGGTACTCCACTCCCTTGTTAGAAGTATTTCCATTGGGAGGATTACCACTAGAAATGTTATAATTAGAATTTTCACCCTTTTGTTTCTTTGAAAAACAAACTTTAGCTATGTGGCCTATTTTACTACAGTTTTGGCAAGCTGCTTCTTTAAAAGGACAGTCCTTCTTCCACTGGTGTTTTCCACACCCAGTACATGGCTTAGAAGGTTTTTCCTCCTGCTTAGCATTCAAATTAGTAGGTTTAGTAGGATTTGCAGCATACCTTTTATTAGCTTGTCTAGTAGGCTCATTAGGTCTGCCAGGCCTAGAAGATTTAAAGCTATTTACGTGTTGGGCCTTACGAGTGTGACTGCTAAAAGCTCTAACATCTTTAGCAGCTGCTTCTTTAGCCACATCTATTTCTACAGCCTGACTAAAAGTTAGGTCCTGTATAGCTAATAGGGCTCTCTGGGTAGACTCCTCTTTGAGACCCATTACAAACCTATCTCTTAGCATTTCGTCTAATCTGTCCCCAAATTTACAAGTACGGCCATAGGTTTTTATACCCGCAACAAACTCTGCAATGCTTTCATTAGCAGTCTGATGCCTCGAATAAAATTTAAAACGTTCATAGATGAGAACCACTCGTGGTTTGTAGTGATTGGTTAGGGCCTGTACCAATTCAATGTAGGTGCAAGTTTCCGGTGCTTTAGGAGCAACTAGGTCCATAACTAAACCAAACGTTTTCGGGCCTATTATAGTTAGGAAACTTTCTTAGCATCGGCAATGGAATTTGCCTCGAAAAACAACCTCACCCTAGTAGCATAAGTTTCGAAGTCCTCCTCAGAGCCTTCGTAGGGACTTACATGGCCAATCACCGACATGCTAGAACAAAATCAATTTGGCCAAATAACGTGAAGTAGGTTAGGTAGGGTTTAAATTTGATTTAGTTACTCCCCAGTTAGGGCTGAAGGAGAAAATGTATTAGAGTTAGGACTGAGTAAAAATTAGTATTAGAGTTAGGGCTGAGTAGGAATTAGTATTAGAGTTAGGCCGGAGGGACCTAAGCCATAGTAAGGTAGTTTACCGACACAAACCAACCAAATCGAACGACCCACATTAGGCTAGGCTACATCCAATTTTCAAAACAACCAAATCCAATCCACGTCGCCAAATGTAATAACGTGGGAGTGTTAGACCCCGTTATGTATTAGGTTATCAAATAGGCATAAAAGGTACTTACAAGTGCTTTGATTTAGATCTTTAGGGCCCACCAATTTGTGCTAGCGTCCCAACCTCAACCTAATATATTCCTATTCTCTAATTTAGAAGCTATAGATATTACCCCTAACTGACATAATAATTAGACAACTTAAACTCCTTTCGCATTAGTCACTTTCGAAGCATCACCAAATTAAACTTAGAAAGAATGATTACTGCCGATACAAAAAATACATGCCGTTTAGTTCAGCCCAATAAACGAACAGATCGCGTCCCGCTGTTTATCTTTTTGTGTTGCCCTTCAGCTTTCTTTTAATGACTTTTCCCTTTAGTGACTTTTATAATATATATATACATACACGTCACCTCAAGACACGATAAGATCAGAGGGAGGAGGAGATGGAGGAACATCCATAGTTGAGTTGGAAGCAAAGGTTTGATCGAAGAGTTCAGCTTTGACAGGAGAAGAGAAGGCAACTGACCCGTCGGAATGGTAAAAAGGAGGGAAAAAAGAGGAGGTAAAGTTGTTGAAGAGGTTCTCAGCAAGATGCCAGAAAGAGCGAGAAGAATTAGAATTGAATTGGTTTTCACATTTTTGCCTGATGAAGGAATTTTTGGAGAGTCGAAGAACAGATTTTGCACGACTCCAGGCAGAAATATAAGCTAAGTGAGAGTCAGGAATTGGATGGCCACAGTACCTTCTGAAAGCCTCCTCTCTGATGCGGATAGCATTAGAACAAGTAAAGTTAAAGCAAGGGTTTTTTTGCATTAGTAGTATGAAGAGAATATGGAATGTACGCCTTCATGCCCGAAAGAATCACCACTGTGATGCGCTCAGCACACTCGGAGGGGCCCCAGCCACGGAAGCAGTAATCATTCCATGGGAAATCAGAGAAGTTCTGCCTAAGGGCCTCCCAATCAGCAATGCCAAAGTGCCAAAGGCGCTTCCTCTTGGGAGGATCGAAAGGCTGGATTAGAGCGATAGGACAGGAAACAGATATAAGATTGTGATCGGAGGAGCCCAACGAAGAAAAAAGTCTCACAGTGTAAGAAGAAGGATGAGAGGTCAGAAATAAATCCAGAATGCTGGGCCTATCTCTAAGGCGATCGGAGGTATGAGTAGGTGCTGTACAATCTGCTCTAAGTAATTTAGGATAGGAAAGTTGCAAGCTAGTTCACCAGGGATGTTAGTGAAATAGGAGGAAAGCCAAAGGTGGTGATGAACATTGAAATCTCCTAAAATGGAGATTTTAGCAAGAAAGGAGCAGAATGGACGGTATTCCACTTTGGAAGGGAGGTTGTCAACGGATTTTGAATAGTCAGTAGAATTTGGAGAAAGGTAAACAGCGCAGATGTATTTATTTTGAGATTGGCATGTAAGCCGTAGCCAGAGGGAGTTCGGAAGATTCGAGTTCGGGAATACGACAACAAGTTAGGTCATTGTGTACATATACGCATCACCCACCTTTGGAGTGAAACTGAGTATAGAGAAAGTAAGAGGGTACAGAAAAGGGGTTGCTCTCAGTCGTTCCAGACACCTGAGTTTCAGTAAGGAAAAGATGGAGAAATTTAGAGCAGAGGTGGTGTTCATCAGATTGAAAATTTGAGAAAATGCCACGAATGTTGCAGAAATTAATGAAAAGTGAATCAGGCAGAGGCTCAGAACATCTCGAATGGGCGGTAGCAGTAAGTAGCAGATCCAGTCCCGTTACCTAGGTCTGCATTCCCAGTATCGGCAGTGGGGTAGCCAGAAGTAGGGACATTTATGGACATTTATGCTAGCGAGACTTCTGTTTAAAGCGTCAGAATCTCTATCACAATCATTGCAGTGCTCGGGATAGAGCACCCAAGGTGTCAACCCAAGATCGTACTGGGAACACGGGGGTGGACTCATCACTTACATACGTAAAAGCATTAGCTACACTGATGCCACCCAAAACATTACAAACACAATCCAGGCAGATAACACGATAGAAATACAGGCAGTTAACATTAAAACACGCGCAAAACACAACACCACACTAATCAACATTTACATCCCACCAGATAGTTCACCTCAGGTGGCAGCCAATTACAATCCACAGTTACACAATCTGGCCTCTCTCACTAATGTCATCTTAGAAGGAGACTTCAATGCTAAAGACACTAGTTGATACCTGCACAACCAAAGCAACACCAGAGGCGCCAACACAGCCACACAACTAAACAGCCTCTTCATTCTTAACAATACAGAAGAATATACACATACCACATCAAGCACGATACTCAAACTCCTCCCCAGACATAACGTTCTGTTCCCCCTCACTAGCAACACGTACACACTGGAGAACAGAAAAACAACTGTCATCAAACCATCTGCCCATCATCATTACAACACGTTCTACACTCTCCCCAACAGCCTTAGGCACACTTACAGAAATTACAAGAAAGCTGATTGGGAACAGTTCAAAATACAGATTGAGGAACAATTCACCACATTAAACAGCACACCCATCATAAACATCAATACAACACTCAAGACATTTAATCAGATCATCAATAATGCAAACAAATACATACCCAAGGGCAACATTAGGAAATAACCCAAATTACACTAAAGAAATAGCCCACCTCATAAGGCAATGTAACAACCTCAAACATAACACACAAACACCACACACAGAAGCCATAAAACAGCAGATACAACAGCTCAACACAGAAATAAACAACAAACTTAAAGAAAACAAACAAAAACTTTTAGGGAATTCATAACACATTAAACCACTCTACAGATATATTCAGGCTATACAAGACTATAAACAGCATTACCCACTCTAACAGCGGCATTCACACCTCACACGCGGCTATCTGTCGCAGCCAAAATAATATCCCAACATATACACAACAAGCTAACATTCTAGTTAATCACTACGCAAAGATAAGTCACTTAAACAGAGAAAACAACCAGAAACACGCAGACAGACAAACAGCCAGACACAAGAAAACCTACAGACTCGACACGACCATTACACCCTTCAATACAGACCAGACCACCAAGATCATCAAAAACATTAAGAATTCGAAGGCTACTGGACCAGACAACATATCTAACATACACCTTAAACACTTGGGCCCACAGGGAATACTACCTCTCACAAACATCAGCACATATTCATACCAACACTGTATTATTCCTGACATATGGAAACATGATAAAATTATTACACTACTCAAACCAAACAAAAATCCAACAGAACCAGCTTCCGATAGACCCATTACTTTACTGTATGCACACCTTCCAAAGAAACAAAGACCAATCTTACAAATCACCAACCCACACATACCACTATCGTCTACTCAACATGGATTCAGACCTTACCACTCAACCACAACATTACTCACTAACCTCACGCAGCACATCATGGATGGCATCAACTCCAGACGACCAGCTCAACGTACTCTATCAGCAAGAATAGACATTAGTAAAACATTTGATGCTATACCACGCTTCCCTCTCATAAACAAAATACTCAACACAAACATGCACAATAACACCAAAAGGTGGCTGAGAAACTATCTTTCAGGAAGATATTCACATGTTACATTTAATGGCAAGTCATCCAAAAACAAGCTTTTTCCGAACGGGGTCCTTCAAGGCTCTGTTCTCTCACCAACACTGCTCAACTTATACATGCATGACATTCCAACACCCATAGATAACAAGCTTACCTTATCATATGCAGATGACATCACTCTAACATCCACCCACAACAACATCGACACCGCTACAAATAACCTACAAACATACATAAACAGTATAGAAGACTTGAAGACTGGCTCACACACAATGGACTCACAGTAGCGCCCACAAAATCAACCATCACCTTGCTTACAAGCAACACAAAAGAACACCAGATAACTCCACAGCTTACACTAACAACACCAACATTCCACACACTCACAGGACCAAAATATTTGAGGTCATATACAACACATCTGTGGAAAAGTGTTTTCCACAAGGAAATAAATTTATGTTAAAATTTGAAGATATTCTGTTTGTACAAATTAAAATATTTAATCCTTTAAAGGATATTATTCTGGTTCATATAAATTAAAATGTGAGTCCGTTAAATTCTTAATGTTTGTGTAGATTTGCCTCGACGCCCCAGCGGAAAGTTTTGGTTCCTGTCTAGCTAAGCCTAACGAAAACATTGGTTGCCACGTCTAATCTTAAACAGAGATTCCCAAATTGTAAATGTTCTTTTCAATTATTGTAAATCACATAAAAGAGTTAAGTGTAAAACTACAATTGTATAAATTCTTTTGCTAATATCCAATTATACCAATTCTCTTGTTAATATCATTATTAGAGTAGGATTTTGCGAGTTTAATAGTCTTCTGTAACACGTGGCAACCATGGCAGCCTTGAGGAAGGCAACATGCCTTGTCAGTCTAACGCTCGCCTCAGCTTCCGATAGAGGGAGTAGAGTGTTCCGCCCGTGGGCCAGCCGGGCTTGGCTGGACTCCTCAGCTTATTTAAATGTAACAGTTGTTGTAACTCTCTATCAAGTGTTGTGTAAAGGATTTAATTTCTAATATTCTGTGTTAAATAAAGAAGGGCAAAAGTGTGATGCGTCATTTTATAGCCTTCCAAGAAGAAGCATTCCCGTCTCTCAACGGGCCGAGAGAGAGAGAGGGTACGCCATTGAGCGAAGGTATAAATCGTTTCATCATAACTCGCAGTCAGATAAAGTAAAGTTGAAAAGAAGAACCGTGGACGTCAGTCAGATTAATTAAACGGTATAAACTTCCTTGTTGTTGCGAGGAAGCGACATACTGAGAATACCTTTAAAGGATAACGTCATATCCTACATTGTCGACCGATGCCAGGATTAGAAGAAAACAGCATCCCATTTTCCACCCCCCTCAACGGACGGAGGGAGGGGACGAGAAACGTTCCTTCAAGATGAGGAGCCAGGATTTGAAAACCTTTTGTTCGGGCAGAACCCCGCTACAAGGACGTCAACACTTGTTTAGAAGAGACGACAACACTTGTTTAGCAGAGAGAACCGTACGAAAATCGGACGTCATACGCGACGCATAGCATTGGCGTAAATTTCTACAACGAAGAGTAGAAGAATTTTCGAAATTTGGAGAAGATTTTCAAAGACTTTGATCGTCAACGAAAAACGGACGAATCGCATTGGAATTAGTTACGAAAATTGGACGTCATATGCGACGCAAAGCATTGACCTAAATTTCTACAACGAAGAGTGGAAGAAAGTATCGAAATTGAGGACTCAGAAACGAAAACAAACGTCTTCAAAACTCTGCCCAACGGAATAGTCGGCATTGAAGAGGAAAGAAAAACGAAAACAAAGGCGCTTACAAGACGGAATAAAAAGTAAACTCGGTAAAAGTGTTTTTGCAAGTAAGGTTAACACTAGGATCAATAAATAAATAAATACGTGAAAAAAAAGAAGAGTTTAACACATTGGATTGAAAAGATTTTTTTTCATTATTATTTTTTTTGGTGTACGAAGATTTGTGTTTCGCATGCAGTATTTTTCGTATATATAAATATACTGCGTATTGTTTATTGTTTGTAAACAGTTCACTGTTCGTTGTGAGTGTAAAACTATTTTTTTCTTGCAGTATTTTGGAACCATTCTGAGTTCATTCCCATATATATATATATATATATATATATAATATATATATATATATATATATATATATATATATATATATGCGTCTATGTGTACGTACATATCTGTACGTGTGTATGTATGGATGAGTGAACTATAATTGTGTTCCCCTCATATCTAAATGTTCCCTAACTTTCAGTATTTTTGTTTCTGTGTGCAGGTGTTCTATTGGTGTTGTTTGAGTACATCCTGTAATGATACGAAGTGCGTTGTTTTGTATTGTCTGTAAAGTGTTTGTGTGTGTTTGAGATAATGGGTGCCCAGCATGAGCTAGCATAGTCCATAACTGAGCGGATATATTGTTTGTATATGAATGATGTTTCCTGCTGGTGTCCAAAGTTTGTGCCTGTTAGTACCCTAAGCGTGTTAAATCTTGACGTACATTTGTTTTTAATGTCCTGAATGTGGTTTGCAAAAGATAATGATGTGTTGTATGTGATCCCAAGTATTTTGGTCCCGTGAGTGTGTGGAATGTTGGTGTTGTTTAGTGTAATCTGTGGAGTTATCTGGTGTTCTTTTGTGTTGCTTGTTAGCAAGGTGATGGTTGATTTTGTGGGCGCTACTTTGAGTCCATTGTGTGTGAGCCAGTTTTCAAGTCTTGTATACTGTTTATGTATGTTTGTAGGTTATTTGTAGAGCTGTCGATGTTGTTGTGGATGGATGTTAGAGTGATGTCATCTGCATGTGATGATAAGGTAAACTTGTTATCTCTGGGTGTTGGAATGTCATGCATGTATAAGTTGAACAGTGTTGGTGAGAGAACAGAGCCTTGAAGGACCCCGTTCGGAAAAAGCTTGTTTTTGGATGACTTGCCATTAAATGTGACATGCGAGTATCTTCTTGAAAGATAGTTGCTCAGCCACCTTTTGGTGTTATTGTGAATGTTTGTGTTGAGTATTTTGTTTATGAGAGGGAAGCGTGGTATAGCATCAAATGCTTTACTAATGTCTATTCTTGCTAATAGTGTACGTTCAGCTGGTCGTCTAGAGTTGATGCCATCCATGATGTGCTGCGTGAGGTTAGTGAGTAATGTCATGGTTGAGTGGTGAGGTCTGAATCCATGTTGAGTAGACGATAGTGGTATGCGTGGATTGGTGATTTGTAAGATTAGTCTTTCTGTTACTTTGGAAGGTGTGCATACAGTAAAGTAATGGGTCTATAGGAAGCTGGTTCTGTTGGATTTTTGTTTGGTTTGAGTAGTATAACAATTTTACCTCGTTTCCATATGTCAAGAATAATACAGTGTTGGTATGAATATGTGCTGATGTTTTGAGAGCTCGTATTCCATGTGGGCCCAAGTGTTTAAGGTGTATGTTAAATATGTTGTCTGGTCCAGTAGCCTTCGAATTCTTAATGTTTTTGATGATGTTGGTGGTCTGGTCTGTATTGAAGGGTGTAATGGTCGTGTCGATTCTAGTTTTTCTTGTGTCTGGCTGTTTGTCTGTCTGCGTGTTTCTGGTTGTTGTCTCTGTTTAAGTGACTTATCTTTGCGTAGTGATTAACTAGAATGTTAGCTTGTTGTGTATATGTTGGGATATTATTTTGGCTGCGACAGATAGCCGCATGTGAGGTGTGAATGCCGCTGTTAGAGTGGGTAACTGGGTAATGCTCTTTATAGTCTTGTATAGCCTGGATGTATCTGTGGAATGGTTTAGTGTTGTTATGAATTCCCTAAATGTTTCTGTTTGTTTTTCTTTAAGTTTGTTGTTTATTTCTGTGTTGAGCTGTTGTATCTGCTGTTTTATGGCTTCTGTGTGTGGTGTTTGTGTGTTATGTTTGAGGTTGTTGTTGTTGTTGTTTAGCCGATCAGCCCACCCTGATCGAGCAAGCCGGCGACACGCAGGTAACCGATCGCCCTCTTCGGAGTGGACCAGAGGTTCAGCGCACTAGTGATGTTGTGTTGTGTTCGTTGTTGTGCTAGAGCGGTACAGTCCGTCATAATGTGTTCAATTGTTTGTGGTGTGTCTTGGCACAGGTGGCAGGTGTCGTCTATGGAGTTGTCTAGTCTGTGTTTATATGTCCAGTAAGTTGGGGTGATGTCCACATCGGAATCGTGCTAAGTTAACTCGATCCGATCTGCTCAGGCTGATCTCTGACCTGTTAATGGGTGGCGGCTTCGCACCTAGGACCGCATTCGGACCGAGTCGTGTCAGTGCTTTGTGGGTTAGGTGTGTGTGTGTGTGTGTTTTCTGTACTGTGTGATGTCTGTGGGGCGTGGTATGGAATGGAGTATTTGGTTATAATGTCTCTCTGGTGTTACCTTAATGGTGCGAGGTGTTGGTGCATGATTGTACATGTAGTGGCAAGGGTGTTGTGGGTTAGTTGTCGCTGCTGCCATGAATTGTGTTCCCCTCATGTCTAAATGTTCCCTAACTTTTAGTATTTTTGTTTCTGTGTGCAGGTGTTCTATTGGTGTTGTTTGAGTGCATCCTGTAATGATACGAAGTGCGTTGTTTTGTATTGTTTGTAAGGTGTTTATGTGTGTGTTTGAGATAATGGGTGCCCAGCATGGGCTAGCATAGTCCATAACTGAGCGAATATATTGTTTGTATATGAGTGATGTTGTTTCCTGCTGGTGTCCAAAGTTTGTGCCTGTTAGTACCCTAAGCGTGTTAAGTCTTGACGTACATTTGTTTTTAATATCCTGAATGTGGTTTGCAAAAGATAATGATGTGTTGTATGTGACACCAAGTATTTTGGTCTGTGAGTGTGTGGAATGTTGATGTTGTTTAGTGTAAGCTGTGGAATTACCTGGTGTTCTTTTGTGTTGCTTGTAAGCAAGGTGATGGTTGATTTTGTGGGCGCTACTTTGAGTCTATTGTGTGTGAGCCAGTCTTGTATACTGTTTATGTATGTTTGTAGGTTATTTGTAGCGGTGTCGATGTTGTTGTGGGTGGATGTTAGAGTGATATCATCTGCATATGATGATAAGGTAAGCTTGTTATCTATGGGTGTTGGAATGTCATGCATGTATAAGTTGAAGAGTGTTGGTGAGAGAACAGAGCCTTGAGGGACCCCGTTCGGAAAAAGCTTGTTTTTGGATGACTTGCCATTAAATGTGACATGTGAGTATCTTCCTGAGAGATAGTTGCTCAGCCACCTTTTGGTGTTATTGTGCATGTTTGTGTTGAGTATTTTGTTTATGAGAGGGAAGCGTGGGATAGCATCAAATGCTTTACTAATGTCTATTGTTGCTAATAGTGTACGTTGAGCTGGTCGTCTGGAGTTGATGCCATCCATGATGTGCTGCGTGAGGTTAGTGAGTAATGTCGTGGTTGAGTGGTGAGGTCTGAATCCATGTTGAGTAGGCGATAGTGGATGTGTGGGTTGGTGATTTGTAAGATTAGTCTTTCTGTTACTTTGGAAGGTGTGCATAGTAAAGTAATGGGTCTATAGGAAGCTGGTTCTGTTGGATTTTTGTTTGGTTTGAGTAGTGTAATAATTTTACCTTGTTTCCATATGTCAGGAATAATACAGTGTTGGTATGAATATGTGCTGATATTTGTGAGAGCTAGTATTCCTTGTGGGCCCAAGTGTTTAAGGTGTATGTTAGATATGTTGTCTGGTCCAGTAGCCTTCGAATTCTTAATGTTTTTGATGATCTTGGTGGTCTGGTCTGTATTGAAGGGTGTAATGGTCGTGTCGAGTCTGTAGGTTTTCTTGTGTCTGGCTGTTTGTCTGTCTGCATGTTTCTGGTTGTTGTCTCTGTTTAAGTGACTTATCTTTGCGTAGTGATTAACTAGAATGTTAGCTTGTTGTGTGTATGTTGGGATATTATTTTGGCTGCGACAGATAGCCGCGTGTGAGGTGTGAATGCCGCTGTTAGAGTGGGTAATGCTGTTTATAGTCTTGTATAGCCTGTATGTATCTGTGGAGTGGTTTATGTTGTTATGAATTCCCTGAATGTTTCTGTTTGTTTTTCTTTGAGTTTGTTGTTTATTTCTGTGTTGAGCTGTTGTATCTGCTGTTTTATGGCTTCTGTGTGTGGGTTTGTGTGTTATATTTGAGGTTGTTACGTTGCCTTATGAGGTGGGCTATTTCTCTAGTGTAATTTGGGTTGTATTTCCTAATGTTGCCCTTGGTATGTATTTGTTTGCATTATTGATGATCTGATTAAATGTCTTGAGTGTTGTATTGATGTTTATGATGGGTGTGCTGTTTAATGTGGTGAATTGTTCCTCAGTCTGTATTTTGAACTGTTCCCAATCAGCTTTCTTGTAATTTCTGTAAGTGTGCCTAAGGCTGTTGGGGCAGAGTGTAGAATGTGTTGTAATGATGATGGGCAGGTGGTCTGATGACAGTTGTTTTTCTGTTCTCCATTGTGTATGTGTTGCTAGTGAGGGGGAACAGAACGTTATGTCTGGGGAGGAGTTTGAGTATCCTGCTTGATGTGGTATGTGTGTATGTTCTTCTGTATTGTTAAGAATGAAGAGGCTGTTTAGTTGTGTGGCTATGTTGGCGCCTCTGGTGTTGTTTGGTTGTGCAGGTACCAACTAGTGTCTTTGGCGTTGAAGTCTCCTCCTAAGATGACATTAGTGAGAGAGGCAAGATTGTGTAACTGTGGATTGTAATTGGCTGGCACCTGAGGTGAACTATCTGGTGGGATGTAAATGTTGATTAGTGTGGTGTTGTGTTTTGCGCGTGTTTTAATGTTAACTGCCTGTATTTCTATCGTGTTATCTGCTTGGATTGTGTTTGTAATGTTTTGGGTAGCATCAGTGTAGCTAATGCTTTTACGTATGTAAGTGATGAGTCCACCCCCGTTACCCCCAGTACGATCTTGACGGATCGCCGTGAAGTCAGGGATGGTGGGTGTTTTGTGTGTGCGTTTTAGTTTTGTTTCTTGTATAAGTGCTATGTGAATGTTTTGTTTGTGTACGAATTCCCTAAGCTGCATGATTTTGTTTGTGAGGCCATCTACGTTGTACTGTAATATGTTAATATTATACTTCTGTATGTGTCTCATGGTGCTATTGTGTCTATGTCTTTGTGTATGGTGACATGTGTAAGTTGTAGTGGGGCCTGGATTAGTCTTAATGTCGCCAGAGAGTAAGAGTAGTTCGGGGAGCACGCAATTGCTCCCTGTAATTGAAAAAATAGCACGCTGAGAATAGGTCCGGCCCCGGGAGCCGATCGGCACTCTGACCGTGCCACGCAACAGGCCGTCGACTGCCAGTCTGGCCAACCGTAGACAGCCCGCTGCACGGAGATTTGAGGAAGTTTGGCCACCAGCGCGTTGATGTTTTGGTTTGACGTCGCCTCTTCTTCGCGTTGACGTGTCCCGCGCTGGAGTATGCAGCCACTGTTAGAAGCTTCCTCGTCAGCTTGTTTGAGGTTGTTACATTGCCTTTTGAGGTGGGCTATTTCTTTAGTGTAATTTGGGTTATTTCCTAATGTTGCCCTTGGGTATGTATTTGTTTGCATTATTGATGATCTGATTAAATGTCTTGAGTGTTGTATTGATGTTTATAATGGGTGTGCTTTTTAATGTGGTGAATTGTTCCTCAGTCTGTATTTTGAACTGTTCCCAATCAGCTTTCTTGTGATTTCTGTAAGTGTGCCTAAGGCTTTTGGGGCAGAGTGTAGAACGTGTTGTAATGATGATGGGCAGGTGGTCTGGTGACAGTTGTTTTTCTGTTCTCCAGTGGGTATGTGTTGCTAGTGAGGGGGAACAGAACGTTATATCTGGGGAGGAGTTTGAGTATCCTGTTTGATGTGGTATGTGTGTATGTTCTTCTGTATTGTTAAGAATGAAGAGGCTGTTTAGTTGTGTGGCTTTGTTGGCGCCTCTGGTGTTGCTTTAGTTGTGCAGGTACCAACTAGTGTCTTTAGCATTGAAGTCTCCTCCTAAGATGATATTAGTGAGTGGGACTTTATTAAACAAGTTTTGAGGAACGATAGCGCTGCTGTCGCTATATTCCGAGCTCACGGCATGGTCAAGACCTTCTTACGTGTCCTCAGTGTGGTAATGAACGTAATTACCATGAAGTCTCCCATAATTAATGTAAGTGCACTGATAATATTTCCAACTACTTACCTTTCCAAGTCCCAAATTCATTATGGGGTACCCATGCCCAGAGCTGTGCCTAGCGGCGCTAATTAATTATTAGTTCATCCATTAGCAGCGCTATTTTTCAAAATAGTTAGCGGAACAGATAGCGGCGTTACATTTTTAGGCAAGGTTCGGCGCTAACCGCTAATATAAATTAAAATGAATAGAGTGTTAAAATGGTATTCTCTATATTACGTTGCTTTTTGTGCATAATGCTGAACGCAGAATGTATAATGATAGTTCCCGAACTGAGTATGTAAAGGAAGACAATGTCTTTCCAATAAATAAGTTTAATTATAAATATGAAATTACGCAATTTTCTTGAATACCCAATAATCATTTTAAAGATATAATTTTGTTCCCATTTGACACTATAAAAGATAATAACAAATAGCGAACACACATAAATATATACAAATGCATTATTGTTATTAAAAAATAGTACTTAGCTATACATTTCATAAAAATTAGCGCCAAAATTAGCGTTAGCGTTAACGCCGCTAATTTTAAAAACTGTTAGCGTTAGCGGCGCTATATTTATCAGTTAGCGCGCACAGCTCTGCCCATGCCCGGTGTGAAAAATGCTCTGTATGAATTGGTCCCCAATTAACCCACCCCTAATATCTCAAGTCTAACTGTAGAGTAGGTTAAGCCTAGCCTTGTAGGAGTCAGCCTAGAGATTCCAGAAATGGTCCAGAGCGAGCAGAGTAAATTGAGGTCCACAGTAGGATTCCTCACCAAATTAGGTTAGGGTAATTTACTTAGCCTTTGTTAAGCTATGAGTTGATGCTAGGTCTTAGACCACAATGTAGGCCTAATTTGACTGGACCTAGTTTATGTTATGACTAAACTGGGGTTCAGAAATACACTTACTGAATGTTATTAGACAGTCCCGACTTCCCCCTGGAGTCCCTCTTCTCTTTGCTCAATTTTTGAGAGCGAACTTGCTGGTGGAGATCTTTTATTGTCTTCAAACCCCTTCGTCCGCCATGCCGTTCTTCCCTCCGGTCCTCTGTTTTTCCCGACGTTTTTCACCAGCGCCCGTTTTGTTTGTTGGTTGATTGGTAGTGTGTATCTGTGATAACGTCGGGGGTGTTGTTAGACCCCGTTAGGTATTAGGTTATTAAATAGACAATAAAGTTACTTACAGGTGCTTTGATTTAGATCTTCTTTACTAATCTTTAGGGCTTACCATCGCTGCCAGCGTCCCACAAACAACCTACTAATAGTCCTACTTTACTAATTTAGAAGCTATAGACATTACCCCCTAACTAATATAATAATTAGACAACTTCCACTGCTTTAGTTTAGCACTTTAGAAACATCACCAAATTAAACTTAGCACCAACGATTTAGTTAGATACAAAAATACATGCTGTTAACCGAACAGACTGTGTTCCTCTGTTTATCTTTTTGTGTTGCCATTCAGCTTTCTTTTAGTGACTTTTCGACTATATACATATATATATATATATACACACACACGTCACCTCAGTATCAATACTACCAAGCACGCCCTATCACACAGTATACAAATACTAGTGTGGAGAATAACTGGTGAGGAACCAATTAGTTTCATCCACCCAGTTAATGACATAAAAGGAGTTTAATAATTGTTAGATTAACTACCCACCTACTCAGTGGACCATTTTCGTTACCTCTCAACTACCCACATGTATCAGTTTTCCATACCCGGTTAGGTTAATTGATGTTATTTTATTTATTTGTCGGGTTCGAAATCCCAGCTGAGCCGTGAACGGCCAAATTCTAAAGGGCAAGTTCTACCTAAAGCCCAAGTTAAGCTAAATTAAACTTTACGGATTTGAGATCCTATTAGGTCCTACCTCAGGGTAACCTCAGGGTTGCTGACTCGATGCGGGCCTACCTTAGACCTTAAATTACATGAACTTAAAAGATAAACAAAAGGGTACTATTTGTGGTCTTCTTTCTGAACCTTGCAACAACAACGCAACCTGGACTATTGCACGATGCAACAATCATGTATCTAAACAACCAAACTGAATTGCAAGAGAGCTCTCTATCAAACCACACCTTTACGTACGAACTTCCACAAACGAGTAGAAAGGACGCGCAGCATCCCAAAATGATGCCAACAATGTGACCAAACAACGATGCCACAAGAGCTCAAAAATGCTAGTTCTAAATTAATTTAATTTTTCACTAACCTTACAATTATGAGATGGATATATATACACACCTTAACTTAATATATATACAAGCAATGCTGCATCAATCAGCTTAGTCATCGTATCGCCTTGGGACAACAATGGTTCTTCCTCTTCTAGATTTTCTAACACTCCCCACCGAAGAGGCATTGTTGTCATTACCTTCTGCAAGGTTAGCCAAGCCTTCTTCATGAGGCTGTAACTCAAATGTTTCATCTTGACTATCTGTGTTTTTGCTGATTTCTAAAGCATAGAGTTTTTGTATAGGTCTCTTTAACTTTCCTCCTGAAGTCTTTACCAGTGCAGACCTAACTAAATTGTCTTTGCCAACAAACAACTCTTCAATTATGCCAAGCTTCCAGCATTGCCTTGGTCTTTCATCCCCAATCATTACCACTTCTCCCACCTTGATACAATTTGCATTGGAGCCCTTTAGCTTGCCTGATGGGTAATAATTGAGTTCTGGCAAGTATTCCATCTGCCACCTCTTCCATAACTGATCTTGTAGCTCTTCAAGGTACCTGAACCGTCTGGTTAACTCTCCTTGAGTGCTCTGGATGGGCTGCAAGTCTTCTGGCACACTGGGGTTTGATGTTAATCGTTTACCACAAAGAAAATGATTTGGTGTCAATGGCTCTGCATCCTGCCTACTGTTGTAAACAAAAGTGATAGGCCTACTGTTCACCATTGCTTCTACTTCACATAAAACAGTAGAGAATTCTTCTTTGCTCAAATGAGCATTAGCTAAAAGTTTCTTTAATGGACACTTTACACTTCTCACTAGCCTTTCCCAAAATCCTCCCACCATGGTGCTCTCTCAACAATAAACTCCCACTGTACCCCTTGGTGTGAAAAGTAGGATTGGAATCCTTCCTCTTTTAGCAAGGACCAAATTTCTTGGAGTTCCTTTGCAGCCTTTTTGAAGGTTTTTGCATATCCGATATGATTTTATTTGGGAAACCCTTCTGTTCACAAACCGTTTAAAGGCCAAAAGAAATACATCACTACTTAAGTTGCTTACCAACTCCAAATAGATTGCTCTGGTGGTAGCACAGGTGAAAAGACATATATAACCTTTGTTAGACTCCCCTCGCTCATACACATAGACTGGCCCTGCAAAGTCTACTCCCACTACATCAAATGGGGCAGTATAGACACACCGTTCTCTTGGAAGTGGAGCCACCTTTTCATAATAAGGCTTTGCACTCCAACGCTTGCAAACCACACATTTATGCAAGACCTTTTTCACTACTTGTCTAATTTTGAGAATCCAAAATTGTTGTCTAATCTCTATTATCACTTCTCTAACTCCAGCATGTAACAGCTTATGATGAGTATCCAGGATCAAAGGTCCACAAAGTGCCCCCCAGAAGGTAGCAAAATTGGATGTCTTTTCTCCTCTGGAAGCCCAGAAAACTGTAGTCTACCTCCTACTCTCAATAAATCCTGATCCAAAAACACATCCAAACCCTTGAGCGCAGAATGTGTTGGTAGAACCTGTAATGGATGGCTGGTGAGCAATTCTCTCTCTTCACCAAATTTTTTCTTCTGCATATATACCACCCAGTATTTCCTGGCTTGCTGAATCTCATTACTGTTCAGAATTCCTTCCCTTCTTGTTTCTCCCTTAATGTTGTTGGTAAATCTATATATCCATGCTGTCACTCTTAACAATCTTTTCAGACTGCTAATGTCCTCAAGCCTCAATATGGGGTCCTGCTTCATAACTTGACAACTGTTCACAGCGCATTTTCTCACCTCACTCACCCATGCTTCTTCAGCCTGGCATTCTCCTACAATAGGCTGATTAGAAGGCCAGTTTTCACCTCCAAGTTTTTGCCACTCTGGCCCATTCCACCACAAACTTGATTGTGAAAGATCTTTCACCGAAATTCCTCGTGTTGGTAAATCAGCGGGGTTTTGGATGCCTGGACAATGCTTCCATTGCTTGGGATCTGTGTGCGCTTGAATTCCCCCAACCCTATTGGCAACAAATGGTTTCCATTTCCTTGCCTGACTTCTTAACCAGTGCCAAACTATAGTGGAGTCTGTCCAATAATAGCTTGGAATTTCATAGAGGGTCAAAGACTTTCGCACTGTAATTGCAAGCCGACTAGCAATAACGGCACCCATCAATTCCAACCTTGGAACAGAAAGCCTTTTCAAAGGTGCTACTCTACTCTTTGCAGCAACCAACCTGCAACTTACTTCCTCTTGCAATGCGCCTCTTATATAAATACAAGTTGCATAGGCTTCCTCACTTGCATCACAAAAGATGTGCAGCTCCAAATTGTCTGGACTATTGTTCAACTCTCCAAAGTACCATCTTGGGATTTCAATGTCTCCAAGATGTGCCAATTCTTTGAACCAATATTTCCACCTTACCACCATATGATCAGTAACTCTTGGTCCCAACCAAGTCCAATTTCCCAGAGGCTCTGAAACCAAATTTTTGACTTTATCACAAATGGAGCCAGGAATCCAAGAGGATCAAAGACCTTCGAAGCCAAACTAAGAGCTGTACGTTTTGTCCACCTTGTCTCATTCTCGGCCAGCTCTACTAAAGATTTCCCATTGAAGGTAAACAAATCATCATCTTGCTGCCAAACGATGCCTAGCACCTTTGCGTCTATTGCCCACAACTCCTTAATACCAGAATCCTCAATACTTTCTGCTGCATCAGGTACTACAGAGGAATGACTCATAAACTCTTGTAATTGCGAATGATTGGTCTGCCATTTTCTGAGCTCCATGCCAGCCTCCCTCATTATAGCTCTAGCCTCCATGAATATCTGTTTAGCCATTTCTGTATTATCCACGGAACATAGCAAATCATCAACAAAAAATTTTTCCTTATGTGTTCAATAGTGTTAGGATAGACTTCAGAATATTTCTTAAAATGGTACTGCATAGTAGCTGCCAACAGAAATGGACTAGAGCTGAGGCCAAACAACAATGACTTCATTCTATATGCTTGAACCTTAGGTTCATTTTCCAACAAGTCTTTCGTATCCACCCACAGATACCTTACTGCATCTCTGTCCTCTGGTTTTAACTTTATCCGCAAAAAAGCTTGCTTCACATCTGCAGTCAATGCTACTCTACCAAACCTGAATCTCAGTAACAAGGAAAATAAATCTGCATTTAAATTTGGCCCAGCATCCAAACAGTCATTCAAGGACACACCACCTTTGTCCTTGGCTGAGCCATCAAAAACTACCCTCAGTTTGGTGGTAGTTTTGTCTCGCCGTACCACTGCATGGTGTGGCAGATAATGTGCCTCCTGGCTCACCAGCTCACCTTGCACCCTTTCAGCATAGTCCTCCCTTACATAACTTAGGATGGCCTCATCGTATTCAATTAACAACTCCTCATTTTTCTTAGCCTGTACAATGAAGTCTCCAACCTCCGATTAGCTAGCTGAAGGTTTGAACCGGGTTTGTAAGAATCCTTCCATGGTAGGCCAACTTCATAGCAACCATCTCTGAACCCAATCCCTTTTTCAAAGTGCTCTAAAACATCATTGTTCACTGTACTTGCCTGGTTGTCCTTTATACCAATAGATTCAAGTTCCCAAAATGCTTTCAAATGCCTTTCCAGACCATGGCTGTTCTCCTCAATCTTAACAAAGAGAGCCTTAACTTCCATTTCATTGCAATAACTACCATGTAGCATCCAGCCTAGCTTACTTTCAATAGCTACTGGGCCTTGAGATGTACGGACAATATTACCAGTGATGAAGTCCCAATAATAGTCAGCTCCAATCAAAAGACTAATATCTTCTGTTCCCTCAAACTTATTATTGCCCAAATTAATTCCTTTAACTTGCAATTCTTGGACACATGCCATATCTAAACAAGTAGTGACTGGAGCACAAAGTTCCTCAATCTCTACAGCTTGGACCTTGATAGTGGGACTTTGCGGTAACAACCCTTTAACCAGAACTTCTACCTTCTTAAATTTGGTTCGGTTTTGAACGGAACCCCCAAACCCAGAAATTCTTAAATTTTCCCTCTTAAGTTCTTTAAACTTCAATTTTCTGGAAATTCTGGTCTTAATAAAACTACACTGGCTACCACTATCAAACAACACTCTTACAGTAGCTTCTCCCTCATTCCCAATTAATAAGGCTGCAGTTGTTTGCAATAATCCCCTTTACTTTTACTCCCTTGAATAGCAGTGGCATGTGCCACTGATGTCTCTACTTCTGGGGTAGGCCTACTAAGAGTGTTTTCACACAATAATGGCTGATGCCTACCATGACATTTTTTGCACAAAATTTTAAACTTACAAAACCTTGCTCTATGACCTTTCAAAAAACATTTAAAACATGCTGTGGACTTAGTTACCCTGTCCTTTCTCTCCTCAAAGGGTAAGGCCTCAGCCACTTCACATTTATATGACTTGTGGTTGCCTTCGCAAAATATACATTCCTTGATTCCCTTTAATTTATTCTCAGAGGAGGCATGTAGAGCTGACACTGTACCTGGGCTATTCCTTTTTGTGGAAACTTTGGTGCTGTGCCTGCCTTTGTCCTCTTGTTTACCATCCCACTGTGCAAACTCAACTCCCTCTCGTCTTGCTAATTCGGTGCCTAAAAGACTTAACATCTGCTGAAGGGGGATGTACACATGTTCTGCAGAGTGTCCCCTACTTAATTCAAGCAAAATTGAGCTAGGCAATTTAGACTCCAGTGTAGGAACCAACATTATACCATACTTTTCCATTCCTACACCCAAGTTGTCCAGAGACCTAGTTCTAATTTCAAATTCATCATATAACTGCCGTAACTCCTTGACACTATTAGGATTATTAACAGGAGGTATAGTTAAAAGTGCACGGAGGTGGCTTTTAATTAAGATCTCTGGCTTACCAAACCGTTTCTTTAATATATCCCAAGCCACATTATAATTAGCCTCTGTTAATGCTAATCCTGCTATAGTCTTTGCTGCCTCCCCTTCCAAGAGGGACCGCAAATAATTAAACTTCTCCACGGCACTTAACACTTGACTAGAATGAACTGCTGATTGAAAACTGTCTGCCCATCCTTGCCATTCCTGAATACTCCCAGAAAATGTTTTGAGTACAAGCCTCGGTAATTGAACTACAGATCTGTTAACCTTAACTTCACAAGCATCATTTGTTGAGTGTTGTTTTTCATTATTAGACCTGGTCTCTAACTGTACTGAGCTGCTAAACTCTTTTGCTCGGAGGCCTACGTTAGTCATATCATCAATAATCTCTTCAAAGTAAATTATGTTATTTTCTATTTCATCCTCTTCTATAAGAGCCTCAATTTTAACATTTACCTCACTTAGAGCAACCTTTTAGTTTCTAATATGGCAAGCTTCGCAGTCACTAAGCGTAAATCCTCTTGCTCTATGGCAGAATCTATAGTGGCAATGACCTTTGTAATTAGACCTTTGTAGGCACTTCTCCTTTTTATAAATTTGTTCAATTCAGATGCACTCATCTTCAATGTAAACAACCCTTGGGCTCAATACCAAATGAGCTGAATTGGCAGAAATACTTAACCAAACTGATCAAACGCAAATTTTACTTTCAAATAAACTGAATTGCTGAGTGGGGTACTAACCAAACACCAGTATGGAATACCAAATTTTCCACCCCAGGACCTTAATTCAATAATGACCCAAAATTAACCAAACCGAAAAAAGGTAGGCCAAAAAACGACAGACGACTGGCCAAGTTTCGCAATTGGGCGACCAAACTTTTTACCCTGGGACCTTAACTCAATAATAACCCAAAATTAACCAAACCGGAAAAAAAGTAGGCCAAAAAACGACAGACGACTGGCCAAGTTTCGCAATTGGGCGACCAAACTTTTTACCCTGGGACCTTAACTCAATAATAACCCAAAATTAACCAAACCGGAAAAAAAGTAGGCCAAAAAACGACAGACGACTGGCCAAGTTTCGCAATTGGGCGACCAAACTTTTTACCCTGGGACCTTAACTCAATAATACTCAACCCGTCTAGGCCTAACTTGGGATACAATTTGCACAATCAGAACTTTGCCGAAAAATGGTCACTGACTCAGTCTTGGGGTAGAAATCCGGTTCTGAAGGACCATGTTATTTTATTTATTTGTCGGGTTCGAAATCCCAGCTGAGCCGTGAACGGCCAAATTCTAAAGGGCAAGTTCTACCTAAAGCCCAAGTTAAGCTAAATTAAACTTTACGGATTTGAGATCCTATTAGGTCCTACCTCAGGGTAACCTCAGGGTTGCTGACTCGATGCGGGCCTACCTTAGACCTTAAATTACATGAACTTAAAAGATAAACAAAAGGGTACTATTTGTGGTCTTCTTTCTGAACCTTGCAACAACAACGCAACCTGGACTATTGCACGATGCAACAATCATGTATCTAAACAACCAAACTGAATTGCAAGAGAGCTCTCTATCAAACCACACCTTTACGTACGACCTTCCACAAACGAGTAGAAAGGACGCGCAGCATCCCAAAATGATGCCAACAATGTGACCAAACAACGATGCCACAAGAGCTCAAAAATGCTAGTTCTAAATTAATTTAATTTTTCACTAACCTTACAATTATGAGATGGATATATATACACACCTTAACTTAATATATATACAAGCAATGCTGCATCAATCAGCTTAGTCATCGTATCGCCTTGGGACAACAATGGTTCTTCCTCTTCTAGATTTTCTAACAATTGAATGCTCGGTTAGGTCAACTGTATGCCCTTGACAATTGGTTAGGTTAAGTTGTGCTTTTTCGTTAGTTTTAAACTGTACAGTCTTGACGATTGGTTAGGTTAGGTTACTTTTGCCATGAATATTAGACTAGGTCCCCTCCCCTCCTTCCCCCCCCCCCACACTCAAAACCCCGATTCCCCACGGGGGGCAATTAAAACGAATCTTTACCACTAGCTATAACGCCAAGATTTTTCTTGTCTAACATCCTCTAACCAATTCCCTTGCACCTCATAACTAAAGTTTGTTAGGTTAGGTTATATTAGGTTATATTTTACCTGACCTAACTGCGTAAAATATTTAATAAAAATAAATAAAATCTTTCTGGAAAGACCTATTTGGTAATTATGTCGCAAATGACATGGCCTGAAGTTGAAATAAAAAATACATTTTTCTAGTGTATTTTGGTGTGCTCTGTTCAAATACAGGGTGGGGCACGGGAATCAAGTGTTTTTTGAATAGCTAGTAATCGGCCATTAGGAATGGGAGGGGCGTGCGGTAGGTAGCATTCCATTCCTGGGTTCATAGCATTTAACTTTAACTAACACTCACCTATATCTTTCAGGTGCCATCATGGAGCAGTGGACGTTAGAACACCGCATGTTCGCGTATGATCATTTTGTTAGGAGTGGCGAGTCAGTGACAGCAGTTCAGCGTGCGTTTCGCCGCAGATTCAACATTCATCGAAATGACTCTGTTCCCGCTCGTGACACAATCTTACGTTGGGTTAACAATCTTCGAACAGGAGGCTCAATAATGAAAACAAAACCGAAGGGGCCGCAACGCACTGTGCGTACTCCAGAGAACGTTGAAAGGGTCAGACAAGCGATGTTGCAAAGCCCAGGCCGCTCTGCTCGGAGACATTCAGCTGCACTCGGAATCAGCAATCGTACTGTTAGACGGATTTTGCATGAAGAATTACATTTTCACCCATACAAGTTAGCGATGGTGCAGGAATTGAATGTAAACGATTGCCCCCAACGACTGAATTTTGCACAGGAAATGCTTGCACTTTATGAGCAGAATGAAAACATGATGGTGGTAATGAGTGATGAAGCCCATTTCCACCTTAATGGGGCCGTCAACAATCAAAACTGTCGGTATTGGGCTGCTGAAAATCCGCGACAACTCCATGAAAAACCGCTGCATAGCCCTAAGGTTACAGTTTGGTGCGCGGTGGGAAAGTTTGGCGTCATCGGTCCCTATTTCTTCGAACAAAATGGGGTTACCGTTACCATAACATCTGGGCGTTACATTGAGATGGTGAACACCTTTTTCATCCCTGAGTTACGAAGAAGGCGTATTGCTCGTCGACATTTGTGGTTTCAGCAAGATGGGGCCACGCCACACACCGCCAGAGCGTCAATGGCTGTTCTTCGCCCCCTGTTTCCCAACCATCTCATTTCGAGATTTGGTGACATTGCATGGCCCCCTCGGTCCCCTGACTTGTCCACATGTGACTTCTTTCTATGGGGGTACCTCAAGTCACGTGTCTACGAGGACAAGCCCCGTACATTAGATGCATTGAAGGAAGCGATCCGTCAACAAATTATCCAAATCAACAGAGACCTGCTGGGAAGAGTGGAGGCCAATTTTCGTAAAGACTTCAACAATGCGTCGACGGCCAAGGACATCATATGCCAGATATAATTTTCGGTACATGATTATTATGACATGAAATGCTATGTTCTTACGAATGTTGTTCTACCAATATATTTTCTTTACAAAAATAAATATCATTTTCCTGATTATTCCAAAAACACTTGGTTCCCGTGCCCCACCCTGTATAACCTTCATTTCTTGTGCAAACGAACAGAAATACATGTTTGGGCCATGCAATGACAACTGTATTTCTGTTCATTTGCACAAGAAATGAAGGTCATATTCGAACAAAGCACACCAAAATACTTGAAAAATGTATTTTTGAATACATTTTATACAATAAAGCATAACTTAACATGGGTTAATATGTTTTAAATGACATGGGCGACCTGTAAATCAAAATAACTTTTTATGAGGTAGTTTTAGTCGCTTTATTCAAATTTGTCACTCATTTTTTGTGCAAGTGCATATTAATGGTGAAAATTATAATACTAATAATATATATACAAATACACTCATTTTTGGTCCGACGAGTATAATTTTGGGCTATTTTTTCGCTACTCTGCGACTTCATTAGTTTGTTGGTTTCTGTTCTGGCTATTTTTTTTTCTAACTGGATTCAGTTTGGTGATGTTTGTAATAGAATTATGACGCGCCGTTCGTGTGGTTTCGACTTGAGAACTTGATTCGTCATGTGCCCTAGATGAAGACAAAGCATTGGATGTTTTTATCAATTACGGCGTTATTCTCTCATCCTTAACTTGCCCGAAATGTGACAGTGAGTGTCTAATACGAAAAGATCAGAAGATATTTAGGTGAAATAACCAATATTTACCCGTTAGGTTAATTGAATGCCCGGATAGGTTAATTGAATGTCCAGTTAGGTCAAATGAATGCCTGGTTAGGTTAATTGAATGCCCAGTTAGGTCAACTGTACGTCCTTGATGATTGGTTAAGTCGTGATATTTCCGTTAGTTTAAACGAAAATGACGAGAGCAAACTTTTCTGGTTAATTTTGAGGTGTTTTGCACACTTCATGTGGTAATGCGTCGTTTACGAGATCTCGTAACATGAACATGTTAGGTTATGCTTTATTGTATAAAATTTATTCAAAAATACATTTTTCAAGTGTATTTTGGTGTGCTTTGTTCGAATATGACCTTCATTTCTTGTGCAAATGAACAGAAATACAATTGTCATTGCATGGCCCAAACACGTATTTCTGTTCATTTGCACAAGAAATGAAGGTTATATTTGAACAGAGCACATTAAAATACATTAGAAAAATTTATTTTTTATTTCAACTTCAGGCCATGTCATCTGCGACATAATTACCCTAACATGTTCATTAGGGTGACAATAAAAATCGAAAGTTGGAGTTTTTTATTGGCCATTTGTTCAATGCTGCTACTACATGAGAAAACAATGTACTGTAAATATTAGGTCATTCAGATAATATTTAAGGGTGTCTCAAGTGAGGTAAATAATTCTCCTTATAACAAAAATTAATTATTCATTACCTAGTAAAAATAAATTAATATTTTTTTTAATTAATGTAAATAAACGTTAGTTTTAGTTCATAAGGTTTAAGTGCAGGCGTACTCCAATCATAATAAGTAAATAATATATTTACTAAATATTATGGAAAACTGATGAGTGGGTAGTTGGGAGGTAACGAAAATGGTTCACTGAGTAGGTAGGTAGTTAATCTAACAATTATTAAATTCCTTTTATGTCAATAACTGGGTGGATGAAACCAATTGGTTGCTCACCAGAGTTATTCTCCACACTAGTATTTATATACTGTGTGACAAGAGCGTGCTCGGTAATAGATATACATTACCGATCAACCAACCGAGGAAAAAACCAAGACGACGCTGGTGGAAAAAGCCCCGCTAAAAAGAGAACGAAAACGAGGAACGGGGCGAGAAGACGGAACGAGGGAAGGGAGAAGAACAGACAAGAAAATAAGATCCCCACCAGCAAGTACGCTCTCAACAGAAACAGAACGGGAAAAGAGACTCTCTAATAACTAGCAGTAAGTGACTAATTGTGTTTTTAGCCCAGTTAGATCTTCTAACTTCTAACTTAGAAGTAAACGCATTAAATTAAGCTGGGTCAGACAAATTAGGCCTACATTGTGGCCTAAGACCCAACATCAACTCATAGCTTAACAAAGGTAAAGGTAGATTGCCCTAACCTAGTTTGGTGAGGAATCCTACTGTGGACCTCAATTTATCTGCCCGCTCTGGACCATTTCCGGAATCTCTAGGCTGACCCCTCTAGGCTAGACTTGATCTACTCTATAGTTAGACTGGAGAAATAAGGGGTGGATTAATTGTGGACCAATTCATACAGAGCATTTTTCACATTGGTGGTCCGTGTGTGGGGAATTTACAAACCTTAACCTTACTTAACAAAAAAAAAAAAATTGCAGAATTAGGCTAAATGGTCTAGCCTAAGCCTAACCTAATCAAGCCTAATTAGGTCTACAACCTAGGGCCTAACTAGGAAACATTTACATTTAAGGAGTCTCATTCTCTTATAAGCTTAGACCTGAGTGACACATAAGTACTTGGGGGGGGGGGATTAAACCAAATTTAAAACTTGACTGTTTTGTCTGTGCTCTCTCTTCTCTGGTAATTTCTTCTTGTCCTCTATTTCATTACGATCCCCAGTTAAACAATTTTGACTTAAACATGGACAGTGCGGAATTGAAAAAGTTAAAAAAGAAAAGGGGCAAAGTTGGGAGCTGTTACAAAGGCCGTGAACACTTTTAACAATATTACACAACCAAGTAAGGAAGATTTAGAGTGTGTAATTCTTAAATTGGAAACTAAAAGAAGGAAATAATAGCCATTGATGAGAGTATTTCAGAGTTAGTTGAATCCGAAATGGCTGAAGAACAATTGATAGACCTTTACGCTGATAATGATGATCAGGTAATCTCAATTGAACAGCAAATAAGGAGACTACGGTCGTTTGACTGACTTAACACCAAATAAACCTAATTCTGATTTTAATCAAAGTAGAGCTAACCTTCAACAAAATTTAAGTGGCATGCTAAATCCTGAGTCACAAGAATTGAGGGCTCAGTTACCCATTTTGCTAGTACCAACATTTGAAGGGGACACGGTACAATTCCCATCTTTCATTGACAAATTTGAGAGTTTAATAGGTAATAAACCTTATATTTCAACTGTTGATAAGTTTAGCTACTTAACTAGTTTCCTTAAAGGCCCAGCCTATAACCTGATAGCCTATTTACCAGCCGTAGGGAATTCATATGAAGTAGCTATTGATCTCTTAAAACGTAATTACATTAATAAAGATGAGATTGTATATGAATTATCTCAACAAATTTTTGATTTTGCACCCATAAAAGATAACCATAGTGATATGGAAAATTTTTATACAAAATTAGAAGCTATTATAGGACAACTGGTTAGCAATGAGATAGATATTAAAGCTTCATCTTGGATTATACAAGGCATAGTTCTTAGGTGCCTTCCTTTGAGGGTTAAAGATATTTTAATTCTAAAGACGTGAGAAAATTATCCTAATCTTGAAGATATCAGAAAACACTTTCCCAATATCCTAACTAATTACAAATTGAGAAATATTCCAACACAAAATAAGACCCAGACTATGGATAAACCAAAGACTTCCCAGAGACCAACTAGCTACAGCCAAACAGACAAAACTTGATACTGTAGAATCAAATGTGACCAACTGTAATACACGAACACCTACATCACAGAACTTTAATGTAACTGCTGCCTCAACTTACACACTACATTGCAAATTTTGTGCAAGTAATGAACACAGTAGTACTGGGTGTGACAAATATTCAGACTTTAACCAAAGAGCTAAAAGATGTGAACAGTTGAACC
This sequence comes from Bathynomus jamesi, assembly GCA_023014485.1. Lineage (NCBI taxonomy): Eukaryota > Metazoa > Arthropoda > Malacostraca > Isopoda > Cirolanidae > Bathynomus > Bathynomus jamesi. The sequence continues at coordinate 827,301 of JAJOZX010000092.1, read as the reverse complement.
TATGTAAAAAGTGTACTGGCCAGGGACATTATAAGAAAGACTGTAAATCTAGATTAAGATTCAAGTGTAAGTTTTGTAAAAGTTTACGACATGTCTCATCAATGTGTGATTCACCAAAGTGTCCAAACAATAGTACTCAAACTCAAAAGATACCTCCACCAAACAAAGGTAATCAAGAAAATGCCACTTTCATGGGACATTCTGTTTGTTCAAACAACGTAACAAAAAACACTGAGATTCTTTTACCAACTATTACTTTGGACTTAGTGAATAGTGAGGGTAGCACCACTCCAGTGAGATGTCTTATAGACTGTTGTTCTCAACAAACATTTGTTTCGCAAAATGTAGTAAATAAATTGGGTTTGACACCAAACCCGAATGAACAAAAACTCAATATTGCATCCTTTGTTAAGGATAACTCGGACAAAAATAGCTATAAGACAATTGACCTGGAACTACAGTTAGAAAATAAACTAGAGAAAATTGAAGCAGTTATTATTTCTAAAGTAGGACAAAACAAACTGGTTATACCCAAACTAGAACAAACCATAAATCATTTGGGAAAACACTACAAAATAGCTGATAGACATATCACTAACAACACAGTAGCTAACATTGAAATGTTAATGGGGGCAGATTATATTAATCTTATTCATAAGGGCATAGTGAAGATAGGTAATGGTATAGCTATTCAGACTCCATCAGGGATAGCCCCTTTGGGTGACCTATCCAAATACAACCTAGACCTAAACCAAAATAGTTCATGACTAACAAATACTATGTGCCTCAACTCAGTCCTACATAACACCTGTAAGAATAGCAACACTTTCAATAATATTATCTCAACTGAGAACATTAATTCATCACTATCAAATGAAACTCTGGATGAGGCAATTCAAACTTTATGGTTGCTAGAATCTGTGGGTATACATGACACAAATCAAACTTCAGAAGATCAGTAATGGTAAAAAGATTGAAGACACCATCAGTGCAAAGACAATAGTATTTTATTGAGTTACCTGGAAAATAAATTGTCCAACTTTAAGAGATAATCTCAAAGTAGCTAAAGGACATTTATATAAAGTAATGAAAAAACTCAACAAGATAATAATATTAAAAAGTACAGTGATGTCTTCAAAGAACAGTACAGAAAGGCTTCATTGAAGAAGTAACAAATAACCCTTTTAAAAAAGATGGTTGTCATTATTTAACCCACAGGGGGTTTATCGACAAGATGCCCCAACAACAAAACTCAGAGTAGTATATAACTGTAGCCTCAAAGACAGTGATAAACACAGTTTGAATGATTGCCTGATTGGAGGGTCCTAATCTCATTTCTGACCTTGTGAAGATCTTACTGAGGTTCAGGTTAGATAAATATGCCGTACAAAGGACATTTCAAAGGCATTTTGAGAATAAATCTTAAAAATGAATATGATAAGAACCAACTTAGGTTCTTATGGTTCAAGGATCCATTTGATTTGAATAAAGGGTTCATAACCTATAGATTTAATGTTGTGTTGTTGGAGCCAATTGCTCACCTAGCCTATTAGCATTGACAATTGGACATCATTTGAACCAGTTTAATAACTCTTTAACATTGAACTTCCTTAAGGAACATTTTACGTAGACAATCTAATAGGCTCAACAACAACAAAATCTGAATTATCTGAAGTCTATGAACACTCTCAAAACATTATGCAACAAGGTAACTTTGAACTTAGAGAGTGGATTTCAAATGATGAGGATTTAAACAAAAAGATTTTAAAGGATAATAATGGTCTTACTGAGCCATCAGACAGAGTTAAAACTTTAGGTATGAACTGGTATTTGGATGCAACTTCTAACAGTCATGATTCAATCTGTACTAAAGGTTTTAAACTTGATGAGGAAGCAAATACTAAAGACAAATATTATCAGAGGCTTCCAAAATTTTTGATCTATGGGTCTATTCCTGCCTTCAACAATAAAATCAAAGATTCTCCTCCAAGAAATTTGGAGGACAAATGTTGGGTGGGATGATCCAATAACAAATGAAAATCAAAAATCTTGGAAGAAGTTAGCTGCTGATTTAACAAAAGTGCAGACATTAAAATTCAAAGGTGCTGTGGGTTAGGGATAAGCCCCAGAGACTTCATGTGTTTGCTGATGCAAGCACACAAGCTTATGGGTGCTGTGCGTATCTTGTAAGTCCTACAGAAAGTCATCTAATTTATGCAAAAGGGAAAGTTGCACCTCTCAAACCTACCGAACCATACCTCAATTGGAACTATTGGCTGCTGCATTAGCCATTAAAACCATTTCATTGCTTAAGGATGCTTACCATGATTGAACATAACTGATATCCACATCTGGCTTGACAGTCAGATTTGTCTTGCCTGGATACGGAATGATAGCATATAATAGTAAGAATATCTTTGTAAGAAATAGGCTAAAAGAAATAGCTGAAGCTAATGAAAGCTACAAGTAAACTTTCACTATGTTCCAACTAAACAAAATCCAGCAGACTTTCTGACCAGAGGTTTATCCTACAAGTCAGGGCCGGATTAAGACCTTAGAGGCCCTAAGCACTTAAAAGATTTTGGTGCCCCATATATATGTAATTCAAAATATAAACAAAAATAAACCATAAAATAAAATTTTATTTTTGAAATGAAACAAAACTTACAGTAAGATGGAAAATAATGTTTTTTTGTATACTTCCACTTCATTTATATTTGAAAAGTTTTCTCCTACTTTTTTAATTGCAAAGTCTTGATCAGATCCTCAAAACTAATCTTACGTAACACATCTGCTTCTATACTTAGTAGAGATAAGGCATCCAGCCTGCCTTGTTGCATAGTTGTTCTGTTGGTATTTTTAATATACTTCAACTGAGAAAATGAACGCTCAGCTGAGCAATTGTGACCATTAATGTTAAAAAATATACGAAAGGCAATTTCTACATTTGGGAAGGCACACTCATATTGTCTTCTACAATTATTTATAAAGTTCAGCATGACTGAATCTTGTTTTTACATTTTTTTTTGCACTGAAAATTTCTGTGGTGCCCCCTTCCCTTGATGCCCTAAGCACGGGCTTATTTTGCTTAATGGTTAATCCGGCCCTGCTACAAGTGTTGAAGTCAAACAAAACTTGGTTTATGGGACCTAAGTGGCTATGTAATACAGACCAATGGCTGTGCCTTGCAACAAGTTAAACTTGACATTAAATTTAATCTTTCAAATGAAAAGGTTGAACCAATCACTAATTATGAACGTTATTCTGACTTCACTAAACTTGTCAGGGTCACAGCCTACTGTTTGAGGTTTGCTCACAACTGTTTAACTACAATTAACAAACAGCTAAATAAAAACAATCATAATTATACAGAAGTTGCAACCAAATAATGGATAGGCCATGCACAACAAAAAGAGTACAATAAAGAGTTAGAATTCTTGACTAATGGGAAACAAACAAAAGAACCTGTACCATCAGTAGTTGTGGATCTAAACTTGTTCAGAGATGAGGAAGGCCTTCTAAGGTGTAAAGGGAGATTAGACAAATCAAAACTGTCATACAAAAGCAAACATCCAATCCTTTTACCTAGATTTAGCTATTTGACAACCATTAATCATCAGAAAAACACACAATGATGTATATCATATGGGGGTACCACAGACACTAACTACATTAAGAAAAACTTATTGGATACTCAAGGAAGGATCACTGTTAAAACAGTCCTGAGTGAGTGTGTCACATGTAAGCGTATTCATGCTAGGCCCTATAGGAAACCAAATCCTCCTGCTTTGCCAGAGGAGAGAGTACTCTCAACAGACCTTTGAGACTGTAGGCATTGACTATACAGGAGCATTGACTGTAGGGGTGGTTGACACTGAACAAAAAAATGTACATTGTACTGTTTACATGTGCTGCCTCACGAGCTGTTTATCTGGATGTTGTGGAGGACCTTACAGCAGAATCTTTTGTTGCTGTCTTTAAGAGATTCTGTGCACGACATTCAGTACCCAAGACAGTTTGGACTGACAATGCTACATATTTCAAGGCTGGTGAAACAAGTCATCCACGACTTGTTAAGCGATGAACTCACACAATTATATAAAAAATTCAAACATAAAGTGGAAGTATATTCCGGTTGCCTCTCCTGGTATGGTTCTATCTGGGAGAGGAATATACAAACAGTAAAGAATTGCTTGAAGAAAGCAATTGGTTAAAAAACAGATACACTTGGTGAGTTGCTCACTCTCCTGGCTGAGATTGAGAACATCATTAACAATAGACCACTCACTTATGTGAGTGACAACATTAATGACCCGGAACCATTAACTCCAAATCATTTGATTCGGGGAGAACAAGTTAGTCTCCTGCCGGACCACAATATAGACTCTTCAGAAGACCCAAACGGACTCAACGACATGATGAGCTCCAGACTAAGTTACAACATTTAACTAGAGTTAAAGCTCATTTCATTAAACAGTGGAAAACTGAGTACTTGAGGGTCTAAGGGAGAGACTAAACAAATGACTAAGAAGGATTGGTTGACACAATTAAGGTAGGGGACCTTGTTCTCATACAGACAGTACTCCAAGACAATACTGGCCTCTGGCTAGAGTTTCAGAACTCAGACCAGGGGCAGACGGGTAACAAGAGTGGTCAAATTAAGGACTTCAACGGGTGACACAACAAGAGACATTTCTCTTTTGTACCCTTTAGAGTCTGGACCCAAAACAATGGACTTTGGAGAACCTTCTCCACTGACAGTAACAACTGGAGACACTGAACTTCCAGTAACTATTCCTTTGACAGTAGGAGTGGTAACGCATCCTACTACAACATTGACAGACACAAGACCTCAGCGACAAACAGCATTAAAGGCGCGACTATTTTTACAACAAAAAATAGATGCTGGGGAATTGTAATTTATCTTCTAACTTTCACTTTTTCTTTTCTTATGGTAAAGACCATAGATAGTTTCATCCTATGGATGTATATTTTCTCTTCTAATTAAATGCTACACCTTCTCCATGAGAAGGTGAGGATAGGCACTGTTAATCAGATTAACAGGCATTTACAGTCAAATAGTTAGCTAGTCTACACTCAGACATAAAAATTGGTGACAATGACACCAAAATTTTTATCTCCCGGGGCCCCCAGTATATGGAAAACTGATGAGTGGGTAGTTGGGAGGTAACGAAAATGGTTCACTGAGTAGGTAGGTAGTTAATCTAACAATTATTAAATTCCTTTTATGTCAATAACTGGGTGGATGAAACCAATTGGTTGCTCACCAGAGTTATTCTCCACACTAGTATTTATATACTGTGTGACAAGAGCGTGCTCGGTAATAGATATACATTACCGATCAACCAACCGAGGAAAAAAACCAAGACGACGCTGGTGGAAAAAGCCCCGCTAAAAAGAGAACGAAAACGAGGAACGGGGCGAGAAGACGGAACGAGGGAAGGGAGAAGAACAGACAAGAAAATAAGATCCCCACCAGCAAGTACGCTCTCACAGAAACAGAACGGAAAAGAGACTCTCTAATAACTAGCAGTAAGTGACTAATTGTGTTTTTAGCCCAGTTAGATCTTCTAACTTCTAACTTAGAAGTAAACGCATTAAATTAAGCTGGGTCAGACAAATTAGGCCTACATTGTGGCCTAAGACCCAGCATCAACTCATAGCTTAACAAAGTAAAGGTAGATTGCCCTAACCTAGTTTGGTGAGGAATCCTACTGTGGACCTCAATTTATCTGCCCGCTCTGGACCATTTCCGGAATCTCTAGGCTGACCCCTCTAGGCTAGACTTGATCTACTCTATAGTTAGACTGGAGAAATAAGGGGTGGGTTAATTGTGGACAATTCATACAGAGCATTTTTCACAATATATTCCAGGGTGTCTTTCATTCAATTGTAGACCACCCATTAATTCTTGCTTTTCCTCAAGCCATACCCTTTTTCAATGTACCAGGCTGAGACTTCCTATGATCCTCAACAACCTGCAAGAGATGTTGGCGCTGTTCTTCATTCTTCATAATCTTTGTATTGAAGGCCTGGATCAAGGCAATTCCCCTCTCTGCCATGTCATTGACGACTTTTAGTCCTTCAACTATAGTCAAACCAGTCTTGAAATCTTCGTCGTCCGGCCAGGTCTCTGGTTCCTTGGACAAGAAACCATCATTCATTTTTAGAAGTTCAAAGAGAAGCTTTGATCCTTTCGAGGCAAAGTCCGAGAGCTGCTTTGTTGAAATGGAAGAAACAGCAGGTATTGGGGCTCGCTTTGGAGGATCTTCAGCAGCTTCTTTTTCGAGGATTGATCGAGCGATATTCTTTTTCGTCGTTGCATTGATACCTTTATCAAAGAGTGCGAGACCAATCAAGTACTCGCTGAGGTACCATAAGTGACGACCGAGGACACTAAGGCAGGATGCTGAGATCTTTTCATCGTGGTACTTTGCTAGGTCTTGAAGAAGCTTCAAATCGTTCGCGGGAGCACATGAAGGACTGCTGGCTGTGAACCACGCGCTGACATATAACTCCAGGGCAAAAAATACAAATCGTTTTAAGCCAGACATTTCACGAGTTGTAAGAAACGTATATTAAATTAAAATAAGAATCAAAGCATTAATTTTTTTCGTATTATGATTCCATTTTTAAAGATCTCATTTATATTGTAATATATATATATATATATATATATATATAGTGGACCTAGTTTTAGCCGTTTAAGGTGATAATGATTTAATTGTATGCAACGATTGATTTAGGCAATGACTGATTGCTTTATAATGATAGGCTGGGTTAATAATTTATGATGTAATACAGTATCACCGATTGGAATGAATGGTTATTTGATTAGGTCCACCATACTATTGGAAGTGACCGAAATGGCAGCGAGGTCACCAGCTTTGGTTTACGCCCAAAGCAAATTAATATTAAGGTTATGAAAGACACCTTACTTTTGTAGTTTATTATGAAAATAAATCCGTTATTTTATTCACTGTGATATAACAAAGAATTGACAGTAATTAATTGGTAGTTTTACGTTATGCTTATGGCATAGGCTTAGCTAATAAGATGAAATGTTAATAGCTTAATTGACACGTAATAAATAATGTAATACTCATCGATGGTATGTAAATGGCATGCGACATGTAACATTGAATAGGCCTAGTAATGATATAAAGAATGCACGTGCGTTTGGTACATTGAATGGAAAACATGACACTGATTAAGTAGGCTAAATGATTGCATGGATGCACATAGAATAATTGATGTGGCCTAATAATAATGGATTGAAATGCTTGCACAAATATCATTTATATAAAGACATTATGTGATGTTAAATGATTACGTCAAAGAACATTTTTTAACACACTAAATGTGACTTGAACATAATGACGGATGATACGCGGAATAAGGTATTGAAATGACACTTGAATTGGATGATAGGCCTACTGCGTTCTTTCACGAGAGTCAGTGGAACGCGTATACACACTTTGGGAGTATAGCCTACCGTTCGGCGGTAGGCTAATGTAGGCTTCAAGAGTACTTAGAATATGATGTACTTAGCTTAGGTGACGTAAACTTGAAGGCGGGTGAAGACGAACCTATTACGCAGATTCGGTGTCGTTGTCGTTAAGCCTCTTGAGATGATGGATGTAGGCTTCGTGGAGGCCTGAGGTGATGTTACTTCTCGAGGTGCAGGCTGGCCTTGTGATGCAGGCGTAGGCCTGTGGTGCGGAAGATATCTCGAGGAACGTGGAGAAACTTGAAGGCCGACCCGGCAAACCGCAGGCCCGAAGTGATTCCGGTTGGGCCTCGAAAGATTGCTTCTGCAGGTGGTCTTAGATCTTACGTGAAGACAAATTGTAGGCCCTGAAGAAAGTAGCGGCCACGGCCCCTCGGCCAGGGGGCCGGAAAGCGGTGGTGGACGCGCTGCTCACGTGATGACGTGCGTACGTGAGTGAGTGTGAGAATGAAAGCAAATGGAAGCTCGCTTTTATACCCTGGTGACGTAGGACTATACCAAATCTAAGACGCTTGGTCCGCGTGTCCTTTGTTTAAAAGGCTTCATTCGCGCCTTTCTTGGGAAGAACAGACTTTCCATTGTTTGATTGCCCACGTGTGTTCCAAGTTTTATGATAGCGTGGAAAAAGTATGTCTGTCGATTTGTTGGTCTATTTCTTGTCGATCCTACAAGTAGTTCCCTCTCAGAGACGAAGGAACGATACTGAGAAGAAATACCATTCTGTTGGGAGACCTGATGAGGCCACTCCGAGATTTGACGCTTGGCCTGGTATGTCGTGGAATTCCTGACGCAGGAAGGAATGAAGGTCGTCAGATGCTCGGAAGAGGAAGCGCTGGTGTATGGGGTGGGGGTTCCGCAGGGGGGTGGGGTTGGGGTACGGCAGGAATGGGGGACAGTGAGGAGCGAACGGAGGAAACGAGAGGGGCGGGGGGACTGTGTTGGTGGTCGAATGCTGTGCCCGTAACTCGTCGCGTGGTGGTTCTCGTTGAGGTCGCTCCTGCCGCAGGGGTTGGACTTCGGCAGGAATGTGGAGCAATGAAGAGTGGACGAAGGAAACGAGAGGGGCCGGGGAACTGTCTGAGTTCGAATGCTGTGCCCGTAACTCGTCGTGTGAATGTTGTCGTCGAGGTCGCTCCTGCCGAAGGGAGAAAAAGAAACGTCGTTCGAGTCCACGAGCAGCAGGAAGTAATCCACGGAATGATGCAAAGAGACAGTTGATGAAGGCAGGGGATCGCCAACCCTGTGCCTGAAGTGTTTTTTGTTTTGCGTGGATGCATGTGTGCGCTCTGCTCGTTGATTGAAGAATGCTTTCTTTTTAGGCCTTCCCGTAGGGAATGGGGAAGGGAAAACCCGTCGTGCTTACGGAAAAAAATTCGCTGATCAATGAGGCGCGTCACCAGATTTATCGCCAAATGATTTACCGTACAACGGCCGAGACGGGACCGTTGAATATTTTGGACGAGGTGGTGACGAAAGAATGCGCCGTTTGAAACGAATTTGGGACTGACTGCAGCGCTGGGGGGGTGGGGGGTGAGTGTTGTCCTGAGGCGTTAGGTGGTGATTTCGTGAGTCCCTCCACGATCCGTTTGACGGCGGAGCAGGACCCAATGCCAGTGGTGGCTTCTCCAAGGGGTCGCCGCGCCCCTGCCGTCAGGAGGCAGTGAGACTCGACTCAGGGGGACGCACTCGGGAATTTGAAAGTTGCGGTGATTGTGCGACGGCACATGACCGCGAGACAGTAAGGCATTAAAGTACCGCGCGGAACGAATATCACTGTTTGCAAGTAGGCCTATAATTTCACTGAATTTATGAAACCGTACGTACATAGAAATTATTTGATATGGCTGCAGAAAATCACATTGAATTTATGAATACCGTATTTACATAGAAATTATTTAATGTGGCTGCAAAAAAATGAAATGGTCAATAATAGCTAAGCACAAGGATCGCTGTGAATAAATAACGTAAAATAAGTTCGAGTCACTCCGGGGTTACACCAATTTATAGTGGAGCTAGTTTTAGCCGTTTAAGGTGATAATGATTTAATTGTATGCAACGATTGATTTAGGCAATGACTGATTGCTTTATAATGATAGGCTGGGTTAATAATTTATGATGTAATACAGTATCACCGATTGGAATGAATGGTTATTTGATTAGGTCCACCATACTATTGGAAGTGACCGAAATGGCAGCGAGGTCACCAGCTTTGGTTTACGCCAAAGCAAATTAATATTAAGGTTATGAAAGACACCTTACTTTTGTAGTTTATTATGAAAATAAATCCGTTATTTTATTCACTGTGATATAACAAAGAATTGACAGTAATTAATTGGTAGTTTTACGTTATGCTTATGGCATAGGCTTAGCTAATAAGATGAAATGTTAATAGCTTAATTGACACGTAATAAATAATGTAATACTCATCGATGGTATGTAAATGGCATGCGACATGTAACATTGAATAGGCCTAGTTAATGATATAAAGAATGCACGTGCGTTTGGTACATTGAATGGAAAACATGACACTGATTAAGTAGGCTAAATGATTGCATGGATGCACATAGAATAATTGATGTGGCCTAATAATAATGGATTGAAATGCTTGCACAATATCATTTATATAGAAGACATTATGTGATGTTAAATGATTACGTCAAGAGAACATTTTTAACACAAATATGACTTGAACATAATGACGGATGATACGCGGAATAAGGTATTGAAATGACACTTGAATTGGATGATAGGCCTACTGCGTTCTTTCACGGAGTCAGTTGGAACGCGTAAATACACACTTTGGGAGTATAGCCTACCGTTCGGCGGTAGGCTAATGTAGGCTTCAAGAGTACTTAGAATATGATGTACTTAGCTTAGGTGACGTAAACTTGTTGAAGGCGGGTTGACGACGAACCTATTACGCAGATTCTGGTTGTCGTTGTCCATTAAGCCTCTTGAGATGATGGATGTAGGCTTCGTGGAGGCCTGAGGTGATGTTACTTCTCGAGGTGCAGGCTGGCCTTGTGATATTGCAGGCGTAGGCCTGTGGTGCGGAAGATATCTCGAGGAACGTGGAGAAACTTGAAGGCCGACCCGGCAAACCGCAGGCCCGAAGTGATTCCGGTTGGGCCTCGAAAGATTGCTTTTGCAGGTGGTCTGTAGATCTTACGTGAAGACAAATTGTAGGCCCTGAAGAAAGTAGCGGCCACGGCCCCTCGGCCAGGGGGCCGGACAGCGGCTGGTGGACGCGCTGCTCACGTGATGACGTGCGTACTGGTGAGTGAGTGTGAGAATGAAAAGCAAATGGAAGCTCGCTTTTATACCCTGGTGACGTAGGACTATACCAAATCTTAAGACGCTTGGTCCGCGTGTCCTTTGTTTGATAAAAGCTTACATTGGCGCCTCTTTGGGAAGAAACAGACGCTCCATTGTTTGATTGCCCACGTGTGTTCCAAACTGTTTTATGGTAGCGTGGAAAGAAAGTATGTCTGTCGATTTGTTGGTTTATTTCTTGTCGATACGCTACATATATATTATATATATATATATATATATACAGGGCCGTCGAGAGCCATTAACGGGCCCCAGGGCTAGCAAACATTACGGGCCCCCACACCAAGTGTCAAGGCATTATATATATGCAATAAATCTATTAATATATATATATATATATATATATATATATATATATAACTTTAATAATATAATATTTAACTTTATAAAAATTAAGTAATTCAATAGTTCAAGTGTTTCAAACCTCTTCGTGCAACACCCAAAACACAAGTGAGAGATTTGGTTAAATATTTCTCAAGTTTATTGACCTTGGCTACTTTCGATCATACCACAAAGCGTGAGAACGGAAGCTACATTTGAAAAAATGTGTCAGATTGATGAATTTTAGTGTTGACTTTTAGGATACTCAGATATTACATGTAAGAAATTACATGTAAGGAGCTCTGAATGAAAAAAACGTCACAATTTCTTAATGATTATTATGATCCTTATTTATTTTTTTACGATTTTTTTTATTCTCCTGCGGGCCCCCAGACACCCGGGCCCCGGGGCACTGGCCCCCCCCTGACCCCCCCTCTCGACGGCCCTGTATATATATTTATATACTCGTATATATATTATCATAGGAAATCAAATTCAGTTCCAAATTTTATATAATTTAAACATCAAACTATGCCAACAATTAATGACTTTTCTAGAACAATTTCCAATAATAATATAATCAATGTACGGTATCAAAATAAAAAATATTACCTTAGATATCTTAAAAGAATCGGGAGAGAACTTCTAAGCGTTGTTTTCAGTCAGGCAGTCGTATGCAAAATGAACTTGAAGCACCAAAAGCTGATCATCCAAAGATTGATACACATCATATTATTTAACGATTTATTTACGAAAATTTTAATTTAATGAAATAAATTAATCGATTTGCATAATCTATAGTATGAAATAAAGGAAACAATTCTATTAAATTATATAATACACTTGCATTCTCGAAACATTTTTGGTTTTGAAGCGTTGTCGAAACTCGTTCATTCTTGAAATTTCTTCCGTGCGACAGTTTCATTCATGTGACTCGAGGCACCCCTAAATGCTTTCCGAATTCCATGAGATTTCGTCTACTGTGTTTCCTCATAGGGTGGCAGCATTGGACAAATGGCCGGCAAATGTTTTTGAATTTCAAATTTTATCCCTATAAGAAGTTGTCACCCTAATGTTCATGTTACGAGATCTCGTAAACGACACATTACCATAGGAAAAGTGCAAAACCCCTCAAAATTAACCAGAAAAGTTTGCTCTCGTCATTTTTGTTTAAACTAACGAAAACATCACGACTTAACCTAACTAATCATCAAGGGCGTACAGTTCACCTAACCGAGCATTCAATTAACCTAACCAGGCATTCAGTTGACCTATCCGGGTATTCAATTAACCTATCCGGGCATTCAATTAACCTAACAGGTTAATATTGGTTACTTCACCTAAATATCTTCTGATCTTTTCGTATTGGGCACTCACTGTCACATTTCGGGCAAGTTAAGGATGAGAGAATAACGCTGTAATTGATACAAACATCCAGTGCTTTGTCTTCATCTAGGGCTAGGGTGGCCATTTAAAAAGGAGGACACTGCGTATGTGGCCGTACGTTAACATACTATATATATATATATATATATATATATATATATGTTAACGTACGGCCACATACGCAGTGTCCTCCTTTTTGAAAATTTGGAAATGGCCACCCTAAGGACAGAGTGCTCAAAAGGCGGACTGTGTGCCTAAAGCCGGACGTCTGGCCACCCTATCTAGGGCACATGACGGATCAAGTTCTCAAAGTCGAAACCAACCACACGAACGGCACGTCATAATTCTATCACAAACACCACCAAACTGAATCCAATTAGAAAAAAAATAGCCAGAACAGAAACCAACAAACTAATTAAGTCGCAGTAGCGAAAATCTAGCCCAAAATTATACTCGTCGGACCATAAATGAGTGTATTTATACATATATTATCAGTATCATAATTTTCACCATTAATTCGCATTTGCACAAAAAATGAGCGACAAATTTGAATAAAGCGACTAAAACTACCACATAAAAAGTCATTTTGATTTACAGGTCCAGCCCATGTCATTTAAAACATATTAACGTCTATTTAAAAAATGGAGCCAATAAAAGGAAGAAGTTCCAACAAACCTTTGATTGATCTAATTTCACTAACAAATAGTACCACCCACCGAATAAGACACACTTCACAGACCGAATCAGATATCAGCTATATAGTAAAAATATAATCAATATAATCAAATAGAACATAATGTCGGGTCGTACAAAATTACCGCACGTGTACGAATCCATCGGCCAAGATTTATCACAGAATTTCAAAACACCTTGGTAATATGTTAAATTAGGATAGGTTAGATTAGTAACAGGGCCTTTGGATTCTGGCACTAAATTTTACTGGAAGATTTTAGAATGGGCAAAACTTTACTATCCAGACACATTCAATGATGCTCTGTTCACACATATGTTGCCACTTATGTAATAACCTCATAAAGATTTCTTTGAATTATAAAGCTGTGTACATACATCATTCAATTACATAAACAAAAATAAAACATCTTTATTGCGGATCATTTACAATCCATAGCCACCTAACCTAACACACAAGTACAATCTTACGTATACATTGAACTTAATACAAAAGTATAATATGAAAATAAGGCCAACATAGCCACTTAACCTAGCATACTGGCATACTATTTGATTAATTATCTGACAATTTTATGTATATTGTTATTACCTGAGACATCTTATAACAATTAGTATAACATAGCTACTTGCTATAACACTTATTATAACACAAGTTAATATGGTACAGGTTGTTTTTTTTCCATAGGGCCAGGTGGTGAAGCTTCACCACCTGAACATGAGCCATCACCCCTTGAAATTTTAGCCAAATACAGGTTTTCAAACACTACTGGTAAAATGAGTTAAAAGTGAAAAAGATTAAAAACTCTCCATATTAATGGTGACCAAGAATGTTACATGCATTTTTTAATAAACTTTAGCTGTTTGTCTAATTCTATAATTATTATGTAGTCATTTAAATGAGCTTTTTTCAATATTCACTATGAAATATAATAAAAATCATCATCATAAATCATTATTAATATCTGTGCTGTCAATAATCAAATTTAGTATTGTACATTAAACATATGGTACATACAACAAATGAAACTGAAAAAAGTAATTCATGTTGTGACTGCCAGAGTTGGAATATTGGTAAAATGTCTATTTCTCATGGTTGACCCAAAAATAATATATGTATTAAAAAAACATAAATGATACTGAATCGCTGGGCTAAGAGATGTGCATAAATTAGCTTGTCTTTTCCATGCACTGGACTGGAAAACTTGGCAAACTTTACATTTTGCAGGAAGCAAAAAACTAAGTTCGGAAATTTGTGGGAGAATGTTGTAAGTTCACAATAGATTTAAATGGGCTCTCACAGGAGAAAAAGGACTTTCACAGGAAAAAATATGTTTTAGTGTGAAGTGGCTACCAAGTTTTCAGTCTGTCCTGTAAGGCTGTAACCTTCACCTCCTGACAAAAACCTGAAAAAAAAAACTGTGCATATATAATCTTTGCTACATTACAAAAATAAGGTATTGTAAACCAGCAGTTGTCTGAACCAAGATTGCCATATAGGTGAGAGGTACGTAGTATCTGAAGCAGTGGTGTAGTGCTGTGGGAATGGCGTTCCCTTACTTTTTTTGGTAGACGGAATGGCGTTCCCTCACTGTTTCAAATAAATCCGAACTTACAAATCTCTAATATCATGACATTTTAATTCCTACCCTAGAAGAAATATGAGAAAGAATCATTAACTATTTCATTTCTTTTAGCTTCGACTGAGGCAATGCTAGCCTATAAAGATCTGATGAAACAGTCACCACGGCGTACCAGTTGTTAACTTTTTTTTAGTTAATCATTCCAGTTGTTAGCTATTTTTATTGATCGTACTGGATGTTGTATATCTAATGACACTGGAAATACTGCATCTTCAACTTGGAATATATCCTAATATCCAGTGCATATGACCTCAAAATATCCCTGAAATTGGTCAGATTTCAAAAGATTTCCTGGGGGGGGGGGCTTACAGTGCCCCCAGACCCCCAGCTGTATGGGCTCGCCACGCTCACCATTGTCCCCCCCCACATCTGAGTAACACTTTCAAAATGCGTTCCCTCACTTCTTTATTTAGTACTACACCACTGATCTGAAGACAGGACATTATACACTAACACATTAGGGCTGTTTTAGGTTAATATTCATTTTAATGCTCCCTTCGTTTTTGATAGGAGACATTCTATGACAATTTAACATATAAATTTGTATTCAGGATACCTTGAAACCTCAGGGAAACTGCTAAAAATCAAGGAAATGTAATAATTACTTTTATAGAAAAAAAAAATTTAGATGTTAATAAGTAGCCATTAGAGGCTATTGACCCAGTGTCTATCTCTTTCCTTGGTTAAAATTTTGCTGCTGTTCATCCTCTCCAGTTTTATAGGGAGATATCTTGTGGCAAAATTAGGAAACATAGGTCAAATCAGCTAATTAAATCTGGTTTTTGTTTCACATGACCTTATCTGACCAATCAGAGACATGCATTTTGAATCTCCCATAACGCATACTCATTCCAAAATGCTTTTTCAGTTTGCTTTTCGTTATGGTTTGTGGAAATTGTGATTTGGATTACTATCAATTAATACAAGATATTTATAAAAAAGAAGATGGTACTGAAGTTTTCTTTACCAGTCACAGTGTTTTACCTACTCGTGTTATTCGCAGTGTTGTTCGCAGTGTGGTCATGAGTGTAATTATAGAGAAGTTGCTGACCAATATTATTGCAAAAGAGTGACTAGAGACGAGCATGGCAGAAAAAAAAGTGTTCCTTCTGTTTCCCGTTGAAAGGGCACGTGGGTTGAAAAATCCCACCTCAAACTGTGCAAAACTTATTGTACGTTGGGTTATTCTTGACAAAGCGTTCAACACAGCTAGATGCACAGCTCTATTTAGCGTTGGCTTCCGAGAGTGTGGTTAATTGGTAAGAAATTGCGAAAAAATGCGGGTTAGGTTAGGTAAAACATTTTTCTGGTGTTTTTTGTTCAAATTTGAACTTCGTTTCTTTGGGAAATGAGCCATTTTTAAGAAATTTTAAAATTAAAAGTTTCTCAAAAATGGCTCATTTCCCAAAGAAACGAAGTTCAGATTTGAACAAATCACACCAAAAAACACCAGAAAAATGTGTTTTGGTTCAGAAAGGAGAGGGAGCATTAAAATGAATAATTACCCTGTTTTAGACCCTAGTAATGAAATTATATATATTCTTCCAGATTAATATTTGGCTGGTAGGTAGGTTACACGTAGTAAACATAAAACTGGCACTGCACCATTTTGGTTCTCTACATAGCATATGAAAAATATTATTATAAGCAACAGAGAGTTTATTCATAGCAGTGTTTGTATAGTTCCACCACAGATGGGATGTACGGTATACAATGCAGTACAGCAAGTTCTAAACAGATAAATTCCCCAAAATGGGGGGGGGGGGCATAACTTTTGAACCGTTACTCTGATTGCGCTAAAGCTTGAGATTTCATGTTTTTGCACAAAAACAACCTTATATACCAAATTTGAGAAAAATCCAAGTTGGAGTGGTTACAAATTTCATTTTTTTTGCATGATTTGTCCTGGAATGACCCAGAGATAAGAACTGAACAATCACAAGAAATGTGTCTTTAATATGATACTAGACTACACACAAGAAATGAGTAAACAATAGTAATGTACATTAATCCTAGATTTTTGTTAGTATGCCATTATTAATTTGGATTTCAACTTGGTTTTAAATGATTTTACACTTACAATATTTTTTATATCAATAAATGAATAATCAAATAAAAATTGTGTGTATAGTAATACAGTTTAGATTTGTGGCGTGTCCACATTGCTGTCCAATGGTGTATGGCAATAATCATTTTATATATATGTTACAGGCAAAGCATATAATTGAGGTATTGCATACAATTCCTAGGCATTGTGTAAAATGCCTACAAGTTTTAGGCAAAGTATGAAATAAAGATTTATACTTTTCAAAGTTATTCTATATAATTCCTAGGTAGTATATAGAATGCCAACACTGTATTAGGCAAGCTGTTATTTACATATCTTCATGGAAGATAACTTTAATCTATTGTACACAGGGATATTAGAGAATGGTATAAACAAACACTATAGAAACACAAAATATTTTTAATATTGAAATTCATATAATTAATAAACATTGGTGGTTACAACATAAACAAATGAACAAACCCTATTATATGGTACAGGGTTCATACATACCTGCAAAAATATCAGGATTTTTTGGATTTTTTGAGAATATCAGGGGAATATAATATATTTATGAAATATTTAAGATTTAATTATTTGTAAATATTCTGTAAATAATTTAACTATAAATTAATTTAAAAATGTTAACATAAAATAATTTAACAAAAAGAAGCACTATTTGTTTTACATTATATAAAACTCATGCATTTTGTTATCTAGTACCTACCTATTAATTTTTTCGGCCTGCCATGTGATTTTTGCATACGTTTTTTAAGAGTAGTTAGAATAAAAATTAGGTTTTAATTGTGTTATATGAAATATGAATTTTTTTTACACCTTTTATGCAAATTTTATATAATTTATATATATATATATATATATATATATATATTTTTTTTTTAAGTTCGGGAAGAACCGATTCGCCTCTATTTAAAAGGGCATATCTCAGCGGAAAAACAAAGAAAAAGTGAGAGGAAAGACAGAGGAAAAAGAAAGGGTGGAGGGGACAGTCGAAGTGGAAAAAGACCAAGGATGACAAGGACTGCAGGGTCGAGCCCCATCATCTTTGGGTGCTAGGGCCGGGAGGGCGCACGTGAAACCTCCAGGAACAAGCACGTACAAACGAGCACAAAGAGCACTCAAGAGCACGAGCTTAGAACCCCCTTGCGGGGATATATATATATATATATATATAATATATATACACACACAGGCCCGGATTTAGCTATAGGTGAACTAGGCAATTGCCTAGGGCCTCGCGCCAAAGGGGGCCTCGCTCAAGCCATTTTGCGCATTCTGTTCAAGTGATATTAATGATTTAGAACTCTATGAAGAACTTAAAGTACTTTGCAGGTTTATACCTGAGAAAACAGATCTTGGAAATGCTCTTGTTTATATAGTGCAAAAACAACTAAGTGAGATTTATCCTAATGTTTATGTTGCACTTCGAATAGTATTAACCATCCCAGTTACTGTTGCTTCGGCTGAAAGAAGTTTCTCGCGTCTCAAACTTATTAAAACATATTTGCGTTCCACCATGTCTCAAGCGAGATTGCAATCATTAGCTATGTTATCAGTAGAAAACGATATAACAAATTCATTAGATTATTCTCAATTAATTGAAGAGTTTAGCTCGAAGAAAAGTAGAAAAGCATTGCTGTAATATTCAAGGAGCATCTGAACCAAACATTAAAACATTAATATTTAGCCTGATAAGTCGATCGCTCACTATTATAAAAAATGAAATGTCAACATCTCTTATACATCACATATGAAAAATGTTTGTATACTATGGAAAGTCATTACCTATAATATTATATAAATCTTAGAAATCATTGTCTTATATTTTCGATACAAATCTTGATTCATATTATAATTTATACTTATTTGTATGGTTTATTTATATTTCTTATACAATTTCCATGCGTGATTATTATGGTTTGGTTTAATTTTTAAGTGCTGGCATAGTTCTGTCTATGCGGGATTCTAATATTGCTGGTATAGTACCGATAATTAAGTCCATATTTTCATATATATAGGCCTAGGGCCTCGCAATTTCTAGATCTGCCTAGGGCCTCGCAACTTCTAGATCCGGCCCTGTATATATATATATATATATATATATCAGGGGATCAGATCTGAAATATCAGGGGATTATCAGGAAACTTTATTCTTGGACCTGTGTATGAACCCTGACTATATTAATAATATTAAAATACTGCATTTATAATTATATTTATAATTATAACTCCTGTTCATTATCATGCTGACAGACATAGACAGTGGAGTAAACAGCAATAGTATAGTAACATCCTTTGCAGACGATACAAAGATCAGCAGAAAAATCAGCGATGTACATGACGTGGAGGCCTTGCAGAGGGACACGAACAAAATATACAAATGGTCAGAAGACAACAACATGTCATTCAACGCCGAGAAATTTCAGCTCTTGAGATATGGTAGAAAAGAAGAACGTAAACAGACTGCATATTATGCTCCAGATAGACAGGAAATTCAGAGAAGCATGAAAGCGATTGATCTCGGGATAATAATGACAGATGATGCGAAATTTGAAACACAAAATCAGATAGCGATAAAGCAAAAAGAGTTGCCGGACAGGTTCTAAGAACGTTCAAGAGAAGGGACAGGACAGTAATGATTCCCCTGCTAAAAACACTGATTATACCAAAACTTGAATACTGCTCAGTTTTGATGTCCCCATATAAAAAGGAAGAAACTAATAAACTAGAAGAAACACAGAGGCATTTCACAGCCAAGATTGATGGCTGCAAAGAACTCAACTACTGGGAAAGACTACGTAAACTAAATCTGTACTCACTGGAAAGAAGAAGAAGAGAGGTACATCATAATCTACATATGGAAAATGATCGAAAAACTGGTACCAAACCTAAAACTAAACCCAATTACCATTCAAACAACACTGGAAAATAGGAAAGGCAGAATGTGTAGTGTTCCCAAATTAAAGGCACGACAAGGGACCTCCTCAACCCTGAAGGAAAATAGCTTGGTTGTCAGGGGGCCAAGACTTTTCAACCAGCTTCCTAAGGACCTCAGAAACGTAACAGGGGTCAAAGTTGAAGTCTTCAAGAAAAGACTGGATGCCTGGCTCAGGACAGTACCAGATGAGCCGGGCGTGCCTGGCTATGTACGGTGGAGAGTGCAAGAAAGCAACTCACTCCTCCACCAGGCCAGACCTAGAGGTGGGTACCAGCTTGACCTCCGTGTGAAGAGAGACCAACGCACGAAACAACATAAGGTTCATAAGGTAAGGTAAGGTATTACAATTGAAATTCATATTCAAAGTCATATTCATTACTTGTTACAACATGATAAACTCAAATGGCATTTAGATTGACATAAAACCTTGTTTTTAATGTAGAAACATTTTTTTAGTTTTGCAAGAGCATTTCACAAATCTTTGTCCTGTTCCAATTGATTGTTGAGTAACAACAAATTGAAGTGATATTTCCTTATCTTTCAGAATGTTGTCTGAACTCAGTAGACTGCTTCTGCACACCGAGAAATGTGATCTGGATTACAATTGCTTTAAAATACCATCTCTTGTTTGTAAGTGATAGAATCTGTCACTTGTTACCTCTAAAACAACAGCTAATATATTACAAGCATCTCCTTGGCCCCTGTCAACTTCAGGAACACATTTAAACTGTTAATCCTCATTCCACCAGCACAAAGTTTTTGTCAGATGACTTTTTCATTCTTTCTGCTTGTTCTTTGAGATTGTCTTTGGCCTGTTTTCACTGATTGGTTGCATTTCTGTTTTTATTACATAATGGACATAAAACTTGTGCTCCATATCCTTCACTTTCTTCCAAATGTGTCCCACAAATAACATGAATGTAACATCTGCAGTCCTGACATTGGTGCCTCTATCAATGTAAATATGTCAATTAAGTTGTAGGCTACCTCCTCTGCTCGCTTAGACTCAAGAGCTTTACGAATCACAAACTTTGTTAGGTGATCTTGATATATGGTACTAGTATGAATTTATAGTTAATGTCTGGATGAGACAAAGTCTATTAAGTTGACCTGACAGTGGGAATTAAATTTGGAGAAAACTAATGGCTTGACAACTATCGCTTTCTTAGGTCCTTTGTTTTTGTTGACAAGGTTCACATAATTGCAAAAAAGTTTTTATATTATGACAAGTAATATTTTTGTATTTGTTGGAAAGTTCCTTGATCATGCAGTCTCATCCTCTATGTCCAGTTGATATGTGTTTTCTGAAAGACATCAAACAATTCACTGTCACATACATAGTACGGGTACAAAATCACATTGCTATTATCTACCACTGGGAATATTAGTTTGTTTACTTGTTGCACAACCAGAGCTGGGCAATAAATACATTGAATGTATTTAAATACTAAATACATGGGAGAAATGTATTTAAATACTAAATACTAAATACATTTTACGAATGTATTTAGATACTAAATACAAAATACATCAATTGTATTTAAATACATTTGTAAATACATTTGTAAATACATACAAATTTTAACATATGCATTCACTAATTCATGAGTAACAACAATATAAAATGAGTAGATGAGACATAAACGTAAACACAAGACGTAAACATAAACATAAGGCACCTTACGAATTCTCTTTTATTTCACGGTTGCTGCGGATCAAAACCAATCTTTCAAAAGTTTTGTCTGAAAGAGAGTTTCTTTTGGGAGTCAAAGTGATTCCCGCGAATGAGAATATTCGCTCTACCGGTGCCGAAGATGGTAATGTCGTGTTATAGCGGAGAGACAGTCTTTTTATGAGAGGATGTTTTCCCAAACTGTTGATGGTCCGATCGGAATCTTGTAGAAATGCCAATACATTCATGTCTGCAGATGGTGCAATAGAGGACCTCGAAGATGAAGAGTTGTACTGTGCTAGTACAGAACGTGTATTAAACCAGTAAAAGTATTTACATTTTTATATTTTGAGTATTTAAATACATTGTATTTAAATACTCATTAAAGTATTTAAATACTATATTTAAATACATGAAAAACAATGTATTTATAAATACAGTTCTAAATACACAAATGCATTTAAATACGTATTTAAATACAAATGTATTTAAATACTGCCCAGCTCTGTGCACAACCAACACTTAACATTAACAATTTTACTAACTAATTGTTCGTAATGTTCATCAGTCAAAAAAAACACTGTTCCTCGTAGCAACACTTTGACTTTTGTTTAATTCCACATAAAAATGTCTTTTCATAACTTCTACATAATCAGTGACTCCTTCTGCCATTTTAAGGAAATGAGGGTGCTTCATGACAACACATGTTTTGAAATTGAATTCAAGGACAAACATTTGCAGAGCATATGTGCAGGTAATTTGATTTGACACATTGCCGGTATGACATCAGCCATTATATAGAATACCTAGAAAAGTATAAAAATCTTTATATTTCATACTTTGCCTAAAGCTTATAGGCATTTTTACACAATGCCTAATTTCATACTTTACCTGTAACATATACACTCGAACCCCATTAATTTGCACTCTTGTAGGGGATTAAACTCATATTTATTTATGTCTAGTGCAGCATTCCCCACCTACTTATTAACTTTTTTGTTTATTTTTAGGAATAAAAAATTGTTAAAATGAATAAATAAATTAACAAAAACAAAAGGGGATTAATTTGAAGTTAAGAAATGAAAGTAAATTTCTGAAAGTATGGAAGTGATGATGGGCTAGGCAACCCATAGAGGGGACTGGTCTGCTCACTCTTTGAATGCCTTCCCCAATGAAAAAGCAACATTTAAACATTTAGAGAAGGTAGATTCTAGCAGGCTTTCAGGTAAACAGTAATTAACTTTTAATTATAGTGTTTCTATGAAATGAAATTTAAAATATAAAAAAAACTTATTATACAGGCGCTTGTTGAC
This sequence comes from Bathynomus jamesi, assembly GCA_023014485.1. Lineage (NCBI taxonomy): Eukaryota > Metazoa > Arthropoda > Malacostraca > Isopoda > Cirolanidae > Bathynomus > Bathynomus jamesi. The sequence goes on along the minus strand of JAJOZX010000092.1, from coordinate 804,407 downwards.
TTGCATATTGTCAACTTGCATAAATTTGAGGCTATGCAAAAAATATTCTCTAATTCAAATTGCAAAATACTTTCATGGAGTACAGGTAGCCCTTGATTTACGCCGGGGTTAGGTTCTTGGGGGGACAGACGCAAATGGAACTCTTTATATAGGGTGAACCAAATGTAGGTGGACAGTAAATGATAACGTTTATTTTGAGAATACATATTTAATTTTTTTGTATACTATAATACAAAATAAAATTTAAATAAATTTAGTTATAATATTTAATATAATAAAACACAAACACCATAGTTATAATGAACACCATAGTTATAATATAATATAACACAAACCGTATTCAACCTACTGTCCACCTACTTTTGGTTCACCGTGTATAATGGAGTCAATGGGAAATCACAGGGTTAGGTTCCAGGCACCAAAAATTTTACCTAACCTTTTCAATACTGGAGTATTTAAAGCTCAGAAATAAACTTTTTTAATTAAAAAAGTGTTTTATTTTTAACCTACATAAATATAATAAATAAAAAATAAATTAATACATAAAACAATTAAATTTTGTACACTTACCTTCACATGTTTGGAGCCCACACGTGGTCTTATAAGCGCCACTGTCAGGCCCCTGCATTGATGTTTTTTGACAGTGGCGTAATGCAGAAGTTTTAGTTGGCTTTTGAAACTTCCACTGTGCTATATAAAGAAGAGCGCAGAGTCTGAGAAGTCAGTAAGTGTGAGCACACAAAGAAAGCAGGTTGTTTGTCTGATGGTTACCAGCACTGAGGTACTGTGTTTCTGTGCTGATGATTTGAGTGTTATCGATCCTTTTTTATTGCGAACATTATTTCAGTGTTGTGAATACATCTTTTTTCTGGAATCTGCAATCTGTTGCAGATTTAATAACTCTTCTCTCTATATCTGCAGGTTATGATTAATGTAGTACAGTTTGGTAAAGCGAATGGCAACTAGAGCTTGTAAACACTCGCTGGATATATTCTGCTACATTTGTGGGTATTACATAGGCCCCAAGCAAGTATTGCACAAGATTGTGAAAGGCACCAAGTTCTGGATCGCATATCGGCTCTATTTTGGTATGCCTATGGGTGACCAAGATAAGCCCTGGGCACCCCATGTGATGTAAGTACAGGAAAGTTAAAGGAAGGCAGACTCTTCAGTATCCAAGCATAGCGTCGTCCATATCCTCTGTACCACATGGTGAAGGTCTTCCAATACCACATCCACCAGAACAGGTATTTATCCATTACTTTACCTTCTGTATTTACAGACTGTGGGTCATTATGTGTCAATTTTTCTTAGTGCTGATGCTCTTCTACATATATAGCTATGCCTATATTTTGTTTCTTTGCTTTGCAGGTTGAAAATGAGGATGCAGCTAGCTCATCTGAGATGTCGGCTGGTGAGGACAGTCATGATGAAGAATATACAGTAACTTTCAGTACAAACCCTCACTTTCCAAATCAGAGGGAATTGGATGACTTAATTAGAGATTTGGGTCTGATGAAATCAGGGTCTGAGCTTCTGACCTCCAGACTCAAAGAATGGAATTTGCTTGGAGAAGACTGCAAGAGCACTGTATACCGAAAGTGGCATGAAGAGTTTGCAAGGTTCTACGATGTCAATGGCTCTCTCTCTTATTGCAGCAAGGTTAATGGTCTATTCACAGCTATTGGGTTAACACATATACCTTCAGAGTGGCGCCTGTTTATTGACAGTTCAACTTGGGAGTTTAAAAGCTGTTCTACTCCACAATGGGAACAAATATCCACCTATATCAGTTGCACATTCTGTTCAAATGAAAGAGGACTATGAAAATGTCAAACAACTGCTCACTCAAATCAGGTATGAACAGTATAACTGGGACATGTGTGGTGATTTCAAAATGATTGGTTTCCTGTTAGGTTTACAAGGAGGGTTTACTAAATATTCATGTTTTCTTTGCCTGTGGGATAGCAGGGCTTCAACTCAGCACTATAAAACAGTTCAGTGGCCTCCACGTGAAGGACTGCAACCAGGAAAGTACAATGTACTCAGGGAACCTCTTGTGAATCCTGACATAGTTCTGCTACCACCTCTCCATATTAAGTTGGGTCTAATTAAGCAGTTTGTAACTGTGCTAGATTTTGGAGGGGAAGTTTTCCAACAGATTTGGGTCATGTTCCCGAAACTCTCTGAGGCCAAAGTCAAGGTGCTGTTGAATTCAAAGAACCTTGAAGCCAAGATGACTCCAATCGAAAAAGAGGCTTGGTGTGCTTTCCATGATGTGGTTCATGGGTTTCTAGGCAACCATAAAGCACCAAACTATAAGGAGTTGGTGTTAAACTTGATTAAGTGCTATGGCAAAATGGGGTGCCATATGTCTTTAAAATTACACTATCTGCATTCACATCTAGACTTTTTTCGTGATAACCTGGGCGATGTGAGTGAAGAACATGGCGAAAGATTCCATCAAGATATTCAAACGATGGAGAAAAGGTACCAGGGCCATTGGGATGCTTCCATGATGGGAGACTACGTATGGTCGCTGATCAGAAAGGATAAGAATGTTCATATGCAGAAGTCGCGTTCTTCAGTGCATTTTTAAGGAATGCACACTGCATAACGAGGCTTGTTATTCTCTTATCGGTTCTCGTCATGATATATATTATATCCTTTGCACCATTTTGGGTTTGTCAAACAATTTTGGCTCAATAAACATTAATTTCCAATAGTGTTTTTATTTTCAGAAAATATTTATGTTAGCCTTCTTTATATACTTTGCCATATGAAAAGTGTGATAACCTATATTTTTGAAATGGTTGATGATAGAGCAAAACCAATATCATTTTTGGAATCAGCGCCCCGAAATCATTAAGAAATGACAGAAAAATCACAATAAACAGAAATTTTTTAAAATTTTGTTACCCAGTGTAATGTACAAAGAAAGCATAGTGGTAAGCTTAAATTTCCATAAATCTTGTGGAAAATTATGTTTTTCAGCACAAAATAGGAATGCTAGAGGAGTGCCTGGAGTGCAGGTTTGATTGTGTGTTGTGTGTGGTTCAGATGTACCATGTGATGATTGCTGTGTAATTTTACTATTTCTCAGTGTAATGCATCTATTTTCACCGAATCTTCCATAATTTGCCTGATATTTTTACACACAGAAAAAGAGCCAAATTCCAAATTATCACAATAGCCAAAATACCAAGTGTCAATTTAGTGGGGTCTGAGTATATATATATATATATATATATAGTTTTGGTTAGCTTCTGCCCAAATTGTTCATTCTGATGAAGGTCAAGCTTTTCACTCCACCTTAGACCTACAGTTTAACATGGAATCTGAACCATGCCCCATCAGCAGCCCAGCGTCTTAACCACTAGGCCACCTAGGGTACCCATTTATCTACCAACCACTTTCTTTATTGGGTGGAAGGATGAACAGCTGGGTTTTGCTGCACGCCGGCTGCCATTGGGTCTCAAACCCGGGGCTGATGGATTCATAGTCAGCAATGCAAACCACTACACCACCAAGGCGCTAAATATTAACACTAGTATTTATATATATATATATATATATATATGTACAGGGTGTTTCAGGAGGAAAGGTCAGTACTTTGGGAGGTGATAGTATTGGTCATTGTGAGAAAAAAGTTCATATGAACATGTGTCTCATTCTGAATGGTTATGGAGATAGAGCTGCTTGAATCTAATCTAATGCATGCACAGGTATTCCTCCCCCTTCCCTCCCCTATAACCTTGAACCATGTAAGCTGTAATGTAAGCATGTAACATAAGCCAATTGACAGCTGACTGTTGTGAGTGACATTGTTTGGTGTGTGAAGCAGTGTTAAGAATGCCACACACCTTCACACATGCCGAATATGCAAATATGGTATATGTCTACAGTTTTTGCGATGGAAGTGCAACAGCTGCTTTTGCAGAATACCGTCGACAGTTTCCAAACTGCAGAATTCTGGATCGGTGTGTGTTTACCAGGGTTTTCAACACATTGCCTGAGATTGGTACACTTTCCAGCACTCATGTTTCATCTGAATGTGAAGGTCAACAAGATGTGGATGAAGTAGAAAACATTCTTCAGCTGGTAGAGCGTAGTCCTACTACTAGCTCACAAAGAATTTCTACACATCTCGGTGTGCCACACACAAGAGTATGGCAAACATTACGTGAGGAAGGCTTGCATCTATATCATGTACATTGTACAGCATGTACAACACCTTCAACACCTTCAACACCTTCACCCATGATGGTATCAACAACACTCGTAACTCTCATTGGTGGTCAGACGAAAATCCAAATGCCACTGTGGAAACAAATTTTCAACATCGCTTCTCTGCCAATGTGTGGTACAGTATCATCGATGATCAGCTGATTGGCCCTGTTACTTTAGAGAATCATCTTACAGGACAAAGTTACCTAGAATTTCTGCAAAATGAATTGCCAGGACTATTGGAGGATGTCCCTTTGGCTACACACGCTGGTATGTACTTTCAGCATGATGGAGCTGCTCCACATTCTACCTGTCTGTTGATGCAATACCTAAATCAAACTCCCTGGTTGATGGATTGGCCGCAGTGGTCCCATTCAATGGCCACCAAGGTCTCCAGACCTCTCTCCATTAGATTATTGTTTGTGGGGGTGGATGAAAAGTCAAGTTTACAAAAGAAAGGTGGATACACAAGACAAATTGCTCTCGCACATTTTAGATGCTGCTGCCTGCATAAAGGAACATCAAGATCAGCTCAGACGAACAACATGATCTTCACACACAAGTTGCAAAGTACATTGAGGTTGATGGTGGGATTTTTGAAAACGTATTGTAAACTGTAACAAATTTGTCATTTCTGTATCTGATATCATTCAAAATGCCAATGTTTAAACATTAAATGTTAGAAACAGTAATTGGTTTCTCTTTCTTGATTACCATTAACAATGCTTTTGTATTTGTAGATTCAAACAGCTCTATCTCCGTAACCATTCAGTATTAGACACATGTTCATATGAACTTTTTTTTCTTTCAATGACCAATACTATCACCTCCCGAAGTATTGACCTTTCCTCCTGAAACACCCTGTATATATATATATATATATATAAGCAAACAACCACAAGGAAAAGGAAACATGAAGTCCGAGCGCTTTCGTGATATATTCACATCTTCAAGGAGAAACAAACAATAGGCATAGTTTACAAAGTAAATGAGTTAAATACACAAGCAAAAAAATTCCCAATTGGCAACTCAAATTAAAGACCATTAAACCCTCTAAAGATTTTTTCAATAGATAACATAATCTATAGGCTACTAAATTACTGAATATAAAAGAACCATATAGATGAAATTAGACAAAAAACCAGTACAGAGAACAAAAATTATTATAACAGTTATTAGAACTAGTATTTAATTAAAGCAGGCAATTAAGTGGCAAGAATTTAATAAACAAAGGGAATGGTGCCATCGTCTTACAGAATATTCCAAAATTTCCACAAACAGTCTGAAAAAAATTGTTTTCCCAATAGCCAACCAGTTGAAAAGTCCAATAAACCACCAAGCACACACAGATTATATACGAAAAAAATATTACAATTAAAATGGACACATAAAAATGTTAACAGTTCTTAAATAATATTTATTTAACCAAGGCAAAGCGTTAAGGGGCAAGAATGCAGTCAAGAAAACAATAGGCCCTTCGCCAACTTTCTAACAATGCACGAGTCTAATTTATACAGCCCAGGGCTAATATTAAGGACCAAGTCCATTGGGAAACCCTCTCTCCCCCATTTTAAGTAACTTATATATGGAGTTTTTTGAAGTAAGTTATTAAGGAAGATTCTGCCAAATTATGTTCCATGGTTTAGATATGTAGATGATGTTCTTTGTCTTTGGCCAGTGACTTTAAATCTTAATGAATTCTTACCCAAACTTAATAATTTAACTCTCTCTATCAATTTTACAGTTGAAATAGAAAAAGATTCTTCAATCCCTTTTTTAGACATTTTAATATATAGGTCTGGAAAAAAGTTTAAGTACAATATTTACAGAAAACCCACTAATAATTGTTCCTATATACATTATTATTCTGATCACCACATTAACGTAAAATGATCCGTTCTTTCTACTTTGTTCCTAAGAGGCCTATGAATTTGTAGCCCAGAGTTCATTGATGACGAAATTAGTAAAATATACAAGATTGCGTTTGATTTAAAATATCCAAAGAACTGCATAGATAAGTCCTTAAAAATGGCAAAGAAAACCTTCTACGAAGTAAAGGACAAGATTCCTTATAACACAAAAAATGTTTTAGTGTTACCATTCAGAGAAAATTTCCATGATCTGCCAAATCTGCTGAGGACTTTTAACGTAAATGTTGCGTTCAAAAATTTAGATGTAATTAAGAATTCATTGATTAAGAACTCCCCTTTAAGTGAACAGGGTTGTATATATAAAATCCCATGCACAATATGTAATAAATTTTACATTGGCCAAACTGGTAAGACACTTGAGTTACGTATTAAGCAGCATCAATACAGTATAAGAAGTGGCTAGGAATCTAACGCCATGTTCATTCACGTAAGAGATACTAATCATCCCATTGACTGGAAAAATGCTTCCAAATTAAGGTTTAGTAAATCTATTGCTAGCAGAAATATACTTGAATCAAGTGTGATCAAGAATAATGCGGACTTGGTCCTTAATATTAGCCCTGGGCTGTATAAATTAGACTCGTGCATTGTTAGAAAGTTGGCAAAGGGCCTATTGTTTTCTTGACCGCATTCTTGCCCCTTAACACTTTGCCTTGGTTAAATAAATATTATTTTAAGAACTGTTAACATTCTTATGTGTCCATTTTAATTGTAATATTTTTTTCATATATAATCTTTGTGTGCTTGGTGGTTTATTGGACTTTTCAACTGGTTGGCTATTGGGAAAACAATTTTTTTCAGACTGTTTGTGGAAATTTTGGAATATTCTGTAAGACGATGGCACCATTCCCTTTGTTTTCATTAAATTCTTGCCACTTAATTGCCTGCTTTAATTAAATACTAGTTCTAATAACTGTTATAATAATTTTTGTTCTCTGTACTGGTTTTTTGTCTAATTTCATCTATATAGTTTTTATATTCAGTAATTTAGTAGCCTATAGAGTATGTTATCTATTGAAAAAATCTTTAGAGGGTTTTATGGTCTTTAATTTGAGTTGCCGATTGGGAATTTTTTTGCTTGTGTATTTAACTCATTTACTTTGTAAACTATGCCTATTGTTTGTTTCTCCTTGAAGATGTGAATATATCACGAAAGCACTCAGACTTTGTGTTTCCTTTTCCTTTTCCCTGTGGTTGTTTGCTTATTAATAAGATCACGTGTTATTCTGTGATTTTAGTGCATATATATATATATATATATATATATATATATATATATATATACATATATACAGGGTGGGGCACGAGAACCAAGTGTTTTTGGAATAATCAGGAAAATGATATTTATTTTTGTAAAGAAAATATATTGGTAGAACAACATTCGTAAGAACATAGCATTTCATGTCATAATAATCATGTACCGAAAATTATATCTGGCATATGATGTCCTTGGCCGTCGACGCATTGTTGAAGGCATTTACGAAAATTGGCCTCCACTCTTCCCAGCAGGTCTCTGTTGATTTGGATAATTTGTTGACGGATCGCTTCCTTCAATGCATCTAATGTACGGGGCTTGTCCTCGTAGACACGTGACTTGAGGTACCCCCATAGAAAGAAGTCACATGTGGACAAGTCAGGGGACCGAGGGGGCCATGCAATGTCACCAAATCTCGAAATGAGATGGTTGGGAAACAGGGGGCGAAGAACAGCCATTGACGCTCTGGCGGTGTGTGGCGTGGCCCCATCTTGCTGAAACCACAAATGTCGACGAGCAATACGCCTTCTTCGTAACTCAGGGATGAAAAAGGTGTTCACCATCTCAATGTAACGCCCAGATGTTATGGTAACGGTAACCCCATTTTGTTCGAAGAAATAGGGACCGATGACGCCAAACTTTCCCACCGCGCACCAAACTGTAACCTTAGGGCTATGCAGCGGTTTTTCATGGAGTTGTCGCGGATTTTCAGCAGCCCAATACCGACAGTTTTGATTGTTGACGGCCCCATTAAGGTGGAAATGGGCTTCATCACTCATTACCACCATCATGTTTTCATTCTGCTCATAAAGTGCAAGCATTTCCTGTGCAAAATTCAGTCGTTGGGGGCAATCATTTACATTCAATTCCTGCACCATCGCTAACTTGTATGGGTGAAAATGTAATTCTTCATGCAAAATCCGTCTAACAGTACGATTGCTGATTCCGAGTGCAGCTGAATGTCTCCGAGCAGAGCGGCCTTGGCTTTGCAACATCGCTTGTCTGACCCTTTCAACGTTCTCTGGAGTACGCACAGTGCGTTGCGGCCCCTTCGGTTTTGTTTTCATTATTGAGCCTCCTGTTCGAAGATTGTTAACCCAACGTAAGATTGTGTCACGAGCGGGAACAGAGTCATTTCGATGAATGTTGAATCTGCGGCGAAACACACGCTGAACTGCTGTCACTGACTCGCCACTCCTAACAAAATGATCATACGCGAACATGCGGTGTTCTAACGTCCACTGCTTCATGATGGCACCTGAAAGATAAAGGTGAGTGTTAGTTAAAGTTAAATGCTATGAACCCAGGAATGGAATGCTACCTACCGCACGCCCCTCCCATTCCTAATGGCCGATTACTAGCTATTCAAAAAACACTTGATTCCCGTGCCCCACCCTGTATATCCCCGCAAGGGGGTTCTAAGCTCGAGCTCTTGAGTGCTCTTTGTGCTCGTTTGTACGTGCTTGTTCCTGGAGGTTTCACGTGCGCCCTCCCGGCCCTAGCACCCAAGGATGATGGGGCTCGACCCTGCAGTCCTTGTCATCCTTTGTCTTTTTCCACTTCGACTGTCCCCTCCACCCTTTCTTTTTCCTCTGTCTTTCCTCTCACTTTTTCTTTGTTTTTCCGCCGAGATATGCCCTTTTAAATAGAGGCGAATCGGTTCTTCCCGAACTTAAAAAAAAAAAAATATATATATATATATATATGAAATTTATATCTCTGTGTGTTAATAACAGATAAGGCAATAGGCATAGTATGTGCAATAAAATCTATACATTAAATATACAGTGGAACCTTGCTTAACGAGCATAATTCGTTCCCGAATTGTGCTCGTTATGCAAAATGCTCGTTAAGCAAGGCAATTTTTTCCATAGGAATCAATGTAAAATATGATAATGCGTTCCATGCTTAAAAAATACTTAAAATAATATTTATAATGATATTTAAAGGCGTTTTTTAAATTATTATTGCATGAAATGAAAAGATTATTAATAAAAATTAACCCAAAAGAGAATGTAAATAATTAGTAAACGGTGAAATTTATAAATAACTTACGAAGAGAGAAGGTGCTCCTGACGCACGCAAAGGAAATGAAGAGACAGGGGAGGAGGAGAGGGTTATTGAGGGGAAGGAGGAGAATCGTCTTCGTTCAATGCAATAACATTCTCGACGAGCTCACAGTCACTAGCTTTAAATATTTTAGAGGCAATTTCACTTTCTTTTGGATCCTTTTTCACGAGGAAACTGTCTAGAGACATTTGTTTTTGTCTACGCTTTAAATTTTGACGAAATATTTTGCTCGTTAAGCAAAGTGTCGCTCGTTATGCAAGGTAATTTTCCCCCATTCTTTTGGCTCGTTATACGAATTTCTCGTTATACGAGGCACTCGTTAAGCAAGGTTCCACTGTACTAGATAGTAGATAGACAAAAAGAAGCAATTGCACTATAGATGTGACTATATATTCATCCTAAATGACCCACCTTATATTTTCCTGATTTCTTCAATCAGACTCCAAGTTCATGCACCCACTGGATGGAATCTCATACACAGATACAGGCATTGACAGCTTGTTGCATAACTAGATTACACATATGTACACCACAATGAAAGAATAGTGCTATTCCTGCTGTTCTTTCACTCTTATCTAGCATCCATTGTGGGGCCCACTCATGTTGGCAAGCACCATCATAGGTTTGGGCTCTTAACCCTGACACAGGGAGGTTGAACCCAGTGAGAACATCAAACAACATTTTTGAGAGGGTATCACTGGTGGTGCTTGGGACATTATACAGTCCAAGGAATGTCTCATGTACATTCAGCTCTTCATCCACATATCTGATACAGATTGATTCCTGTTCTGCACCTGTGATATCTTGCATATGATCAACATTGACAGTAAAGATCTGATACCTTTGGATGTCACTTGCCAGTTTTATCAGTATAGTATAGCCAGAGCTGGGCAATAAATACATTGAATGTATTTAAATACTAAATACTAAATACATGGGAGAAATGTATTTAAATACTAAATACTAAATACATTTTACGAATGTATTTAGATACTAAATACAAAATACATCAATTGTATTTAAATACATTTGTAAATACATTTTAAATACATACAAATTTTAACATATGCATTCACTAATTCATGAGTAACAACAATATAAAATGAGTAGATGAGTAGATGAGACATAAACGTAAACACAAGACGTAAACATAAACATAAGGCACCTTACGAATTCTCTTTTATTTCACGGTTGCTGCGGATCAAAACCAATCTTTCAAAAGTTTTGTCTGAAAGAGAGTTTCTTTTGGGAGTCAAAGTGATTCCCGCGAATGAGAATATTCGCTCTACCGGTGCCGAAGATGGTAATGTCGTGTTATAGCGGAGAGACAGTCTTTTTATGAGAGGATGTTTTCCCAAACTGTTGATGGTCCGATCGGAATCTTGTAGAAATGCCAATACATTCATGTCTGCAGATGGTGCAATAGAGGACCTCGAAGATGAAGAGTTGTACTGTGCTAGTACAGAACGTGTATTAAACCAGTAAAAGTATTTACATTTTTATATTTTGAGTATTTAAATACATTGTATTTAAATACTCATTAAAGTATTTAAATACTATATTTAAATACATGAAAAACAATGTATTTATAAATACAGTTCTAAATACACAAATGTATTTAAATACGTATTTAAATACAAATGTATTTAAATACTGCCCAGCTCTGAGTATAGCAGTACATTTCTGTTTTCATTCTGTGTTCATGGAGAGAGAAAATTTGTCTTTCTCTTCATATAGAGCTGTAAACCAGTGTCATCATCACCCATAAGCTTCGGCAACTGTCCTTCCTCCTATGTATGACCACAAAATGCTAAACCATGGTGAAGTACCTAAGCAGTGCACAAAGTTGAAGATTTTGATGAAGATTTATGGGCTGCTTACTGCTGCTGCTGCTTGCCATAATCCAGCAGGATAGCAATGCAGGGGCCTTCATTGAAGCTACTTGTGATACAGTGAATCTGTGTTGACCTGATGACTGGCATTGACCAAATTTCTCTCTAGCTTTCTTCCAGTTGTCAAATCCAGTAGAGATAAAGGTAGGTTCTAATTATCCATCAAGTTTGGCTGTGAACAGACCCATTCTTTCTTCAAACAGGATTCATAATGGAGCCATGGGTATTCAATGTACAGTGATCCCCCACCCTGCAAGAGGGTTCTGTTCCTGAAAAAGCTCATGCAGTGCAAAATTGTGCAGGTCAGAACTCTACCCCCCCATTATATAAATGGGGTTAGAGGGATAAAAGTTTAAAAAAATCATGTATAAAGTAATTTTTACCTGAATAAAAACTTTTAAATTGTACAATAAATGTGTAATAATAATAATGCATGTAAAATAATATATAACAACAAGTATAAAGTAAAAACTTGTAAAAAACCAAATTTCAAAACATCACTATATAAAGATAATGTGATAATCCATAGGAGCACAAGAAAGATGACTTGATATAAACTAGCTGATTGTACAAGAGATATGTTACCAGGCATGTTGCTGCAAATGCTAAAGTATTGTGTGTGTACCATATGTATCGTACATGTAAGTATCGTACATATCATACTTGTAAGTATCATATTACGGTATATTGTACTGCATACATGAAAAAGTATCTAATTTTTTAGTACTTACCACAATTTTTAAAAATTTGTGCTGATCTATCTTTTGATCTTAGTTCATGCAGATTGAAAAAAGGGTAGTGAAATATCTTTGCGCTATCTCTGAATTTGTGCAGGTCTAGGGATCACTACCACTTTGCCTGGAAATTTATGCATTGTGTCTTTGTTTCCTGCAATGGGATAATTTGTGGATCCAGTTGATTTGGTTTATCAGAGAGTTGTGATCTCTCTCTCTCTCATAGTCCCTGCATTATCATCCTTGTCAAAGTGTTGCCCATAGCTTCCACATGGCTGGGTGCTGATGTACTAAGGGTGTCAGACTCTGTACTTGTCACCACTCACACCTCTTCTGTTGCCATCATCCACAGTAGATGTCACCATTTTGGAAGCTGGCTCAAAGAACTGATGAATGTCAGTGAGTTTTGCACATCTTGCCAACATGTATGCTATTATGATGCTCCTTACAATACAAAGATAGTTAATGATACATCCAAAGCTGGGCACTTGCGGTTTTTTTTGCGGTACTGCGGTACTACCGCACTACCAAACCGGTACCACATAACGCAGTACCGCAAAGGATCGCTGAAAGTACAGCAGTACCGCTACCGCATTTTTTGCGGTACTGCGTTATGCGGTACCGGTTTGGTAGTGTGGTAGTACCGCAGTACCGCAGTACCACAAAAAAACCCGCAAGTGCCCAGCTTTGGATACATCACAGTCACTTGGTTTTGTAGCTCGTAATTAATTACCACAGAAATTTTAATAACACTAGCTCACTCACTGAACAACAAGTACTACAGTCTACTACAAATTACAGTCACTTAAATATACAGAAATCAAGAAATTTTCTAGAACATTCTCAAGCATTTGCCAAATTTCCATTATACTAGTTGAGTGTTGACTCTCATTTCAAAGGATTAGCTCCACCCATAATTCAAAAATAGCCAATCAGAAATGAGCAATCAATTTGCTTACCATTACAGGTAAATTACTGTGATAGTCCAGAAAGTTCCAGAACCTTCTAAAAATTTTGGAAACAATTAATTTATGTTGCACATAATAATATATGTATTATATAATTTACCACACATATAAAAGCATTTTATAACAATGGCAAAGACATGAATTTTAGGGGGTATATTTATGTAGGCCATCCCTCCAACCCAATTGCAGGAGGAGATATCCCCCCCCCCCTCCCTCCCTCAAGGATCTATGCTCATGCTTGAGGGATACTGTACTTTTTTTTAATGGGATCTGTGTCCTGCCAATAAACATTATCATTATCACCATATATGTATACAGCAATACCTTGCACAGTGCGGTTAATTGGTTCCGGAATTTGTCCGCGCTGTCCAAAAGTTCATCAAATGAAATAGTACCAAAAAGAAATTATAGGAAAATTGCGCGCTAAATTTAAAAAAATTGACGAAAATACAAACCGTGCTACATCAAAACCTGCGCTAATCAAAACCGCGCTGTTCAAGGTATTACTGTATGTTGGTATTGTCGCTACATGTACTTTTTATTTTTATTTCCTTTTTTTCTTTAGAACTGTAGTCTTAGCTGTAGGTAGTTTTTATTATTACTTATTTCAGTATGTCTTATTTTTATTCCTCTTTTAGTCCTTATTTTTAGTTTTTAAATTTATTATTGTTTGATTTAGCTTATTGTTTATCATCTTCAAAAATATTGTACTATTTTATGGGATTTATATCCTGCCAATAAAGCTTATCATTATCTTTATTATTATCATTAAAGATCTGACTTGTATTTTCAAGGCACATATCAATGTAACATGAAGCATTAACCAGAATTACTGCATAAAATTCATTGCTAGTGATTGGAGGAAATCTGCAAAATTTTTGTTTACTCCAATGAACACCAGCTGTTTGAAAAGAACTCCAACATCTTCATAAATCATCACAATTGATATTTTTACCACTATGCTTAGTGATCAGTTTTTGAACTTATTCTTTCTTAGGAACTCTGCCACTGGTGCTTTTTGTGTATGGATTGCAAGCCCATTTCATCAACATAAATTCTCTTTTGACTTAATTGTTCATGGTACATGCAGTGCGAGTAGTCCATTCAAACTTTCTTCATTCACTCCAAGTTTTGTGGATAGGGAACATTTTTAACCAGATTTAGAATGATCAACTGTGCATCTAGAGCTCTGCTAATCATTCAATCTGGTGCTCCAGGTTTTCTGTGTCATACCTCCATGAGGACTGCACATATCTGCTTGATAATTATCAGTGGATTAGGTTTGATCATCAAAAGTTCATCTCATTCTCTACACTTTGTGTACGTCTCT
>JAJOZX010000092.1:162500-185000 GCA_023014485.1 Bathynomus jamesi | reverse complement strand
GATATGTGCACCATCAGTGATTCGCAAAACATCCAATCGATAATCCAAATGTTGCCATGTACGCTGCAGCATATCCACATCAATTCACTCAATAGCAGCTGTGATTCTTGCTTTTAAATCATCAATGTCTGTCACCCACGTACAAAAAAGAAAAAACTTGTCAAAACTTAATGAGTTTCTCTGTAAAATGGGACAACACTGGAATTTCTACACTTCATGGTTGACTTTTAATAACAGCCAAAAATTGTACAGATAATTCTCGGACACCTGGTGTATATATGTGTATATATATGTATATATATATAGTATATATGTGTGTGTATGCGTATATATATATATACACACGCATACACACATATATATATATATATATATACGTAAATAATAGAAATCCAGTTAAAAGTGTCTTGGGGCCTTTGAAAAATGTAAATGGAGATCTAGTTTCTGAAAACAAGGAAATGGCTACCTTGCTAAACAAATTTTTTACGTCAGTTTTTACTATAGAAGATGTAACGAATATCCCACCAATCATAGACATAATACCTTTTGATAATGGTAATATTTTGGATAATATCGTGGTTAGTGAAGGGGAGGTAATGCACTATATTGATGAAATAAAAATGCGTAAATCACCAGGGCCAGATTCCATATATCCCATTCAACTAAAAGAATTAAAAGATAGCATTGTTGTGCTGCTAACAAAGATTTTTAATGCATCTATTTCTGAGGGGTCCGTACCAGATAATTTCAAGTTAGCAAATGTAACACCTATCTTTAAGAAAGGCGATAAAGGTGCGGCAGGAAATTATAGGCCAATCAGTTTAACGTCTGTTGTAGGTAAGCTACTGGAACCAATAATTAGGGATCATAGAGTCGAACACTTAGAAGTGCATAAACTAGTTAGAAATATGCAGCACGGTTTAGGCAAAACAAATCTTGCTTAACTAATCTTTTAGAATTTTTCCAAAGCGTGGTTGACGTTTATGATAGACATCGGGCAGTTGATGTAGTGTATTTAGATTTTCAAAAAGCGTGACACCGTGCCGCACAAAAGACTCATTGAAAAAACTAAGGCTCATGGAATCAGGGGTGTAGTAATAAATTGGCTAGAAGAGTGGTTGCGAGGTAGGAAACAGAGGGTGGTTGTTGATGGAGCAGAGTCGTGTTGGGCTAATATAGCGAGTGGCGTTCCTCAAGGTTCTGTATTGGGACTCTTGCTTTTTCTTATATATATTAACGATTTAGATGTCAGCCTAGTCAGTACAGTTTCAAAGTTTGCGGATGACACGAAGCTGAGTGGTAGGGCGATTAATGACGAAGATAGAGGTAAAATCCAGGAAGATCTGAATAAAATCGTTGATTGGTCAGTCACATGGCAAATGAGATTTAACGTTGATAAGTGCAAAATTTTGCATATAGGTTCGCATAACAGTAATTTTGTGTATAATATGTCAGAGAAAGATTTAACAAGTGTAGAGCAGGAAAAAGATTTAGCAGTTATAGTCACTGGTGATTTAAACGTAGCGAAACAAAGTACAGCAGCGGTCAATAAGGCAAACAAAGTGTTAGGTTTTATAACTCGAAATTTTGAGTACAAATCACGCAATATTATAGTTCCTCTTTATAAATCATGTTAGACCCCATTTGGAGTACGCGGTCCAATTTTGGAATCCGCATATGCGCAAAGATATAGACAAAATTAAAAGAGTTCAAAGATGAGCAACTAAGATGATTCCATCGCTTAGGTCAAAGTCGTACGAGGATAGGCTTAAGGAGTTAAAATTAACAACACTCAAGACTAGGAGGCTAAGGGGTGATCTAATCCAGTTTTTCAAAATTATGAATGGGTTCGATAATGTAGATAGAGATGCTTTTTCGAAATATCTCAATATAATAGGACTAGAAATAACGGGTGTAAGTTGACAAGTAGAAGGTTCAAGACAGCAGTTGCGAAAAACTTTTTTACGCATATAATAGTAAATAGGTGGAATAGTTTGTCAGTAAAAGTAATTAGTAGCACGTCTATAAACATGTTTAAAAATCGATTAGACGCATATGTTGATAGATTGGGTATAGTTTAAGGTAGTAAAATTAAGGCTTTGTGGTGATGGATCCCACAGCTCAACACAAGTGTTGTGGGATATAGGGAGGCAGCATCTTGGGTTAGGGGATACTCTCTGTCCTTACACACCCCATTTAAAGAAATTCCTGTGCCGAGTGGTGCCCCCCATAGTACTGTGAGGTATTGAAAAACTCATGATCTTCATTGCCCCACAAAACACCTTTAAATGGGAGACCCAAAATGGGTGCACACACATTTCTACATTACTGTACAGTCTTTACAGCCACACCTACACTTTTCCTCCTAAGTATGTATATGGTTGTAAATTTTGACTTGGTCCACAATCGATATGGACTGACTTATTTTTCGTTGGGCAAGGTACTAGTATTAATGGATACCGTAATGAAATTGACTGGATTCTTTGGATGATATATTTGCATGTTGGTTATAAATAGATAGTGTAACATATTTGTGTACAGTAGTCTATTATGACTTGATCCTCTGGATCCAGAGATTCTATCTTTAGTTTTAAATCGATAATTAATTAGTTTTAAATTGTTAATTATTTAGTTTTGCAAAAATTGATCATTGCAAATGTACAGGCAGTTGTTACATAAATTTCTTATGTTCTTGTGGTTCGGAACCCACGTAAAATTGTAAGTCCCCTCCACCACCACGGAGGACATATACAATACACAATTACGAACACAGTTAGGTAGACCAGCCACGAGTGGATCCTAGGGTCTTTGTTGGTCTGAAACATTATAACATATGTGTATGCCTGTGTGTATATATATATATGTGTGTGTGCCTGTGTATATATATGTGTATATATATATATATATATATATATATATATATATATGTGTGTGCCTGTGTATAATATAGTGTATATATATATACTATATAGTGTCCTGTGTATATCCCCGCAAGGGGGTTCTAAGCTCGTGCTCTTGAGTGCTCTTTGTGCTCGTTTGTACGTGCTTGTTCCTGGAGGTTTCACGTGCGCCCTCCCGGCCCTAGCACCCAAGGATGATGGGGCTCGACCCTGCAGTCCTTGTCATCCTTGTCTTTTTCCACTTCGACTGTCCCCTCCACCCTTTCTTTTTCCTGTCTTTCCTCTCACTTTTTCTTTGTTTTTCTGCTGAGATATGCCCCTTTAATAGAGGCGAATCGGTTCTTCCCGAACTAAAAAAAAAAAAAAATATATATATATTATATAATATATTATGTGTGTGGTGTGTATATATGTGTATGCCTGTGTGTATATATATGTATATATATATAATAAATGTGTATGCCTGTGTATGTATATATATATATGTGTGCATGCCTGTGTATGTATATATATGTGCATGCCTGTGTATGTATATATATGTGCATGCCTGTGTATGTATTATATGTGCATGCCTGTGTATGTATATATATATGTGCATGTATGTATATGTGCATGCCTGTGTATGTATGTATATGTGCATGCCTGTGTATGTATGTATATGTGCATGCCTGTGTATGTATATATATATGTGCATGCCTGTGTATGTATATATATATGTGCATGCCTGTGTATGTATATATATGTGCATGCCTGTGTATGTATATATTGTGCATGCCTGTGTATGTATATATATGTGCATGCCTGTGTATATATATATATATATATATATTATATATATATATATATATATATATATATATATATATATATATGCCTGTGTGTGTATATATATATATATATGTGTGTATGCCTGTATATATATATGTGTGTATGCCTGTGTATGTATATATATATATATGTGTATGCCTGTGTGTATATATATATATATGTGTGTATGCCTGTGTATGTATATATATATATATATATATATATATATATGTGTGTATGCTGTGTATGTAATATATATATATATATATTTGTATGCCTGTGTATGTATATATATATATATATATATGTTAAACACAGACCGTGCGGGAACAAGGAACTCTTCTGGGAAAATAAATCCACTATAGTCCGAATAAGTAATGGTAAATGACAAATACCATAGTTTTTTTTCTTTTTCATGATTTTAGCCCGACGTGGGCAACGGTCTCTCGCAAAGAGATCCCATAAATATAGCTTCCTCACCAGCTATCTGCAAAGCAGACAGGATCCAGCTTGGGACGTGGATCCACGTCCAAAGCTGGATCCTGTCTGCTTTGCAGATAGCTGGTGAGGGAAGCTATATTTATGGGATCTCTTTGCGAGAGACCCGTTGCCCACGTCGGGCTAAAATCATGAAAAGGAAAAAAACTATGGTATTTGTCATTTACCATTACTTATTCGGACTATAGTGGATTTAATTTTCCAGAAGAGTTCCTTGTTCCATGCACGGTCTGTGTTAACATATAATGTTCTCAGGGAACCATTCTGAGTTTGTGTATATATATATATGTTGTGCCTGTGTATATATATATATATATATATATATATGTGTATATGCCTGTGTATGTATATATATATATATATGTGTATATGCCTGTGTATGTGTATATATATATATATATATATATATGTGTGTATGCCTGTGTATGTATATATAGGTGTATGCCTGTGTATATATATGTGTAGCCTGTGTGTATATATGTGTATGCCTGTGTGTATATATTATATGTGTATGCCTGTATATATGTGCGTGTATATATATATATATATGTGTGTGTGTGTGTGTGTGTATATACAGTATATGTGTATGCCTGTGTATATATATATATGTGTATCCCTGATATATATATATATATATATGTGTGTGTGTGTGTGTGTGTGTGTATATATTAAGGTGGGTTGATTTTCTGCATTTTTTCAGATATCAACTTTGGACTAGTCGAGATAGTCAGGGCTTAATATGATAACTGACAAAAAATTTCAGATCCCTAGCTTCAACCGTTTTTTGAGGAAACAGTTTCAAAAATCGTCAAAAAATCGTACTGAAAAATATCGCATTTTCGCAATTTTCGGCCGAAAAAAATCATGCTATTTTCATAAAAAAATCCTGAAAAAAGTTACAATTTTATTGAAAAAAAGGGAAAAAAATGTACAGAGTCAAATACACACATTTAGATCCCAAGATGATCATAATTTTCACTGTAAGAGCCCTTAGAAGCAAAGGAAGGCCTCATCTGGCGGCTTAGGGCTTTGGCCAGAATGTGTTTGTGCCTTGATTAAAGTCCATAAACAGTATGGGAAGCTTCAGATATCAGCTTCACAGCCCTTTCAACACTCTGAGAATGTGAAGGCAGATCAGGCAGCTCCAGCTTGGTGCCATTCAGCAATACTTCTTGAAGCTCCTGGTCAGAAAATTCTTCTGTGAGAGCAGGTTCACAGATGCCACTTTGAGAAAGGTTGATTAGTTCTGACCAGTGGGTAGCTTCAATGTTGATGGCTGTGATCTTCTTCAACCTCTTCTTGGCTGGCTTCGCACTTCTGAAAGAATAATAATATATTTTTTATTCTAGTTTAAGATTTAATCCCTATTAGTCTCAGAATTGCTGATTAATATATATATATATATATATATTATATATACATTTACTGCAAACACGCAGTATAATTAACGTAAAGAACGACACTTGTATAGGAGATATTCTGCGCAAGATGAGAGAGAGAACGAAACAAATGAAAAAATGAGGTAACCACCCGGGAATCGAACCTGGGATCTTCCGATTGCCGGTCAGATATGATAACCACTACACCATGGGCCTCACTCATTCAAATGCCGTAATTCGATTCCCGGGTGGTTACCTCATTTTTTCATTTGTTTCGTTCTCTCTCTCATCTTGCACGGAATATCTCCTATACAAGCGTCGTTCTTTACGTTAATTATACTGCGTGTTTGCAGTTAAAATGTATATAATGTTACGGCATGCGGGAGGTGCCTCCTTGGGGCATTGGTTTCTGCGCGTATGTAGAAGAATTACGGCATTTGAATGAGTGAGGCCCATGGTGTAATGGTTATCATATCTGACCGGCAATCGGAAAATCCCGGGTTCGATTCCCGGGTGGTTACCTCATTTTTTCATTTGTTTTGTTCTCTCTCATCTTGCGCGGAATATCTCCTATACAAGCGTCGTTCTTTACGATATATATATATATGCGTAAGCAAACAATCACAGGGAAAAGGAAAAGGAAACACAAAGTCCGAGCGCTTTTGTGATATATTCACATCTTCAAGGAGAAACAAAAAATAGGCAGTTTACAAAGTAAATGAGTTAAATACACAAGCAAAAAAAATTCCCAATCGGCAACTCAAATTAAAGACCATAAAACCCTCTAAAGATTTTTTCAATAGATAACATAATCTGTAGGCTACTGAATTACTGAATATAAAAACTATATAGATGAAATTAGACAAAAAACCAGTACAGAGAACAAAAATTATTATAACAGTTATTAGAACTAGTATTTAATTAAAGCAGGCAATTAAGTGGCAAGAATTTAATGAAAACAAAGGGAATGGTCTTTTCAGACTGTTTGTGGAAATTTTGGAATATTCTGTAAGACGATGGCACCATTCCCTTTGTTTTTATTAAATTCTTGCCACTTAATTGCCTGCTTTAATTAAATACTAGTTCTAATAACTGTATAATAATTTTTGTTCTCTGTACTGGTTTATTGCCTAATTTCATCTATATAGTTATTTTATATTCAGTAGCCTACAGATTATGTTATCTATTGAAAAAATCAACTGTTTCAATCAACTTTCTTACCAACCTTTTATTCTCATCTATCCCATCATCTCCAAATTTCTGTCTCGCCAAAGTTCCAAGTCTATATGCATACAAATCAATACTCTCCCCCTTCTGCATCCTTGCTCTCAAAATCATCCTTCTTTCGATATTTCACACCCCCTCTTATTCTTAACACTTGCTCCACCACTCTCTCCCTTAACACCTCATACTTCACAGGCACTCCTGAATTTACAACAACATTGTAAAACTCTAGCAACCTACCTTCCAAACAGTCACCCATCTCTTTCACCCAATACTCAGGAGCATCTGGATACTTGCTCTTACAATAACGTTCATACTCTTTCAAAAACTCTTGTACATCTCTCCCACTATAAACATTAAATTTTGCAACCTTCGGAATCTCCCTAATTAAGATTCCCTTATGCATTCTTACACCCTCACTCGTATCACTCTTGGTTTCAGTCTCACTCATACGCACTGTCCTCAATGCTGGAATAGAGGGAGTCATCTGCGCTAACGCAGCGTTGAACCTTCTGAGAAGCCCTCTTACCAGATGCCCTCCGAGCCCCCTTCATTCCCGCCTTGCCCCTCTTAGCCTGCCCTTCCATCCTCTTACCTTTCTCCCTCTGATCCTCACCCTCAAGCTTCTTCTTACCCTCCTTAGGGGTGGAATGCACCATCACCTTGTAAGGTCTTTCTTCTTTCCCCTCACTCACACTTTCACTCCCTTCTCCTTCCAGGCCCCCTACTGCTATGTCTTTTGGACGTGCCCCTTTCTTACTACCAACACCCTTACTATTTTCCCCTTCAAAACCCCCCTTCCCTTCCTTTTTCTCTTTCTCATCAAGCTTGCCCTCCAACTCACTCATTCTCTTAACCATTGCCTTTAACCCATGATCCATCTCTTTCTTACTCTCAGTCATCCTTTCTTCCATCTCTTGACGACAAACTACTAATTCTTTACTCTGTTCCCCTAATCTACTTTGCAATTTCCCCAAAACATTCTCTAATTCTGCCTTCTGTAACTCTGATGGTTCCTAGCCTTTTCTACCTCTAATGCCTCCTCCATCTCCCTCAACCTCCTTTCTAACTCGTCCTTGGTAGGCATCTCTAAAGATGCTACCCTACTTCACTTCTACTCTACTACATCCAACCTACAACTACCCTTTCACTCTTCTTCTATACAACCCAACCAGGAAACAATCCACTTTTCTGAGTGGAAGTCCCTGTTCGGGCGCCACTTATTTTATGTGGTGGGATTCGGATTAACCTAACGGCTGCACCACGAATAAGAATTTCTCTTATGTTTAAGACCTCCACGAAACCAGGCTGCTTACCTTGAAGGGTTGTTGGATCCAGGCTCGCCACCCAGACCTCCGATTCCACGACTGCTGGCTCATGCCGCCAACAGTTTCTCACTTGTTTCACAGGTCTTGCCAGAATAGCTTCCTTCTGTTAGTGTTTCAATATCACCAGCATCCCCTTCCTAACAGAACTTAAAGTTCCCTTGGTCCAATAACGGTCTTCAGCCTCTCAGACAAATCCAGCCTGAATTTAGTTTCCTCTGTTATGTTCTTTATTTTCTCTTGTCAAATTACACACAAACTTTTTTTTCTTTACATTTCCACACATGTGCCAATTGGTTCCCCCACTTCTCAAAACTCAAGTTTCGACACACACACAGACACTTTTAAACCTCAGAAGCGTTCTTTTACTAAATTTTTTTTTTTTTTTTTTTCTAAAATGTTAACATTAAACAAGTACTTTATTATCCGTTTACTAACAGGGTTTAACAAGCAACCGTCCAACTCTCACTCTTTTTCCCATACTAATTTAATAAAACTTTTATTCCTCATTCCTCGTTTACAAGTTTAACATTTCTTTATATATAACTTAGTTTATTCTTTTCGTTCATTAAAATATTAACTAACATATCATATAACATACTTATTCTTTATTTATTTACTTCTTACTAGTTATTGTTTAAAATGTTAATTGTTTACTTATTTAATAGTTATTCATTCTTTATTTACATGTATTTAAGACTTATTGGTTATGTTTTTCTTTCATTTGTTAAAATATTAACATTTACATATAACATTCTTTTTTTTTTTGCTGGAAAGAAAGAGAACCATTAAAATCCCATCTATAACAAGTATTTCATTCAAAAATCAAAGAAATTTAATATATAAATAATAATAACACTGGTCAACAAAGATTTTTCATCAGAGTAAAATTTGTGGTGGCTGGATAGCATTTTTCACGCTGATTCCAAACTGCATTCAGATTTTTTCTAGCACGTATAGTTTTCAAGATGAAGGCATATATATAACTACACAGATTTAACCATTTTAAATAGGCAAAATACTATATTTCAACATTTGATTGTGTTTATTTTTTGTGTTTTTTAGTTTATTCATCTTATTTATTTCAGTTATCTTAATTATACATCTTATTATTTCAGGTGTGAGCTTTTACGTCTAGCAGCATTGTGATTCAGGCAACAACGCCGTGCTTTGTGTGTCAAAGATCAGTCCAGTCCAAGAACTTGTTGTGTCAAGTTGGTGTAACATTTTTTTGAATTTAGTTTGCTCAGGTCAGTCACATGCCTCGACAATGTAAGAATGACCCCGACAAGTTTGTTTCGTATGTGCCAGTTGACAACTAAAACACAGCGACGAAGTATTACAACCGACAATTAAGAATACAAGCTACTTTGGTTGCCATCTAGGTGACCAAGATAAACCATGGGTGCCACATCAAATCTGTTCTGGCTGTTCAAATGGATTTACGTGATTGGCTAACAAAAGAAAGCTTCAATGCCATTTGCCATACCCATGATATGGAGGGAGCCGAGAGATCATCATGAAGACTGTTATTTTTGTAGTGTGAACTTAATGGGGTTTTCTGCCAAGAACAAACACCAGATTGTATATCCAAACTTGGATCAGCACGTAGACCAGTAAAACATGATGAAACATTGCCATTCCAATTCCCCCAAGTGATAGGCTAGATTATATCATAGATGACATGGAAAGTGATGAAGGTGCAACTGGCGTTTCTGGACCATCTACAGAACCAGAGTACACTTTTGAAGGTAGACATTTAGAGCCTAAAAAGTTGACCCAAGGACAGTTGAATGATCTTGTTAGAGACTTATCGCTGTCTAAGAGAAATCAGAGCTTCTGCTCACACTAAAGGAGAACAATTACTTGAGAACAATGTTCGTATTAGTTACTACCAAAAGCGGAATTTTGAATTAACAGCATTCTTTTCAGTAGATGGTCCTCTCTGTTATTGCCATGACATCAATGGACTATTTACAGCCATATCTCAGACGTAGTGGCATCTGAGTGACGCCTCTTTATTGATTCGTCGCAGAGAAGCCTGAAAGCAGTTCTTTTGCATAATGGTAATATAATGCCATCCATCCCCATTGCCCATTCCGTCCATCTAAAAGAGACATATGACAATATGGATATACTACTTAAGGCAATCAAATACGACAGTCATCAATGGAATGTTTTGTGGAGATCTAAAAGTTATAGGAATGCTTATGGGTATGCAGTCAGGATTCACAAAATTTTGTTTTCCTTTCCTGTGGGACAGTCACGCCACTATAGAACATTACACCAAAAGTGACTGGCCACTTAGTATACATATGTCCCAGGGATAAGCAATGTCCAGTCTGTCCCTTTAGTGGATCCCCAAAAGATCTATCTGCCACCTCTTCACATAAACTTGGTTTAATGAAGAATTTTTGTTAAAGCAATGGGTAAGTCAATTCTGAAGGGTTCCAATACCTTTCAAGGAAATTTCGAAGGTTACTGCAGCAAATTGAAGGAAGGAATTTTTGTTGGGACACAAATAAGGAGGTTTTGAATGGACCACTGAATTTGAAAAAGTCCTAAGTCCGCTGGAATTGAAGGCTTGGCTGGCGTTCAAATGGATATGTGAAAACTTTCTTGGAAGCAACAAGTCACCTGCGTATAAGGATGATGGAGTCAAGAACCTCCTTGATGCCTTCAAAAAAATGGAGTGTCGAATGTCGTTAAAAATTCACTTCCTGCATTCCCACTTAGATTTCTTTCCTGAAAACCTTGGTGCAGTGAGTGACGAGCAAGGAGAGTGCTTCCATCAAGATATTCAGATGATGGAGAAGCGCTACCAAGGATATTGGAATGAAAGCATGATGGCGGACCATTGTTGGATGCTGTATTGTGACAATCCAGGCCAAATTTACAAAAGGAAATCACACTCACAGTGCTTTTAATAAAATAATGTATATATTCTTTATTTATAAGTACATTGAATAAGGTATATGATGTATTTGTTGTTTAGCATTCCTAAGTGTGATCTATACATCCATAAATTTTCTTATAGCAATATCAAAAACTTAAAAATATCAAAACCAATGTATCTATATAACTCTACGTGCTAGAAAAAAAATAAAACCAGATTCGGAATCAGCGCGAAAAATGCATTAAGCAAAGTGTGATCATGTTTGTGATGAGAAAAAAGTTTCATTTTTTGTTGCCAGTGTAATCATCAAGACCAGGGGGAAAGGGCTGAGAACTAAAAAGGGAAAGGGTTCACCCTCCACACTAGTACCTTGCCAACGAAAAATAAGTCACGGTCCATATTGATTGCGGACCAAGTCAAAATTTACAACCATATACATTACAATACATCTACTTAGGAGGAAAAGTGTAAGTGTGGTTGTAAAGACTGTACAGTAATGTAGAAATGTGTGTGCACCCATTTTGGGTCTCCCATTTCAAGGTGTTTGTGGGACAAATGAAGATCATGAGTTTTTCAATACCTCACAGTACTATGGGGGGCACCGCTCAGCAGAGGAATCTCTCTAAATGGGGTGTGTAAGGACAGAGTATCCCCTAACCCAAGATGCTGCCTCCCTATACCCCACAACACTTGTGTTGAGCTTTGGGATTTATCACCACAAAGCCTTAATTTTACTACCTTAAACTATACCGAGTCCATCAACATATGCGTCTAATCAATTTTTAAACATGTTTATAGACGTGCTACTAATTACTTCTACCGGCAAACTATTCCACCTATTTACTATTTGATGCGTAAAAAAGTTTTTGGCAACTGCTGTCTCGAACCTTCTACTTGTCAACTTACACCCGTTATTTCTTGTCCAATTATATTGAGATATTTCGAAAAAGGTATCTCTGTCTACGTTATCGAGCTCATTCATAATTTTGAAAACCTGGATTAGATCACCCCTTAGCCTCCTAGTCTTGAGTGTAGTCAATTTTAACTCCTTAAGCCTATCTTCGTATGACTTTGACCTAATCGACAGAATCATCTTAGTTGCTGGTCTTTGAACTCTTTCGATTTTGTCTATATCTTTGTGCATATGCGGATTCCAAAATTGGATCGCGTACTCCAAATGGGGTCTAAATAATGATTTATAAAGAGGAACTATAATATCGCGCAATTTGTACTCAAAATTTCGAGCTATAAAACCTAACACTTTGTTCGCCTTATTGACCGTTGCTGTACTTTGTTTCGCTACTTTTAAATCACCAGTGACTATAACTCCTAAATCTTTTTCCTGCTCTACGCTTGATAAATCTTTCCCTGACATACTATACGCAAAATTACCATTACGCGAACCTATATGCAAAATTTTGCACTTAACATTAAATCTCATTTGCCATGTGACTGACCAATCAACGATTTTATTGAGATCTTCCTGGATTTTACCTCTATCTTCGTCATTAATCGCCCTACCACCCAGCTTCGTGTCATCCGCAAACTTTGAAACTGTACTGACTAGGCCAACATCTAAATCGTTAATATATATAAGAAAAAGCAAGGGGCCCAATACAGAACCCTGAGGAAAACCGCTCGCTACATTAGCCCAAGATGACTCCACTCCATCAATGACCACCCTCTGTTTCCTAGCTCGCAAACACTCTTCTAGCCAATTTATTACTACACCGCTGATTCCATGAGCCTTAGTTTTTTGAACGAGTCTTTTGTGCGGCACAGTGTCAAACACTTTTTGAAAATCTAAATACACTACATCAACCGCCCAATGTCTATCGTAAACGTCAACCATGCTTTGGAAAAATTCTAAAACATTAGTTAAGCAAGATTTGTTTCGCCTAAAACCGTGCTGCATATTTCTAACTAGTTTATGCACTTCTAAGTGTTCGACTATACGATCCCTAATTTGATTCAGTAGCTTACCTACAAACGACGTTAAACTGATTGGCCTATAATTTCCCGCCGCACCTTTATCGCCTTTCTTAAAGATAGGTGTTACATTTGCTAACTTGAAATAATCTGGTATGGACCCCTCAGAAATAGACGCATTAAAAATCTTTGTCAGTGGCACAACAATACTATCTTTTAATTCTTTTAATTATATGGGATATATGGAATCCGGACACGGTGATTTACGTGTTTTCATTTTATCAATATAGCGCAATACCTCCCCTTCACTAACCACGATATTATCCAAAATATTACCATTATCAAAAGGTATGTCTATGACCGTAGGGATATTTGTTACATCTTCTATAGTAAAAACTGACGTAAAAAATTCGTTTAGCAAGGTAGCCATTTCCTTGTTTTCAGAAACTAGATCTCCGTTTACATTTTTCAAAGGCTCCAAGACGCTTTTTACTGGATTTCTATTATTGACGTATTGAAATAATCGCTTGGGGTTTTCTTTACCGTCACGAGCTATGGAGATTTCAAATTCGCACTTGGACTTTTTTATTACACTTTTCGCTTCACGCCTTAGAGATATGTAGTTGTTTCGTAACCACAGATTGTCTTTATCGCACTTATGTAGCCTATAAGCCCTATCTCTACTCTTTATAATGTCTTCTAATCTAGAAGTAAACCACAAGGGCTTCTTGTTTACTTTTCGCACGCTTAATTTTGTACAGTACACATTCCTCATTTATTGTCCTAAATACCGTTTCCAACGATTCCCACATTAGTTTTGCATTGGAGTTCCCCATTACGTTTTCCCAATCGACGTGTGACAATTTATTTCGAAATTTACTAAAGTCTGCATGCTGGAAGTTAGGAATTTTAGTAGAGTTAGCTGGTTTTGAGTGACTTACTGAGAGGACAAACTCTACTATATTGTGATCGCTATTGCTTGACGGTAATGTATGCGTGTGTGTGTATATATATAATATATATATATAGCATGCGTGTGTGTATATATACATATATATGCATGCGTGTGTGTATATACACATATATATGCATGCGTGTGTGTATATACACATATATATGCATGCTGTGTGTATATACACATATATATGTATGCGTGTGTATATATATACATATATATGTATGCGTGGTATATATATACATATATATGTATGCGTGTGTATATATATACATATATATGTATGCGTGTGTATATATATACAATATATGTATGCGTGTGTATATATAACATATATATGTATGCGTGTGTGTATATATACATATATATGTATGCGTGTGTATATATACATATATATGTATGCGTGTGATATATATACATATATATGTATGCGTGTGTGTATATACACATATGTATGCGTGTGTATATATACCATATATATGTATGCGTGTGTATATATATACATATATATGTATGCGTGTGTATATATATACATATATATGTATGCGTGTGTGTATATATACATATAGATGTATGCGTGTGTATATACATATATATGTATGCGTGTATATATATACACATATATATGTATGCGTGTGTATATATATACACATATGTATGCGTGTGTATATATATACATATATATGTATGCGTGTGTGTATATATACATATATATGTATGCGTGTGTGTATATATATACATATATATGTATGCGTGTGTGTATATATATACATATATATGTATGCGGTGTGTATATATATACATATATATGTATGCGTGTGTGTATATATATACATATATATGTATGCGTGTGTATATATATACATATATATGTATGCGTGTGTGTATATACATACATATATATGTATGCGTGTGTATATATATACATATATATGTATGCGTGTGTGTATATATACATATATGTATGCGTGTGTGTATATATACATATATATGTATGCGTGTGTATATATACATATATATGTATGCGTGTGTATATATACATATATATGTATGCGTGTGTATATATATACATATATATGTATGCGTGTGTGTATTATACATATATATGTATGCGTGTGTGTAATATACATATATATGTATGCGTGTGTGTATATATACATATATATGTATGCGTGTGTGTATATATATATGTATGCGTGTGTATATATACATATATATGTTATAATGTTATAATGTTTCAGACCAACAAAGACTCTAGGATCCACTCAAGGCTGGTCTACCTAACTGTGTTCGTAATCGTGTATTGTGTATGTCCTCCGTGGTGGCGGAGGGGACCTACAATTTTACGTGGGTTCCGAACCACAAGAACATAAACTTATTTAAAAACTGCCGGTAAATTGGCAACGACCAATTTTTACGAAACTAAATAATTATTAATTTAAAAATAATTAATTATCGGTTTAAAACTAAAGATACAATCTCGATCCAGAGGATCAAGTCATAATAGACTACTATCCACAAATATGTTACACTCTATATCTATTATATAACGGACATGCAAATATATCAGATCCAAAGAATCCAGTCAATTTCATTACGGTATCCATCAAGTCACGGTTCATATCGATTGCGGACCAAGTCAAATTTACAACCATATACATTACAATATATACACATACGAGGAAAAGTGTAGGTGTGGCTGTAAAGACTGTACAGTAATGTAGAAATGTGTGTGCACCCATTATGGGTTTCCCATTTAAAGGTGTTTGGGGGGCAAGTGAAGATCATGAGTTTTTCAATACCTCACAGTACTATGGGGGGGACTGCTCGGCAGAGGAATCTCTTTAAATGGGGTGTGTAAGGACAGAGAGTATCCCCTAACCCAAGACGCTGCCTCCCTATATCCCACAACACTTTTGTTGAGCTGTGGGATCTATCCCCACAAAGCCTTAATTTTACTACCTTAAACTATACCCTTTCTATCAACATGCGCGTCCAATCGATTCTTAAACATGTTTATAGACGTGCTACTAATTACTTCTACCGGCAAATTATTCCAGCTATTTACTATTCTATGCGTAAAAAAGTTTTCGCAACTGCTGTCTCGAACCTTCTACTGTCAACTTACACCCGTTATTTCTAGTCCTATTATTGAGATATTTCGAAAAAGCTATCTCTATCTACGTATCAAACCCATTCATAATTTTGAAAACCTGGATTAGATTCACCCTTAACCTCCTAGTCTCGAGTGTAGTCAATTTTAACTCTTTAAGCCTATCCTCGTACGACTTTGACCTAAGAGACGGAATCATCTTAGTTGCTCGTCTTTGAACTCTTTCGATTCTGTCTATATCTTTGCGCATATGCGTGTGTGTATATATATACATATATATGTATGCGTGTGTATATATACATATATATGTATGCGTTATATATACATATATATGTATGCGTGTGTATATATACATATATATGTATGCGTGTGTATATATACATATATATGTATGCGTGTGTATATATACACATATATATGTATGCGTGTATATATACACATATATGTATGCGTGTGTATATAAACATTATGTATGCGTGTGTATATATACATATATATGTATGCGTGTGTATATATACACATATATATGTATGCGTGTGTGTATATAATATATATATATTAGTGATGTAGGTCACATCCGCATCCGCGAACATCCGCACATTTTCTCGCATCCGCATCGCACTTTGGACTGCGGATGTCGTGCGGATGGGACCCTTGAGATAAAATGTCATTAATAAGCGGAAATTATCAATTCTACTACATTAATAGAACTAGTTCATTGTGCGCAAAAGTGATGCAAGCGAAAGACGAGAGGCTGTTCTTGTATGAAGTTACTCTGCAACCTACTTAGATCCACGTTACAAAGCTAAGTTATTTTCACCTAGTACATTAGAACGAGTTAAATCATCACTTGGCAAAGCAGTTTACAATATATCGTGTATATATATATGTACACACGCATATATATATATATGTATGCGTGTGTGTGTATATATGTATGCGTGTATATATATATAATATGTATGCGTGTGTATATATATATATGTATGCGTGTGTGTGTATATATATATATATATATATATATGTATGCGTGTGTGTATATATATATATATATGCGTGTGGTATATATATAATAATATATATGCGTGTGGATATATATATATATGCGCCCTAGCACCCAAAGTGATGGGGCTCGACCCTGCAGTCCTTGGTCTTTTTCCACTTCGACTGTCCTCCACCTTTCTTTTTCCTCTGTCTTCCTCTCGCTTTTTCTTTGTTTTTCCGCCGAGATATGCCTTTAAATAGAGGCGAATCGGTTCTTCCGAACTTAAAAAAAAAATATCTATATATATATTATATATATATATATATACCACATTTCAACTGCAAAGAACACGCAGTATAAATAACGTAAAGAACGACGCTTGTATAGGAGAACAACCCGCGCAAGTGATAAGAGAACGAACAAATGAAAAAATGAGGTAACCACCCGGGAATCGAATCCGGGATCTTCCGATTGCGGTCAGATATGATAATCCCGGTTTCGATTCTCGGGTGGTTACCTCATTTTTTCATTTGTTCGTTCTCTTCTCATCTTGCGCGGATTGTTCTCCTATACAAGCGTCGTTCTTTACGTTATTTATACAGCGTGTTCTTTGCAGTTGAAATGTATATATAGATACGGCATGCGGGAGGTGCCCCCCTCGGGGCATTGGTTTCTGCGCGTATGTAGAGGAATTACGACTTCTGATCGAGTGAGGACCATGTAGTGGTGGTTATCATATCTGACCGGCAATCGGAAGATCCCGGGTTCGATTCCGGGGGTTACCTCTTTTTTTCATTTGTTCGTTCTCTTCTCACCTTGCGTGGATTGTTCTCCTATACAAGCGTCGTTCTTTACGATATATATGTATATATATAGATATATTATATATATATATATATATAATACAGGGTGGGGCACGGGAATCAAGTGTTTTTTTGAATAGCTAGTAATCGGCCATTAGAATGGGAGGGGCGTGCGGTAGGTAGCATTCCATTCCTGGGTTCATAGCATTTAACTTTAACTAACACTCACCTTTATCTTTCAGGTGCCATCATGGAGCAGTGGACGTTTAGAACACCGCATTCGCGTATGATCATTTTGTTAGGAGTGGCGAGTCAGTGACAGCAGTTCAGCGTGCGTTTCGCCGCAGATTCAACATTCATCGAAATGACTCTGTTCCGCTCGTGACACAATCTTACGTTGGGTTAACAATCTTCGAACAGGAGGCATCAATATGAAAACAAAACCGAAGGGGGCCGCAACGCACTGTGCGTACTCAGAGAACGTTGAAAGGGTCAGACAAGCGATGTTGCAAAGCCCAGGCCGCTCTGCTCGGAACATTCAGCTGCACTCGGAATCAGCAATCGTAGTTAGACGGATTTTGCATGAAAAATTACATTTTCACCCATACAAGTTAGCGATGGTGCAGGAATTGAATGTAACGATTGCCCCCAACGACTGAATTTTGCACAGGAAATGCTTGCACTTTATGAGCAGAATGAAACATGATGGTGGTAATGAGTGATGAAGCCCATTTCCACCTTAATGGGGCCGTCAACAATCAAAAACTGTCGGTATTGGGCTGCTGAAAATCCGCGACAACTCCATGAAAAACCGCTGCATAGCCCTAAGGTTACAGTTTGGTGCGCGGTGGGAAAGTTTGGCGTCATCGGCCCCTATTTCTTCGAACAAAATGGGGTTACCGTTACCATAACATCTGGGCGTTACATTGAGATGGTGAACACCTTTTTCATCCCTGAGTTACGAAGAAGGCGTATTGCTCGTCGACATTTGTGGTTTCAGCAAGATGGGGCCACGCCACACACCGCCAGAGCGTCAATGGCTGTTCTTCGCCCCCTGTTTCCCAACCATCTCATTTCGAGATTTGGTGACATTGCATGGCCCCCTCGGTCCCCTGACTTGTCCACATGTGACTTCTTTCTATGGGGTTACCTCAAGTCACGTGTCTACGAGGACAGCCCGTACATTAGATGCATTGAAGGAAGCGATCCGTCAACAAATCATCCAAATCAACAGAGACCTGCTGGGAAGAGTGGAGGCCAATTTTCGTAAACGCCTTCAACAATGCGTCGACGGCCAAGGACATCATATGCCAGATATAATTTTCGGTACATGATTATTATGACATGAAATGCTATTTCTTACGAAT
The DNA here is from genome assembly GCA_023014485.1 of Bathynomus jamesi. Classification (NCBI taxonomy): domain Eukaryota; kingdom Metazoa; phylum Arthropoda; class Malacostraca; order Isopoda; family Cirolanidae; genus Bathynomus; species Bathynomus jamesi. The sequence goes on along the minus strand of JAJOZX010000092.1, from coordinate 165,819 downwards.
GTTGTTCTACCAATATATTTTCTTTACAAAAATAAATATCATTTTCCTGATTATTCCAAAAACACTTGGTTCCCGTGCCCCACCCTGTATATATATATATATATGCATATATAACTGCAATGACCACGCAGTATATAAATGAATAGAAACGACATAAGTATTAAGGAACGTTTCTGCACACGAGGAGAGATAACGAATAAATGAAGAATGAGCGAACCGCCCGGGAATCGAACCCAGGCCTTCCAATTGCCGGTTGGACGCGCTACCATTATGCTACGGACCTCGATTAATCACAAATCGAAATTCTCCCACATAGGGCAGAAACCCAATGCCCTGGAGGGCACCCTCGCAAATCGTGAATATGCGCATATAACTGCAATGACCCACGCAGTATATAAATGAATAGAAACGACATAAGTATTAAGGAACGTTTTTGCACACGAGGAGGAGAGATAACGAATAAATGAAGAATGAGGCGAACCGCCCGGGAATCGAACCCAGGGCCTTCCAATTGCCGGTTGGACGCGCTACCATTATGCTACGGACCTCGATTAATCACAAATCGAAATTCTCCCACATAGGGCAGAAACCAATGCCCTGAGAGGGCACCCTCGCGGTTCGCCTCATTCTTCATTTTTCGTTATCTCTCCTCCTCGTGTGCAGAAACGTTCCTTAATACTTATGTCGTTTCTATTCATTTATATACTGCGTGGTCATTGCAGTTATATGCGCATATTCACGATTTGCGAGGGTGCCCTCTCAGGGCATTGGTTTCTGCCCTATGTGGGAGAATTTCGATTTGTGATTAATCGAGGTCCGTAGCATAATGGTAGCGCGTCCAACCGGCAATTGGAAGGCCCTGGTTCGATTCCCGGGCGGTTCGCCTCATTCTTCATTTATTCGTTATCTCTCCTCCTCGTGTGCAGAAAACGTTCCTTAATACTTATGTCGTTTCTATTCATATATATATGTATATATATATATATACATATGCGTGTGTATATACATATATATATATATACATATGCGTGTGTATATATATATATATGCGTGTGTATATATACATATATATATATATACATATGCGTGTGTATATATATATAATATATGCGAGGGTGTGTATATATATATTTATGCGTGTGTATATATAATATACACATATGCGTGTGTGTGTATATATGTATGCGTGTATATATATATGTGTATATATATACATATATATATATATGTGTATATATATATATATATATATATGCGTGTATATATATATATGTACACACGCGTGTATATATATATATATACACATATATATATATATATATATATATATATATATATTATATGCGTGTGCGTGTATATATGTATATATATATATATATTATGCGTGCGTGTATATATACAGGGTTTCAAAAGTCCCTCATTATTTTTAAAATTTTATTAAAATAACAATTACAAGAGGGACCAAATGACAATTTGGTTGCTGAGTCTACGATTCATGAGAATTTTGGTGGCATCAAACTTGGCTTCATAAGTCTACTGGAAAGTCACTGGTACACCTCAACGTGGGCACCGTCTTTTTCGAAACAAGCGAGCCACCGTTTTACGCATTCTTGGCCGACATTGCACAACATTTCGGGAGTAACAGAAGCACACGCATTCCTGATCCGTTCTTCTAGTGTGGGGAGGACTCGCGTCTTGGTGGCGTACACTTTGCTCTTAATGTAGCCCCACAAAAAGAAGTCGCATGGGGTAAGATCAGGCGAGCGAGCAGCCCATTCGATGGGACCACGGCGACCAATCCACCGATCCGGGAACTGCTTATTCAGAAATGAGCGAACCTCACGCGAGTAATGAGCAGGGGCACCGTCTTGCTGGAAAATGACTTCTTGCATGTCAGCTACAGCTGACAGTTGGGGGATGCAGAACTCCTGAAGCATACGAAGGTAATTGTCTCCGTTGACGTTCACGGAATTTCGATCTTGATCCCGGAAGAAGAACGGACCAATCAGCCCAGCTGAGGAGATGGCACACCAGACGACCAATTTCGGCGTGTCCCTTTCATGTTCACGGATCTCCGCAGGATTGTGAGTTCCCCAGATGCGGGTGTTGTGCCGATTGACGCGACCAGAAAGGTGGAAGAGAGCTTCGTCGCTGAACCACGTGCTCCAGGATCGATGGGTCTCTTTCGTAGTGATGCAGCAGTGTCTCACACATCTCCACCCGGCAATCGTAGTCTTGAGGTTCCAGCTTCTGAACCACCTGGATCTTGTACGGATACAGCTTGAGACTACGCCGCAAAATCCGTTGGATAGATGTCGCGCTGATGTTCAGTTCCGCAACAGCTCGCCGAATGGACTTTCCATGACTCTGAGTAAACGCCTCACGGACAGTTTCGACATTCTCCTCACTCCGCCCACTTCGAGGTCTTCCTGATCGTGGTTTGTCCTTTACGGATCCGGTCTCCATAAACTTCCGGTGGGTGGCGACGATGGTGTTCCTATCCGGTGCATAATGCTGTCCGTAGACTGCCCGGAATCGTCGCTGCACTTCGACCACAGATTGAAGAACCTCTTGCCTTGCAGCGATTTTACACCTCTGCTCTAGAGTCAGCATGGTAGCAGAAGAAAACGGAGGAAAACTTCAAATGTAGACTCAAAAAAATTCTCAACTACTGAGTAAGAGTTTACCACAAGATGAACGTCGTTGGTCGATTAGCTGCAAAGAAAATTGAAAATCAAATTAGTGAGGGACTTTTGAAGCACCCGGTATATATACAAAGCTGGGCACAAACCGTTAATCGTTAATTAACGAAGTTAACTTTTTCGTTAACGATTTAACTTTTAAGTTAACTTTGAAAATCATTATCGGACTAATTAACTTCCGTTAACTCAAAAAATTCATAAATAAACGTTTAAAAGTTTCTATTATTTTCAGTGCTGAGCACTTTTGGCAGGCATCGACAAAAGGTTTGGGCCCCTCCTGGAGGATGACGAATGCCAGCTGGCTGCTGCCTTCCATCCCAGGTTTCGCCTCATCTGGTTGGACAAGTATGACAACACCAAGGTCGCCAGGGTGAGGAAAAGCATGGAGGGTACAGTCGAGGCCATGAAGCAGCAGTCCAACGAAGTGGGCAGCAACAGTGGAGGCAGCAACAACGAGGAGGAGGATAACTTCAGTGCTGTCATCCAGACAAAAGAGAGCAGCAGAAGCCACAGGTCACTCAAGTGCAAGGCCCAGAACTTGGTCAAGACCTGGCTGGAGACCAACTCCAAGGACTTGCTGACAGATGCTGCCTTCTTGGGTGAGCAAGTGTTGGTGG
>JAJOZX010000092.1:60000-155000 GCA_023014485.1 Bathynomus jamesi | reverse complement strand
TTTCATAATAGTCTCTTCTTTTCAGGCTGCCGTAATTCGAATGGTCACAGCGTAAATTCCTTAAATTTCCACTGCTCTCGCGAAGGTGTCGCAATTACAAACAATTTGAAGGTTCTATCCTTAAATACTCGTAGCCTACGAAATAAAAGAAACAAATTTTTTTTCTTTGCTTGTAAAGACTGATATAATTGCGATAAATGAATCGTGGCTTAGCACAAACTCGTGACTTTGTAGGGGAGTATCAAATTAAAGGTTATAGACTTTTTGTTAAGAACAGAATAGGTAGGTGAGGAGGCGGTGTTATGTTGTATATCAAAGATAATATAGCGAACGTTATAGAAGCACACAATTCCAGAACTGATAGATTCGACTATAGCAGAACTTAAATTGAACGATTTCAAACTTCTTGTTGCGGTTATACAGGGTGGGCGGAAAGTAGCTCCCTAATTTCAATTACATATAAATTATGTATAAATTGTGATTGTATTGTTATATTGTTATGGTGTGTTCTCTAAAGTGGTACAATTGTAACGTTCATTTTTTTTTTTTCATTTCAGATTGAAGGGTAACATGGCTGAGCGTTTAACACTGCAGGAGCGTGCCCAGTTGGCGGCACGGTACGAAGTTTGGCAATCTGTCGTTCGAGTTCAAAGATGGTGGCGGCCATTCACGGACCACGTGCCCAAGTGGACCCGAAAACAATCAAGAACTGCCACTCGAAGCTCATGACCACGGGGTCTGTGGCAGATGTTCGAAGATGTGGTCGCCCTTCGACATCCAGGGCCCAGGAGACGGTGCAGGCAGTTCAGGAAATGTTCGCACGGAGTCCACGAAAGTCAACTCGCCAGGCAGCTCGGGAAAGTGGACTCTCCCGCTACTCAGTGCGAACTGTGCTGAAGAAGGAGCTGAACTGGCGTGCGTGGAAGCCGCATTACTGCCAATCTCTCTCGGACGAGGACTGCGACATTCGCATGGAGTTCGGGGAAATCATGCTGGCTTGGCATGAAGACTGGCCCCATCTCTTCCGCAACATCCTCTGGAGCGACGAGGCGGTGTTCCACGGAGGCTAGGCTTTGTCAACCGCCACAATTGCCACTACTGGGCAGGAGAGGATCCCATGGTTACCGCTGAAAAATGGCAGAATCGGTTCAGTGTAACGGTGTGGTGTGGTATGACCTCAGATCAGGTTGTGGGCCCGTTCCTTCTGCGCAACACCATGAATGCTGAGCGGTACCTTGCTATGTTGCGAAACGAGGTCTGGCCGGTTGTCAGCACATGGGAGAACACCGACGATCTGATATTTATGCAAGATGGCGCCCCTCCGCACTTCGCTCTTGTTGTCCGTGAGTGGCTGGATGCCCACTTCCCTGGGCGTTGGATGGGTCGTCGTGGTCCACATCAATGGCCAGCCAGGAGCCCCGACTTGACACCATGCGACTTCTCTCTTTGGGGGTGGGTAAAGGAAGAAGTCTACCGCACCAAACTGAGGACATTGGAAGAACTGGAGGACCGAATTCGGGAAGTCATGTCCTCCATCCCGCCGGAGTTCCTGCTAAAGTCAGTGGACGCCATTCCTGGGCGGCTCCAGAAGCTGGTGGAAAGAGTTGGAGCCCACATTGAATTTTAGAGAAAACCTACCATGTATGCCTACCTTTTCATATTATTTCTTCTGAAATAAATGGATAATATACGTATTTTTTTACCAATCCAAAATAGGGAGCTACTTTCCGCCCACCCTGTACATATATAGGCCCCCTAATCAAACAGCTGATACTGACGAAGTGTTATATCGTGAACTAAAGAGAATAATCGGTAGTGAGCAGGCTTTAGTTATGGGTGACTTTAATTGCGCTAACAAATTACGATACAATGCAAGGAGACGCGGAAGGTAATCGTTTAGTTAATTTTCTCGAGGATAGCTTTCTTATTCAAAATGTTGGGGAACCTACAAAGTTGGACAGTATTTTAGATTTAGTAATAACTACGGATGATAGGCTAATTACTGATCTTCAAGTAATAGAACCGTTAAGCAATAGCGATCACAATATGGTAGAGTTTGTCCTTTCAGTAAGTCACTCTAAACCAGCTAACTCGACTAAAATTCCTAACTTCCAGCACGGAGACTTTAGTAAATTTCGAAATAAATTGTCACACGTCAATTGGGAAAACGTAATGGTAAATTCCAACGCAAAACTAATGTGGGAATCGTTCGAAACAGTATTTAGGACTATAAATGAGGAATGTGTACCGTACAAGATTAAGCGTGAGAAAGTAAACAATAAGCCCTTGTGGTTTACTTCTAGAGTAGGAGGCATTATAAAGAGTAGAGCTAGGACTTATAGGCCACATAAGTGCCATAAAGACAATTTGTGGTTACGAAACAACTACATATCTCTGAGGCGTGAAGCGAAAAGTGTAATAAAAAAGTCCAAGCGCGAATTTGAAATCTCCATAGCTCGTGACGGTAAAGAAAACTCCAAGCGATTCTTTCAATACGTCAATAATAGAAATCCAGTAAAAAGCGTCTTGAGGCCTTTGAAAAATGTAAATGGAGATCTAGTTTCTGAAAACAAGGAAATGGCTACCTTGCTAAACGAGTTTTTTACGTCAGTTTTTACTATAGAAGATGTAACGAATATCCCTATGGTCATAGACATAATACCTTTTGATAATGGTAATATTTTGGATAATATAGTGGTTAGTGAAGGGGAGTTAATGCGCTATATTGATAAAATGAAAATGCGTAAATCACCGGGTCCGGATTCCATATATCCCATACAACTAAAAGAATTAAAAGATAGCATTGTTGTGCCGCTAACAAAGATTTTTAATGCGTCTATATCTGAGGGGTGCGTACCAGATAATTTCAAGTTAGCAAACGTAACACCTATCTTTAAGAAAGGCGATAAAAGTGCGGCGGGAAATTATAGGCCAATCAGTTTAACGTCTGTTGTAGATAAGATAGTTATCAATAATTAGGGATCGTATAGTCGAACACTTAGAATTCCATAAACTAGTTAGAAATACGCAGCACGGATTTAGGCGAAACAAATCTTGCTTAACTAATCTTTTAGAATTTTTCCAAAGCGTGGTTGACGTTTACGATAGACATCGGGCGGTTGATGTAGTGTATTTAGATTTTCAAAAAGCGTTTGACACCATGCCGCACAAAAGACTCATTGAAAAAACGAAGGCTCATGGAATCAGGGGTGTAGTAATAAATTGGCTAGAAGAGTGGTTGCGAGGTAGGAAACAGAGGGTGGTCGTTGATGGAGCGGAGTTGTGTTGGGCTACTGTAGCGAGTGGCGTTCCTCAGGGTTCTGTATTGGGACCCTTGCTTTTTCTTATATATATTAACGATTTAGATGTCGGCCTAGTCCGTACAGTTTCAAAGTTTGTGGATGACACGAAGCTGGGTGGTAGGGCGATTAATGACGAAGATAGAGGTAAAATCCAGGAAGATCTGAATAAAGCCGTTGATTGGTCAGTCACATGGCAAATGAGCTTTAACGTTGATAAGTGCAAAATTTTGCATATCGGTTCACGTAACGGTAATTTTGCGTATAGTATGTCAGGGAAAGATTTAACAAGCGTAGAGCAGGAAAAAGATTTAGGAGTTATAGTCACTGGTGATTTAAAAGTAGTGAAACAAAGTACAGCAGCGGTCAATAAGGCGAACAAAGTGTTAGGTTTTATAGCTCAAAATTTTGAGTACAAATCGCGCAATATTATAGTTCCACTCTATAAATCATTAGTTAGACCCCATTTGGAGTATGCAGTCCAATTTTGGAATCCGCATATGCGCAAACATATAGACAAAATCGAGAGAGTTCCAAGACGAGCAACTAAGATGATTCCGTCGCTTAGGTCAAAGTTGTACGAGGATAGGCTTAAGGAATTAAAATTGACAACACTCGATACTAGGAGGTTAAGGGGTGATCTAATCCAGGTTTTCAAAATTATGAATGGGTTCGATAACGTAGATAGAGAGAGCTTTTTCGAAATATCTCAATATAATAGGACTAGAAACAACGGGTGTAAGTTGACAAGTAGAAGGTTCGAGACAGCAGTTGCGAAAAACTTTTTTACACATAGAATAGTAAATAGCTGGAATAGTTTGCCGGTAGAAGTAATTAGTAGCACGTCTATAAACATGTTTAAAAATCGATTAGACGCATATGTTGATAGAAAGGGTATAGTTTAAGGTAGTAAAATTAAGGCTTTCTGGGGATAGATCCCACAGCTCAACACAAGTGTTGTGGGATATAGGGAGGCAGCGTCTTGGGTTAGGGGATACTCTCTGTCCTTACACACCCCATTTAAAGAGATTCCTCTGCCGAGCGGTGCCCCCCATAGTACTGTGAGGTATTGAAAAACTCATGATCTTCACTTGCCCCACAAACACCTTTAAATGGGAGACCCAAAATGGGTGCAAACACATTTCTACATTACTGTACAGTCTTTACAACCACACCTACACTTTTCCTCCTAAGTGTATATGGTATATTGTAATGTATATGGTTGTAAATTTTGACTTGGTCACAATCGATATGGACCGTGACTTATTTTTCATGACAAGGTACTAGTATTGATGGATACCGTAATGAAATTGACTGGATTCTTTGGATCTGATATATTTGCATGTCGGTTATAGATAGATATAGAGTGTAACATATTTGTGTATAGTAGTCTATTATGACTTGATCCTCTGGATCCAGAGATTCTATCTTTAGTTTTAAATCGATAATTACTTAGTTTTGCTAAATTGGTCATTGCCAATGTACAAATTGTACAGGAAGTTGTTACATAAATTTCTTATGTTCTTGTGGTTCGGAACCCACGTAAAAATGTAGGTCCCCTCCACCACCACGGAGGACATACACAATTATGAACACAGTTAGGTAGACCAGCCATTTTATATATATATATATGCACTAAAATCACAAAATAACACGTGATCTTAATAAGCAAACAACCACAGGGAAAAGGAAACACAAAGTCCGAGCGCTTTCGTGATATATTCACATTATCAAGGAGGAACAGAAAATAGACAGAGATTACAAAGTAAATGAGTTAAATAGACAAGCAAAAATTTCACAATCGGCACCTCAAATTAAAGGCCTTAAAGCCCTCTAAAGATTTTTTCAATTGATAACATAATCTGTAGGCTGCTAAATTACTAAATATAAAAGAGTATATAGATGAAATTAGACAAAAAACCAATACAGAGAACAAAAATTATTATAATGGTTATTAACACTAATATTTAATTAAAGCAGGCAATTAATTGGCAAGAATTTAATGAAAAACAAATGGATAACGTAGATAACAAATAGATAACATAATCTGTAGGCTGCTAAATTACTAAATATAAAAGGACTATATAGATGAAATTAGACAAAACACCAGTACAGAAAACAAAAATTATTATAATGGTTAACAACACTATTTAATTAAAGCAGGAAATTAAATGGCCAGAAATTAATGAAAACAAAGGGAATGGTGCCATCGTCCCACAGAATATTACAAAATTTTCTACAAACAGTCTGGAGCAACCCAGTTGAAAAGTCCAATAAACCCCCCAGCAACCAAAGATCACACACGAAAGAAATATTACAATTAAAATAGACACAAGAATGTTAATAGTTCTTACAATAATATTTATTTATTTAACCAGGGCAAACCACTAAGGGGACAAGAATGCAGTCTAGAAAACAGTAGGCCCTTCGCCAGCTTTCTGACAATGCACAAATCTAATTTATACAACCCAGGACTAATATTAAGGACCAAATCCGCATTATTCTTGATCACACTTGATTCCAGTATATTTCTGCTAACAATAGATTTACTAAACCTTAATTTGGAAGCATTTTTCCAATCAATGGGATGATTAGTATCTCTTACGTGAATGAAAGTGGCGTTAGATTCCTGGCCACTTCTTATACTGTATTGATGCTGTTTAATACGTAACTCGAGGGTCTTACCAGTTTGGCCAATGTAAAATTTATTACATATTGTGCAAGGGATTTTATATACACAACCATGTTCACTTAACGGGGAGTTCTTAATCAATGAATTCTTAATTACATCAATTTTTTAACGCAATTTTTTGCTTGTCTATTTAACTCATTTACTTTGTAATCTCTGTCTATTTTCTGTTCCTCCTTGATAATGTGAATATATCACGAAAGCGCTCTGACTTTGTGTTTCCTTTTCCCTGTGGTTGTTTGCTTACCCTATATATATATATATATATATATATATATATATATATATATATATATGCGTGTGTGTATATATATATATATATGCGTGTGTGTAATTATATATTACACAGTGTGTATATATATATTATACGGTGTGTGTGTATATATATATATTATATTATATATATATTATATATATGCGTGTGTGTGTGTGTGTGTGTATATATATATTATATGTTATAATGTTTCAGACCAACAAAGACCCTAGGATCCACTCATGGCTGGTCTACCTAACTGTGTTCGTAATTGTCTATGTCCTCTGTGGTGGCAGAGGGGACCTACAATTTTACCTGGGTTCCGAACCACAAGAACATAAGAAATTTATGTAACAACTTCCTGTACATTGGCAACGACCAATTTAGCAAAACTAATTAATTATCGATTTAAAACTAAAGATAGAATCTCTGGATCCAGAGGATCACGTCATAATAGACTACTATCCACAAATATGTTACACTCTATATCTATTTATAACCGACATGCAAATATCAGATCCAGAATCCAGTCAATTTCATTACGGTATCCATCAATACTAGTACCTTGTCACGAAAAATAAGTCACGGTCCATATCGATTGTGGACCAAGTCAAAATTTACAACCATATACATTACAATATATACACTTAGGAGGAAAAGTGTAGGTGTGGCTGTAAAGACTGTACAGTAATGTAGAAATGTGTGTGCACCCATCTTGGGTCTCCCATTTAAAGGTGTTTGTGGGGCAAGTGAAGATCATGAGTTTTTCAATACCTCACAGTACTATGGGGGGCACCGCTCAGCAGAGGAATCTCTTTAAATGGGGTGTGTAAGGACAGAGAGTATCCCCTAACCCAAGACGCTGCCTCCCTATATCCCACAACACTTGTGTTGAGCTGTGGGATCTATCCCCACAAAGCCTTAATTTTACTACCTTAAACTATACCCTTATCAACATATGCGTCTAATCGATTTTTAAACATGTTTATAGACGTGCTACTAATTACTTCTACCGGCAAACTATTCCAGCTATTTACTATTCTATGCGTAAAAAAGTTTTTGGCAACTGCTGTCTCGAACCTTCTACTTGTCAACTTACACCCGTTATTTCTAGTCCTATTATATTGAGAATTTCGAAAAAGCTATCTCTATCTACGTTATCGAACCCATTCATAATTTTGAAAACCTGGATTAGATCACCCCTTAACCTCCTAGTCTCGAGTGTTGTCAATTTTAACTCCTTAAGCCTATCCTCGTACGACTTTGACCTAAGCGACGGAATCATCTTAGTTGCTCGTCTTTGAACTCTTTCGATTTTGTCTATATCTTTGCGCATATGCGGATTCCAAAATTGGACCGCGTACTCCAAATGGGGTCTAACTAATGATTTATAAAGTGGAACTATAATATCGCGCGATTTGTACTCAAAATTTCGAGCTATAAAACCTAACACTTTGTTCGCCTTATTGACCGCTGCTGTACTTTGTTTCGCTACTTTTAAATCACTAGTGACTATAACTCCTAAATCTTTTTCCTGCTCTACGCTTGTTAAATCTTTCCCTGACATACTATAAAAATTACCGTTACGCGAACCTATATGCAAAATTTTGCACTTATCCACGTTAAATCTCATTTGCCATGTGACTGACCAATCAACGATTTTATTCAGATCTTCCTGAATTTTACCTCTATCTTCGTCATTAATCGCCCTACCACCCAGCTTCGTGTCATCCGCAAACTTTGAAACTGTACTGACTAGGCCGACATCTAAATCGTTAATATATATAAGAAAAAGCAAGGGGCCCAATACAGAACCCTGAGGAACGCCACTCGCTACATTAGCCCAACACGACTCCGCTCCATCAACGACCACCCTCTGTTTCCTACCTCGCAACCACTCTTCTAGCCAATTTATTACTACACCCCTGATTCCATGAGCCTTAGTTTTTTCAATGAGTCTTTTGTGCGGCACGGTGTCAAACGCTTTTTGAAAATCTAAATACACTACATCAACCGCCCGATGTCTATCGTAAACGTCAACCACGCTTTGGAAAAATTCTAAAAGATTAGTTAAGCAAGATTTGTTTCGCCTAAAGTGCTGCGTATTTCTAACTAGCTTATGGAATTCTAAGTGTTCGACTATACGATCCCTAATTATTGATTCCAGTAGCTTACCTACAACAGACGTTAAACTGATTGGCCTATAATTTCCCGCCACCTTTATCGCCTTTCTTAAAGATAGGTGTTACGTTTGCTAACTTGAAATTATCTGGTACGCACCCCTCAGAAATAGACGCATTAAAAATCTTTGTTAGCGGCACAACAATGCTATCTTTTAATTCTTTTAGTTGTATGGGATATATGGAATCCGGACCCGGTGATTTACGCGTTTTCATTTTATCAATATAGCGCATTACCTCCCCTTCACTAACGACAATATTATCCAAAATATTACCATTATCAAAAGGTATTATGTCTATGACCGTAGGGATATTCGTTACATCTTCTATAGTAAAAACTGACGTAAAAAATTCGTTTAGCAAGGTAGCCATTTCCTTGTTTTCAGAAACTAGATCTCCTTTACATTTTTCAATGGACCCAAGACACTTTTTACTGGATTTCTATTATTGACGTATTGAAAGAATCGCTTGGGGTTTTCTTTACCGTCACGAGCTATGGAGATTTCAAATTCGCGCTTGGACTTTTTTATTACACTTTTCGCTTCACGCCTCAGAGATGTAGTTGTTTCGTAACAACAAATTGTTTTTATCGCACTTATGTTGCCTATAAGCCCTATCTCTACTCTAGACTAAACCACAAGGGCTTGTTTTTACTTTCGCACGCTTAATTTTGTACGGTACACATTCCTCATTTATAGTCCTAAATACTGTTTCAAACGATTCCCACATTAGTTTTGCGTTGGAGTTCCCCATCACGTTTTCCCAATTGACGTGTGACAATTTATCTCGAAATTTACAAAAGTCTGCGTGCTGGAAGTTAGGAATTTTAGTCGAGTTAGTTGGTTTCGAGTGACTTACTGAGAGGACAAACTCTACCATATTGTGATCGCTATTGCTTAACGGTTCTATTACTTGAAGATCAGTAATTAGCCTATCATCCGTAGTTATTACTAAATCTAAAATACTGTCCAACCTCGTAGGTTCCCCAACCTTTTGACTAAGAAAGCTATCCTCGAGAAAATTAACTAAACGATTACCTTCCGCGTCTCCCTGCATTGTATCGTAATTCACGTTGGCGCAATTAAAGTCACCCATAACTAAAGCCTGCTCACTACCGATTATTCTCTTTAGTTCACGATATAACGCTTCGTCCGTATCAGCTGTTTGATTAGGGGGCCTATATATAACCGCAACAAGAAGTTTGAAGTCGTTTAATTTAAGTTCTGCTATAGTCGAATCTATCGGTTCTGGAATTGAGTGCTTTACTTCTATAACGTTCGCAATATTATCTTTGATATACAACATAACACCGCCTCCTCGCCTACCTATTCTGTTTTTAACAAAAAGTCTATAACCTTTAATTTGATACTCCCCTACAAAGTCACGTGTTTCAGTGCTAAGCCACGATTCGTTTATCGCAATTAAATCATAGTCTTTACAAGCAATTAAAGAAAAAAATTCATTTATTTTATTTCGTAGGCTACGAGCATTTAAGGATAGAACCTTCAAATTGCTTGCAATTACGACACCTTCGCGAGCGCAGGGGAAACTTGTAGAATTTACGCTGGGACCGTTCGAGTTACGGCAGCCTGAAAAGAAGAGACAGTATTATGAAATAGTCTTCCTAAACGCGCAGCTCCTACGTCATTAAGATGAAGTCCATCTTCGAGGAACAAGTCCCTCCTGCCGTAGAAACTGTTCCAAAAATTCGCATAATGCACTCCTTCCTGTTGGCAAAGACTTTAGGTTATTGTTAATATAGGTCGCCTTGCTGTAGAAATCGTTACGTTGGATAATTCGAGGAAGTATACCTGTTAAGACAATCTTATTAGTTTTCTCCTTTAGTCGCTCTATTAAGTCCCTGTACCTAGCCAGCAGTTCTTCCGATCTAGAATTTAAAACGTTATTAGTACCGACATGAATAACATACGTTGTGTCCTCGGCGGTACCGTCTGTAAAATGGTCAACACTATTAGTTATATCCTCCACCCTTGCACCAGGGTAGCAGTAACGGCGCCTACGACGAGGGTTTCTCCCACAGAATTCCTCGAGCTGCCCTCGAACAATGGAATCGCCAACGAGTCGTATTTCCGGTTCATCAGCATCTTCGAAACCTAAAACAGAAAACTTATTGCTTGTTATTACTGGTAGACAAGTCTTTGCTTTTCGCAATGGGGCTCCATTTCGCACTCGAACGAAGGGTTGGGAACTAGGGGAGAGAGGGCTATTAATACTATTTATATTATTAGTAGAAACTGAGGCATGAGGGGTCGTAACTGGAGTCTCAAGGGAATCCAATTTTGCCGTCAGAAGCATCACGCTTTCTTGAAGCCTCACCCTGGCCTCCCTCTCACGGTCTAATTCGTTCCTCAGGACTTCCATGCTTGAGCACCACCTGCAAACTAATTGTTCATTATTATTAGCCATTGTAAACGCGTAAGCGGCAAATTTCCCTTCACAGCGACTGCAAGTACTTGACGGGGGTGCCATGCTTTTAATTAGTTAAAAACAAAAAAAAACACAAAACGAGCGTTTGGAAATTAATAAATTACAACGTAGGTCTACCGCGTGCTTATTGTGCCGTCACCTGCGAAAACCCGCAAAATTGTTCTTGAAACGCAGAAACAGGTTCTTGTAACACAATTTTATGCTAAATGAATATATAATTAAGCTACCGACGAAAGAAATGTTAAAGAAAAAGTATTAAATGAAACTTATCTGGTCGCTGTTTACTGACTTAATCCTTTTTTTCCCACGGTAGGTGACCTTTTGGAGGTCAGGTAGTGTGTGAAGGAAAAATGAACCTTAAGAAACCACGTTTCTGATAGATTTGAAAAACAACAAAGGCAAACCAAGGGAATTTCAACCTTATGACTGCACGTTTTCTGATTGATTTGAAAAACAAACAAGGCAGTAGCCTTGGTTTGATCAAATAATATAGTACTGAATAACGTCAATAAATGAAATATATTCGTTAATGAATGATTAGTAGCACGAAGTAATTTAGTTAAGAATGCACGGAACACTTTTTTTTTTTAAAACACTTCAACGAAAACCACTTATTCAATTGATAACACTTGACACTCAATAAAACACGTCTGTTCACAAGGAAAGACATCACAACTCGTATGCGTGTGTGTGTATATATGTATACGTGTGTATATATTTATATATATATATTATATATTATAATATATACTGTGTGTATATATACACACACACACACATATATATATATATATATATATATATATATACACACTATATGATCAAAAGTATTCGGACACCGCATGGTTTTGGGAAAAATGGTTTTATTATGGCATTTAGTAACCAGTAGGTCCACCCTTTGCTTTTATTACAGCGTCAACACGTCGAGGCATACTTTCCACCAGTTTTCGGTAAGTCTGTGCAGGAATGGCTCGCCATTCCTCTTGCAGTTCATCCCACATGTGCTCGATTGGGTTGAGATCGGGGCTCTGAGCAGGCCAGTCTAACAAATCCACCTTATTTTCGCGAAACCAGTCCTGCACACGCCTTGCAGTATGGCAGGGAGCTCGATCCTATTGAAACAAACAATGGCCATCTCCGTAGTATTGCCACAGTGTAGGGAGGGCCGAATTGTCCAGAACGTCGAGATAAACGTCAGCGTTCATGGTAGTGGGTATAACAACCAATGGGCCGAGCCCTAGCCAGGAAAAACAACCCCGTACCATGATGGACCCTCCACCGAACTTCACCGTTGGACGTACACAGTCAGGAAGAAGCCGTTCTCTGGGCTGTTGCCACACCCAAACACGCCCATCAGACTGGAAGAGTGAATACCGCGACTCATCGCTCCAAAGAACAGTTTTCCAGTCCTCCACGGTCCAGGAACGACGGGAGACACACCAGGCCAAACGACAGGTGGCATTAACTTTTGTAATCAGTGGCTTGTGTACAGCTGCTCTACCATAATAACCGAGTCTGTGCATATCTCTGCGGATAGTTACAGTACTAACAGAGGTACCGGATGCTCTTCCTACCTCCTCAGCGATGGAAGCGGCAGAGGACGTGCGGGACTTCTTGACATGTCGTACCAGACTACTTCTATCACGTTCCGTCAGTTTGCGTGGTCGTCCGGAACGTTTTTTCGCGTTAGTTGCATCGTCGTGCTTCCATCTCATGATAACATCCGCTACAGTCGACTTTGGTATATCCTGTTTCGCTGCAATGTTTCGTATAGAAACGTTACTTAAATAACATCCGATGATGAGTCCACGTTGGAACTCGGTGAGTTCACGTCCGCGCGGCATGGCTTCACAACAGTTACTGATAACTTAACAGAACACCTCAGCATTATAGTTTTGCCACACTTTTTCCTAGCATACCTTTCGGCGAAGGTGATATTTGCAGAAATGCGGATTTTCCGGGGTGTCCGAATACTTTTGATCATATGCCTCTTGGTGTGGACAGTATTTGTGCAAAGTTTCACGTTATTCGGTTAATATTTAGGGGTCGCCCCACTTGCCCCCTTTTTGAAAATTTGGGAAAATATATAGACAACTGAATACTAAATTTTTTTTGGTTCTCAAAGAATATGAAAAAACAGTAAGACAATAGGACATGATAATGGGTGTATCTTCATTATTTCTTCTGCATCAGAGTCGCCTTGGATGGTATTGGTATCTGTTTTCGGTGGGCGGCTACGAGTTGTAGGAGGTACTGCTTCTGGTCCTCGTTTCGTGTCAAAGTGTCATTGTAGCGTTGTGCGAGAGCAATACCTCGCTCGGCAGCATCATTGACGACTTTCATCTTTAAGGCACGATCTCTAAGTTCCCTGTAGTTCTTGTCATTTGGCCATTCCCGTGGATCTTTTTGAAGTAACTGGCGCGCTTCCTCCTTACCTCCAACTTTCAAGGCATCAAAGAGGGTCAATGTCCTTTTCGTGACGAAGGATGCCACATCATTTTCAACACCAGCTTCCGCCATGTCGATTCGTCGGGGGCAGCCATTCTTTTGGGGATGTTGGAGGTGTTGAACCATTCTCCTTTTGGTATCAGGATCGATCCTATTATCGAAGAAGGCCAGTCCAATCAGATGCTCCGACAAGTACCACAGGTGGCGTCTTAGAGCTGTCTTCGCCGCTTGTGCAGCTCCTCCGTGTGGATATTTTTCCAGAAGATGCAGCATTTTGAGATCATTGAGAGGAGCTTGTGTCCCCATTGGCGCTTCATGCCAGTACTTGACGTAAATCAGACTGACAAATAAAGCCAGCTGAGTCACGTTTCATTCTTCGCGTGCTGTGAGCTTGAATTGATAGTGAAAGAGGTAGATTTTGAGCGCATAAATCGCCATCCATCTCGCATGGTGCATGGGACCCGGAGCTCGGATAAAGAGTTGACCACCAGTCTTTCCCCCCAGGAAGAGCAAAGATAGTTCAAGGAACTCCTTGTAGTTGTCACGAGGTTGGCTTGCCTGAAGAGCATTAGGTAAGTAAGTGAGCATCTCTTTTCTCATCTCTTGGAGTTGAGGGTTCTCGAACAAGCTGTCCGATGCTGAGACAAATGCTTCGTGGGAGAGAGAGGGCCATTCCTTTTGAAATCGCTTAAAAAGGCCTGTTTCAGGACTTCCTGTTGAGCCAAATATTGAGGCAAAGACATCAGCAAGTACGACCAAGTATATGATGTCGACAACCGATCCAAACTAGCTCGTGACCCAATGCTTCTTCAATCCTGACACAGGCTCCGCGATGTAAACCTGTGTTTGACGCAGTGGTATCGAAGATGAGACCTCTCACATGCTATTCCACATTCCATAATTTCATAGTTTGAAGGCATGCCTGGGCCTGTGCTTCTCCAGTTCCTTGTTTCATCTTTGGGACACCAAGCAGCTTCTCCTGTCCATTGAATGTTATAAGGATTGCTATCCGATGCACATTCGTCGTCTTCCCTTCAATGCCAGGGAGAAGCTTTCCGTCCCAATGGAGAAGGACAGGGTCTTCTAGAGAGAATGATTCTAGGTCTTCTCGAGCTGCCTGTTCTCACCCACTTTCTCTGTAGCGATGAATAGAGCTCCGAGAGCACATCATCCCAGACAGATCATGCCCCGCGGCCTGTAATACAGCTCCAGTTACGAAAACAGCATTCCGATCAGAAAGATTGGTGTGATCCATTGCTCCAATGACTTCTGGAGATTGGAAAATGTTCGTAACCTTGTTCTTGGGACGCTTTGGTGCCGGAGCTTCAGACGAAGAAGGAATCGGAACCGATGGTCTATAGTCGTCGTCATCTTGCGAAAAAAGGGAAGAAGAAGAGGAAAGATCAATTGATGACACTCCTGCTTCTTCCAAATCTTTCTGTGTTGCTTCATGCCTTGCCTTCCTCTTGGCTTCCTTCTCCATTCTGGATCGCTTTCTGTCCTCTTGTGTAGTCGTTTCCTTATCAATGCCAGCCATGCTGCAAGAATTGACGTCCTTGTGCTGCATGGACAGGAAATTTCGGTCCTCAACATTGACGATTGTGCTCATGGCATCACTGGTTGCGATGTCAAACAGTTCCTGGATGTCCGCTTTGAAGATGTCTTCATTCATTCTATCGCTGGCACATTGCCTGGTCCTGTGCTTCTTGAGTGTTTTGTAGCGGTCTAAAAGCTTTGAAAGCTTACGGACACAGGAGTCGATCCGTTGAGTTGGGATCCGCGCTCGGGTCCAGACTTCAATCACCCTCTGGCATGCCTGGTTCAGACTGTCGGAGGTGGTTTGCTTTTGATTGATGTGGTGGTATTGCCCCAAGAGGAGGGCATCAAGGCATGTAGGGAGCCTTGACGTGGATAAAGTTCCAGTTGCCATCCCTAGAAGCCAAACTTTTGGAATTGATCAAGTTTGAGCCATCGGACCTACGGAAGAAAAAGTACATTATATAATATATATATTCAGAGTGGGCGACCTCTAAATATTCACCAATCACGCTGCAATTTTGCACAGACCATGTGGACACTAAATGGACAAAAACCACACTTGTGGAGACTAAGACAATTTTGAAATTTCCCCCTATGGATTTGGACCACCCTAATATATATATATAATGGGGGGGGGCCTTAAAAATGAAGGTTTGAAATTTGTTTCTCTATTTCCCCCCAATTTGTGCAGTTCCTAGGAAAAACCATGCATGCTAAATATTTTTGAAATCCAAGAATATTTAGAGATCACCCTCATGAGTTGAAGTTTTACTATTATACAGGACGTTGTATTTAACAAGTCTTTTTTTCTTTCTTCAGGATGGAATCAGGAAAAGTTATATTTGATCGATTCTGTTGAACCGGAAATCAAGGGTGCTAAATTGCCATCATATTGGCAAGCTTTTGGGGATTTCCTGTTCCTCCATTTGGAGAAGAAAAAGACTACCCTGGACACCAGTCACAAAACAGTAGAGGCCATCAAGGTGTTATGGGATAAAGCCAGCGTCCCAACGTGAGCTGACCAGCATTACATCAAGAAGCTGGAGGCAATCTTCAAGGAGTGGAAAGCTCTGCAAAAACATCAGACCAGGACCAGTGCATCCCACAAGCAGAAGGAACAAGAGTTTCAAGAGCGCTTGGAAGATCTCTTTGACATCACTCATGCAGATGCACTGGTCCTGATGAAGAATCCTGAAGACTGGGCTTCCCTTCTGGAAGTAGGACCATTGCATAAGAGTGAAATTGCATTAAGAGAAGTCACAAAGCAAGGGCAACCTGAATATAATAAATGTAAGCATCAAATGATGTCATTCCCATAATGAGCTGTGTATATTTGCTGTGGGATCTATGTCAGCTCCATCACATCCAGAAGGACAAGGAATCCTGGAAGAGGTCAGAGCAGGAGGCCAGGCAACAGAAGAGGACACAAGAGCAGCAGGAAGCTTCAACCAGCCAAGCAGTGCAGGCATTATCATCATCATCAGCCAGACTCTGTACTTCATTCGTCAGCCAGACTCTGTACTTCATTCGTCAGCCAGACTCTGTACTTCATTCGTCAGCCAGACTCTGTACTTCATTCGTCAGCCAGACTCTGTACTTCATTCGTCAGCCAGACTCTGTACTTCATTCGTCAGCCAGACTCTGTACTTCATTCGTCAGCCAGACTCTGTACTTCATTCGTCAGCCAGACTCTGTACTTCATTCGTCAGCCAGACTCTGTACTGAATGGACCTATTTCCTGAGCTCTCTGATATTGCATCTACCTTTTGCATATTGCTGAGAATTTTACTTTTGGACAGTTTTGAATTTTATATACTTGCATTTATATTCACGTTGTTATAGTTAAGTAACTGAATATTAGTGGTTTTTAGCGATTTAGAAGTTTTCATAGCATGCCGGCTTAATTTAACTTACACTTGTGATGGTTTAAACTAATTTTTAACCACGATGCCATCGCAGAAAGCATCGTGTGTTAGGTGTAGAGTAAACCAGTAGTATTCAGAATTTAAGGATTATAATGGCGGTCCTATGGCAATTACCGAGAGATCACTTTGGGGTCATTCTAGCTCAATTGGTACAGGGGTGGTCGGGTGACCATCTCCAATTTTCTTCAAATTTTCAGGGTTGATTCATACACCATTCAATAGCTTAAATCTAAAATTTTAGCTTCCTCAGTCAAACACTTAATTTTATGGTCACTTAAATGGCCCCCACCTTTGACAAAAAATGCCCATGTTGGGCTTGATCAGCCAACGCCTTCATTTTGAGAGGCCTTGAAAAGTGTCTTCTAATAGGAGTAGAAGCTTCAAATTTGTCATGCCAATACAACTTCTGGTGGGCTTTTCAATTTTGCAAGCAAAAAGGCTGTGGAACAAATAGTTTCTAAGTTACAAGGGTTTAAATATGGCTCCATTTTGAAGCTTGCATCAATTCCTCCCACTTTTACGACTACCATTTTCAAAAGTTTTAGTTCTACATCAATCACAGCTGTTTTAATACTCCTAATAGTCTCTCTGGGTTGTAAATTTATGAGTGAAATAAAAAAATAACCAAAAAGGATTTATTTCTATTTTTAAAAATTTCCAAAATTAACATACTTTGGGGCTTAATATAAAGGTGTCCAAAATTAGTCAGGGAGTTGATACTTCTAGTAAAGAAAGATACGTGTGTGTAAAAAAACATATATTAAGGAATAGATCTCAACTCAACTCCTTCATATAGTTTTGGTGATTCAAAGAAAAGTACATTTTGTGAAAAATCTCAAATTTTTAAATTTCTATTTATGACATTGAATTGTAATTTTACTTCCATTTTATTACTTATTAAGTTGATTTACAATTGTAATAATATGTAAATAAGTCTAAAACATACAAGAAATTTAATATGTCTGTCAAAACAACCAGCGACTTGAAGGGCTCTGGGTAGCTCATTTCACTTTGTATATTCTTATAAATGTAAAACATGATGGTTAATCATTAATGTCCAGGCCTATTTTATAGATCATGATCTTTTATTTTCAGAAAATTTAACTAGAGCAATTAACTTAATTTTACTGCCTGTAATAATGGCTTATTCTAATCAAGAATCAAAGTGCAGCTTTGGTATGTACTTGGATGATCCATGTCATGAACACACTCACAGGAAGGGGTATGTATACCTTACATGAGCTGACAGATGAAACAAGGAAACTGCTATTGTGGAGAACAAAAGCAACTGTAATCAACCCAAATAGTGCTACTGTATGCTACCACCATGAAAAAATGTTTGGAATGCATTACCAACAAATGCAATGTAGCTGCCAAGATCCATGGAGAAATCATCGAAAGAAGATAACAAGTAAATATAGGTAGTAGGTACTAATATATTTATATTTCATAAAGAAGTTTGTTGTAAATTGTAACCTAAATTAGCTATTTAATTTTAATAGGGTAGGCTATATACTGTGCTACTGAATGCATATGTTTTGAATATTTTATACGAATAGCCTATAACCAAATGTTGAGGTTTTAAAATTATTTTCCAATGTGTTTAGAGTTTACATTACCCTACTTTATTTGCAGAATCACTACAAATTATTGACAAAGACATAGCAACTAGACTGAATCTGATACCAGGACAGAAACTTTGCTCAACATGCTTCTCTAGAGCCAAGACAATTGAAGATGAAAAAGACTCAGGTAGTGATGAATATGTTCCAGAAGAAATAGTTAAGGAGACATTTGACGAAACGTTAGGTTCACTAGAATGCTCACCCATTAACCCTTTCAGTGCGTGTGGTAAACTATGTTTACCATAAAAAAGCCCGACTCAGGACGCATGGTAAACTATGTTTACCATTAAAAATCTTCTCTCAGGACGCATGGTAAACATTGTTTTCCACGTTTAATAAACAGTCTATGAACCCCCTCGTTCCTATTAGAACAACGTAGTTAGTTCCCTGACTAATATTAGACATCAATATGGTGGTATTTGGCATCTTTTTTTATTTTCTGACTCTCAGCTCACCAGAGGGGGGAGTGAAATAGACTCCCCCAATCAGTTCAGCATGGCATCCACAAGCAGTAATAAGCGTAAAAAATCCTCTCTAGATGAGAATGAGATAAACGAATATCTCTCAATGTGTTCTGAAAGTGATATAGAATGTGAAAGTGAGGATGACTGGGCGCAAGATAATGTACGGGATATTATACAAAACCGATCAAGTAGTGACGATGATGAAGAAAATGTGGTACTTTTGGAAAGAGATCTGCCTAAAGCAACAAAATCGAGCGAGAATTTTGAATGGCAGGAAATTGGTGAAAATATAGGCTGTACCAGAGGTGGGTGGCAGTTTACTGGTGAAAATAAAGTGCTCTTCAATGGTCAAACTCATACGATGTATGATGTTTTTTGTGAAGTTTTTCCCAAAGAAGTAATTGAGCTAATGGTTACAGAAACAAACAAATATGCAACTCAATTTCTGGCTGCTACACCTAATCTGAAATCAACATCTCGGTATAGTGTATGGTTCCCAACTACGTTTACAGAAATGAAGCAATTTATAGGGCTTTTACTTCTCATGGTATTATACAAAAACCCAAGATAGGTATGTATTGGTCAACCGACAGTTTTTATGCTACTCCAGTATTTACAGCAATCATGAAAAGAGACAGATTTACCAACATTCTTTCTTTTTTGCATTTTGCTGACAATGCAGATGTGACATTGAAGGAAAGAGGGGGGAAGATGGTGAAATTGCATGACTTTATTGAGTTGATGACATCTACTCTTGAATCAAAATATTCAACTTCTCAGAATCTAAGTTTGGATGAATCTTTGTTGCTGTGGAAGGGCAGACTCAGTTTCCAGCAATACATAAAAATGAAAAGATCACGTTTTGGGATAAAAATTTTCAAACTTGTGGATGAAAATTGTGTTACTTTGAAATATAAAATATATACCGGAACCATGGAAACTGTTGCTGATTTTTCTAAGACTGAAAGTATTGTAGTAAGTATGACGGAAAATTATTTAGGAAAAGGTCACAACGTCTTCACTGATAACTTCTATACATCACCAAAACTATACAAATACCTTAGTGATAATAAAACTGGTGCCGCAGGGACTGTTAGAAGTAATCGTAAGGGCTTATGCCATGCTATGAAAACTATGAATGTGGCAAAAGGAAAGAAACTTGCCTTTGAGACTCCTGAACTGCTTTCCCTTGTGTTTCATGACAAGAGAAGAGTTTGCATGCTCTCCAATTACCATTCGAACAGTGATGTGACAGTAACACGTAGATCAAAGGAAGGTCGAGTCGAAAAAACCATTCCAGCTTGCGTACATGAATACAACAAACATATGGGGATATGTAGACCGAACAGACCAAATACTGCATTATTACTCTGTCCCAAGAAAGTCTCTAAAATGGTATAAGAAGCTGGCAATGCATTTGATTCAGGTCCGAGTACTAGATGCTTGTGGAATTTATAATCTCATAAAAAGGGAAAAGTTCCCTTTCTAGACTTTTGCCATGAGATTATAAAAGGACTGACATCTGCAGATGACCTAACTTGAAGAAATCAGTAGTTCCAAGACTAGTTGGAAAACATTTTACCAAGAAAATTACATCAAATTCTGAACGTACCCCAAGACCAACAAAGAGATGCAGGGTGTGTTATGCCCATGGGATAGAAAAACGAGTACATTTTCAATGCGAAACATGCCCCGATACCCCAGGGTTATGCGCCGAACCATGTTTCAAAATTTATCACTCAGCATTTAACTTTTAGTTAACTAAATAAAGATAATCTCTATTTTATTTCATTGTAACCTTTATTTTTTTGTTACCCATGAAAAAATTGAAAATATTATTGATAGAAAATCTATTTTAAAGGCAAACAAAAGACGAAGCAAAAAAATAATTCAAGTTTATTTTCTGTCGCATTTATACGCGCAGCTTTCGTTCTGGGGTATTAGCGTGACACGCACAGGGCGTATCAGAATGGGACGCAGCGAAAGGGTTAAGTATGTAAGAGCAAGAGATCAAAAGTTTTACGCAAAAAGGAAACTAAAGCAAATTGAAACATCAACAAAATCAAAGCTGTCAAAAGTACTTCATATGAAGCCTAGCATTTTGGATGAGGAAGCGGAGAAACCTATAGAGAGTGAGGAAGAAAAGTGGGATCAATCCCAGAATAGGCACCTGAAATCATTTTTAGGTGCTTAATCTGGGATTGAGGCAAAACACAGGTGCTTAATCTGGGATTGAGGAGAAAAAAATATAAATGGTTTTTAGAGATATAATTTCATTGTTTTTATCAATATTTGAAAAAATCAACTCTAACCTAACCTAACCTAACCTAACCTAATCTAATCTTTTGCTATATCTTCTGCTTTTTTGGTTAGTTTTGCTATTCTTACCAGTTTGATTTTTACCTGATTTTCACATTCAGAAACATTCGGGTTCATATTGCAGGAATTTATAATATCTAAAAATTTTCTTTATTCATTAAACCACTTTAAACCTTTTATAACTTTGCCTTTATTACATTTGTAATAAACTAACTTTGTATAAACAATAAATTTTGTAATCATCAGGTTTTTTTATTTAATTCCTTGCAAGGTGCCTATTCTGGGATTGAGGTTGAACGCAGGTGCTTCATCTGGGATTGAGGTACATCAGGTGCCTATTCTGGGATTGACCCGAAAAGTGTTATCAGCATATGATAGAGGAACTGAAAGAAAAGTGTAAAACTAGTACCAGACAAGAAAAGATACAAATTCTAACACTCCTTCCAATTGGTAAAACCTGGTCCAGAGAAAGAATTATGAAAGAATTTGAAGTGTCAGCCAGAATGGTTAATGCTGTGAGGGCCTTAAAGAGAAAAGAAGGTATCCTTCCTATAATGAGAAATAAAAAGAGTAGCAAGGGTATAAGTGATGAAATAAAGGAAAGAGTGATAGAATTTTTCCAAAACAATGAATATACTAGAGAATGCCCTGGTAAAAAAAGACTACAAATCAATAAAAACACCACAAGGGAAGGTTCACAAGCAGAAAATACTGTTGTTGACAAATATCAGAGAATTATATACGCTTTACAAAAATAAATATCCAAATGACAAAATCTCCAAATCAAAGTTTTTTGAACTGAGACCAAAATGGTGTATAGGTGTGGGGAGTAAAGGATCACACAATGTATGCATTTGTGAAATACACCAGAACTTTAAACTTTTATGTGAATCACTCCCCGTCAAAGTAGAATTAAGAGTTACTAGGGAAAATAGTCTGCAACACTGAAACCAGAAACTGCATGATTAATAACTGCAAAACATGTCCTGGCTTAAGTGAATTACAGGATTGGCTTCTTACCATTTTTGAAAACAATGATTATGACATGGATGATGAGGTTTTCCTTTAAGCAGTGGCTTCATACAGACCATACCCAACTGGTCACAATGACAAAAAGTGTTTCGAATGTAGTAGAAGACATATGTGAAAGTGCAAAAAAGTTGAAAGTACACCATTTCATAGCAAAAGCCCAATCAAAATATTTGTCCGACTGTAAAGAAAACCTCAATGATTCTACAGCATTAGTGCTTGTTGACTTCTCTGAAAACTATAGTTTTATAATTCAGGATGCCATACAAGGGCATCACTGGGACAATACCCAGGCTACCTTGCATCCAGTAGTCTGCTATCAAAAAGTTGATGGTGAACTAAGTTACAAATTTTTGTGTAATATCAGATTCACTTACACACAACACAACTGCAGTTCATTCTTTTTTATGTGAAGCCTTGAAATTACTTAAAAGTCAGAATCCTAAACTAAAACATATTTGTTACTTTAGCGATGGCGCAGCAAGTCAATATAAAAACTATAAAAACATCATTAATTCAGTGTTACATGAAAAAGATTTCTAACTAACATGTGAATGGAACTTTTTTGCCACCTCTCACGGAAAGAGCTCCTGTGATGGTGTTGGTGGCACCATCAAAAGGTTAGTTGCCCGGGCAAGTCTACAAGCAACAAGTAAAGGTCATATCACCAATCCAAAAGAGATGTTCGATTGGTGCAAATCTAATATTAATGGTATACAATTTCTGTACATTGATTCAGCTAAAATTGAGGAAAATGCTAATTTATTTGAGTTAGAAAAAAGGTATTCCTTAATTAAGACAATCCCAGGAACCCGTTCATATCACTGCTTTAGACCTTCATCAACAGGCATTAAACTGTACAAAATTTCTAGTGATGAAAACTTCTTTAACGTACAACTTTCCTTCATCAATGCTACACAAGAAAATGTGGCTTACCAATATAAACCTGGTACATATGTGGCCTGTTTCTAAGAAGGTGACTGGTTTGTTGGAAACATAGTTGAAGTGTGTGATACTGAGAAGGATCTATTAGTAAATTTCATGAAAAAGAATCCTTTTAAATGGCCTGAACAAGAGGACATTTGCTGGATTCCATTCCAACATGTTTTGTGTTCAATTGAACCACCTACAGTTGCTGGGAAAATGGGGAGACAGTACAAGTTATCAAATAATTATTTATCTAAAATTGAGGAGTATTTTAAAAAAAGCCTAAGTAACTACAGACCTGTATCAAGCTGAATAATAAATTGCCAATTTATGGCTGTGAGGCCATGGAGTGTTGAAGACAATCACACTTAAAGCCTGAGTACAATAATAAATTCCTGAGTCAGTGTCTAAACATAAGAGTTATTAGCTATATATAAGTTTACATACAAATTTACATAAAACAACATATTAAAAAAAGAATATGAACTTATAGCCAATAATTCACATGCTTAAAAACTCAGGAATTCATTATTGTATATACCTAAGTACTGTACACTTGTATTAAAGGAAGTAATACAACAAAGCTACTTAAATTTAAGGTTTTGTACTGAAAATGGTGGTTACTGCTAGTTTATCTGTACTAACTGCATAATTTAAATTACTAGGAAGTGCTTAAAGAGCAGTAGAACACAGTTCTACATGATTTACTTAGGTAGATCCAAGTATTGAGCCTACAAGCTGGTCCATCTGTTGTGTTAACTGCAAATGTAGTAATAATCTAGGTGTATATATTGTCTTTTTTATGAGTAAAACTTATTTAGATAATTTAACATTTGTGAATT
This sequence comes from Bathynomus jamesi, assembly GCA_023014485.1. Taxonomy (NCBI): domain Eukaryota; kingdom Metazoa; phylum Arthropoda; class Malacostraca; order Isopoda; family Cirolanidae; genus Bathynomus; species Bathynomus jamesi. Next base: position 131,013 of record JAJOZX010000092.1, on the reverse strand, counting down.
AACTTACCAAGTAATAAAATGGAAGTAAAATTACAATTCAATGTTGTAAAAAGAAATTTAAACATTTCAAAATTTTGAAAAAATTCAAAATTTTTCACAAAAAGTACTTTTCTTTGAATAGCCAAAACTATATGAAGGAGTTGAGTTGAGATCTATTCCTTAATATATGTTTTTGTACACATATGTATCTTTCTTTACTAGAAGTATCAACTCCCTTACTAATTTTGGACACCTTTATATTAAGCCCCAAAATTGCTGTTAATTTTGCAAATTTTGTGAAAATATCAACTTTTGGAAATTTTTAAAAATAAAAATAAATCCTTTTTTGGTTATTTTTTTATTTCACTCATAAATTTACAACCCATAGAGACTATTAGGAGTATTAAAACAGCTGTGATTGATGTAGAACTAAAACTTTTGAAAATGGTAGTCGTAAAAGTGGGAGGAATTGATGCAAGCTTCAAAATGGAGCCATGTTTAAGTCCTTGTAACTCAGAAACTATTTGTTCCACAGCCTTTTAGCTTGCAAAATTGAAAAGCCCATCAGAAGTTGTATTGGCATGACAAATTTGAAGCTTCTACTCCTATTAGAAGACACTTTTCAAGGCCTCTCAAAATGAAGGCATTGGCCGATCAAGCCCAACATGGGCATTTTTTGTCGAAGGTGGGGCCATTTAAGCAACCATAAAATTAAAAGTGTTTGACTGAGGAAGCTAAAATTTTAGATTTAAGCTATTGAATGGTGTATGAATCAACCCTGAAAACTTGAAGAAAATCGGAGATGGTCACCCGACCAACTTTCTGAAATCTGTACCAGTTGAGCTGGAATGACTCGGCTATCTGAATCAATAGCAGTGGTGATAAGAGATCAGTCGATGAAACCCCACTGCTCTTGGAATCTTTTCAAGATCCCAGTCTCGGGCCCAGAGGTGGGGCCCATCAAAGACTAGAAGACTTGGGCCAGGATGATTTCGTACATATGGTGCCTGCATGCTAGGTAAAGAAGTTGCTTCCCGAGACTCTCCTCAATCTTGATGCAGGCTCCCACATGAATCCCAGTGTTCAATGCCATTGTGTCGAATGATAACTCCTTGATTCATTCAGACAGGTCGTGCTCCCACACAAAATCAATGCAGACACGTGCCGTCTCCACTCCCGTGCCAGCTGGAACTTTCGGAACTCCAAGCAGCTTCTCCTGGCCATTCCCAGTGACCAGCACAGCAATCCGGCCCACAGATCCGTCACCTGTGATTTCAGGCAGCATTTTCCCATCCCAGTGCAACACCAAGGGCTCCTCAGGACAGAATTCTCCCTCTTGATACCCCTCTGCTACTTGCTTCCAAAGCGACTGGTGAGCATGATACATTGTGGAAGAGGAGATGGATACCTTGTTCAAATCATGCCTCAAGGATTGCGCGATGACGGCGTAGGACATCGCTGCATCATGATAAGAAATGTTCATCCAGTCGTACGTGACAGCCACATCCTGAGTGATGAGGTTCCTCGGAGAAGGACATGAAGCAGATGTGGAGGCTGCCAAGGAGGGATCATCTTCCGCAGATGGCAACGCTGAGGACGAGGAGCTGTCTTCAAGAGTAGCAGCTTCTGTAACCATCTTGGCTCGCTCGAATTCCTAGTGTCGTCTCTCCTCCTGCTGTTCCTCTCGATGCCTTTTCCTACTTTCCATTTGGGCCAGCTTCATGTCTGCCAATCCCATACTGCTCTCCGTTGGGTCCTCCTGCTGACTCTTGTAGAAGAGCTTGTCTTCCTCGCTTGTCATCATAGAAAGGGCATTGGAATGACCAATATCGAGGATTTCATTCTTGAGTTCCGCCTTGAACATGTCCTCCGCAACACGACAGCTCTCCTCGGATCTGTTCCTGCTTTTCAACAACTTGTCGTAACGCTGGAGCAGAGCTTCCATTTTCCGAAGAGCGCTGTCCCGCCTCATAGTAGGGATCCGTGCTCTTTTCCAGAACACCATCACAGCATCCAAACAGAGGTTCAGACATTTTCTCCATCCTAGGTTTTCCTGTTTTTGATGGAAGAAGCACTTTTGCAAGACTTGCAACTTCGTTGGCAGGCAGCTACCCAGGATCTCCTTATTCGGGTGTCCAATGAGCCAAACCTCTTTCTTGCTTCGAGTTGCCATGTTTATCTGCAATGAGGAAATATACGAATTAGAAAAGAGTACAAATACGCAATGGTAGACACAACGAGGACAAAACTCGACAACTGACACGAAGGACAGTGTGCAGTGCACCCTTCCATCAGGAAGCAAGGCATCAACTAACACTAGAACAGCTGAAATTAGAAATACCTAAGTAATCTGAAGCGTCAAATCTCTGGACCCCTAAACGTGTTCTGATCTGGTTGAAACCTGTTCAGACAAGTTTCCTCGGCAAAAGGAACAGGGGCATCAATGTGGATTGAACTTCCTTCCACTTCATCCATCAACCACACTGCCATGAAACACCTTAATGTACAGGTAGCCCTCGATTTACGCTGGGGTTAGGTTCTTGGGGGGACAGGTGCAAATGGAACCCTTTATATAATGGAGTCAATGGGAAATCACAGGATTAGGTTCCAGGCACCAAAAATTTTACCTAACCTTTTCAATACTGGAGTATTTAAAGCTCAGAAATAAACTTTTTTTAATTAAAAAAAATGTTTTGTTTTTAACCTACATAAATATAATAAATAAAAAATAAATTAATACATAAAACAATTAAATTTTGTACACTTACCTTCACATGTTTGGAGCCCACACGTGGTCTTATAAGCACCACTGTCAGGCCCCTGCATCCATCCAGTGTCCTCCATCACGTGTACAGATCACGTGAACAGTGCATGATACATATATGATACCGATAAATTTTGTTAAAATAAAAGAAATAAAAGTTTTTTAATATATAATAAATAATGTACTGTACACTACTGTATAATAAAATACTGTATATAATACAATACCGTAATAATAAGAAATTATAAATATAGTACAGTACTAGCTTTACAGCACTTATACAGTATATATATATATATATATATATATATATATATATATTTGTATATACAGTTTTTATATATAGTTACATATTTTTACCATTTTTGACGATTTTAAATTTTTAATTTATAAAAAAAAATTGTAAATATTCATGGCCTTGTGGATAGTGACTGGCGCTATTGCGAATTGCCGCAAATCAGACCAACGCAAAATGAGGGCTACCTGTACATGTATGTATAGTATGTGTTTTGGTGTTTCTGTACGTGTTTTAGTGATGTATGAGGAAATATAGTTGGTCATAGGGAGGGGGTCAGTTGGTCTAGGGATTGATTGTATTTTTTCCCATAAGGTATTAGTCCCTGTATGCACAGTTTCCGTTTACATGGGCATTTTCTGGAACCTAACCCCCATGTATACCGAGGGTCACCTGTATATTCAAGCATTTGTGCATATGTTCTATCAATTGGTTGTTTCTTAGTCCCATCATATTGATTCTAAAACATGTCATACAATAACTTTAATAAATTTTTTCTTATTCTTCAATATTTACTCATCATTCTATGTTGATTCATTTCTAATTGCTTCTTTAATTACACAATTTAATGAAAATCAAATTATAAAAAAAATAAAAAAAAATATAGTTTTCTAAATTCATTTCAAACTTGGGTAATGGTTCAGAATACAAGCGCCACTTAAGCAAAATTTCGAAAAATACCATAGAGACAATGTTGTTTCTCTCATTTAAATATGTTGATTGCATGTCGCATAGTCAAAAAAATGAAGTTAGAAAATTACGAAAAAATATTTATAGCTACAATGAATCTAGGAAATTTTGAGTTAGCAACCCTACTATCATTCATTCACTTCAGTTTGAAAATGGTTTCCTGTTGTTTAGGATAAATCTAACCATCGCTATTACAGTAAATTATTGCCTGTACTCTGTTCCCCCACCCAAAACCCCCGGTTCCCATGGTGGTCCCCCCAGATTGTAGGAGGGGTTAGGGGGGTGAAATCACTTCAAGCAATAATTTACTGTAATGGGGATAGTCACATTCATCCTAAACAACAGGAAACCAATGGTTTTAGCATGTTTTGGTAGAAAACATACAAAAATTAAGGTGGCACCCCTATTCTGAACCATTACCCAAACTTCTATATACACAATATTTACATAACATATAAATGGGTCAATGACCAATACATATATGAAGTTTGGCTACCCCTCAGAAACCAATTTTACAGTCTGGGAGACTTAAAAAAGCAAATGACGATGAATTCCTAGGCTATTTGTCATGAGAATTTTTTCCAGAATGCGAGAATTAGAAATGTTATAAGCAACAATTTTTCATATTATGCGAGACTTTCACAACTTGAAAAGAGAGAATTTCTTCTGGTGGATTTTGAAGTTTGGGTGGTAGGCCTACTTTCTGCAGGTAAATTTTAGACTGCATTTTCACTGGTAATATTTAAATTACACTAGTTATGCCTAAAACTACATAATACCACAAGGATGACTAGTATATGTGAATAATGAAGAGAACTTATTAAACTTATATCCCATGGACTAAAGTACCTTTTGCATTTCATTTGGAAAACATGAAGCTACTGGGGCCTACCAAGGTTATCGAAGTCATGAGCTATATTTTATAGGCTTATAATAAAATTTTGTAAAACGTCATCTCAAGTCAGCTAATTAACATACAACTATTTACTACTACCAAAGTAGCCTACATGACTTAAGTTAAAAATATACACTATTTACAATCTATTTACTATTTACCATTTAAAATCTTCCAAACGTCATCTAATTAGCATACAATTATTTGCCTGAACTTTAAACGTTGATGTCAGAAGTAAAATTCGCTCCTGATTTGTTTTCTTTAAATGTTATCGTACATTACTATACAAAAAGAGAAGCAAAAAAACCTGCCAATTTCGAAGTACATGGTAGTGGTACGTGATAGTGGCAACACTCTCTGCTGTGCTCCAAGTTTTTTTTACAAATTGTTGAAGGATTATTATTGATTGTGTCGATTTTCGTTTATTGGGATTATTAAATTATAAATAGCTCTATTCCTAAGCTTAATTTAACTGGGTATTCTTCTGGTGGATTATTCAGGTTGTAGCTATGTAGATATATAGCTGTATAGATAACCATGTGATGTCTACAATTAGTACAGTAGTAGTATTGATGAATGATCCACAAGATCAAGGTTTTGAAGTTAATGTACAGCTAGTAGATGTGTGACAATCTGCAATTAGCAGAGATCAATTGGATCTTAATTTTGCATGTAACTGTATTTATGGTTTGTTTATATTAACAGTGGAGACACCCAGATGGGCCCCTAGTGTGCCCACTATAAAATTTTTACCATATATTTGGAGAGATCTGGGGGTTCATTCAGTGCAAGCCCAACATTTTGGTTCATTAGCCTAGGCCCCCATTAGCTCATTCCATTCAGGGAATAGCCTAACTTAGACCTTAAAGCTTTTAACTGAGTTAAAGAATAGTATTTAAGATTAAGTATAAATAGCTCTATTGCTAAACATTAAGCTTAATTTAACTTGGTATTCATATAGATCTTGGGGTTCATTCAGTGCAAGTCCAACATTTTGGTTGATTAGCCTAGGCTTAGCCATTCCATTCAGGGAATAGCATAACTTAGACCTTAAAGCTTTTAAATGAGTTAAAGAATAGTATTTAAGATTACTTTAGACTGACTATAAGGTTTGTAAGAAGCAGTGGTGGGCACCGTTAACCAAAAAGTTAACTTCGATAACGATAATCCGTTAACCCCAATTTTTAACTCCGATAACGATAATCCGATAATTTTACTACAAAGTTAACGGAAGTTAACGATAATCCGTTAACGATAACTATTTCTTTACTAACATTTAAAAAAATCAAGGAAAAAAGCTTTAAAACCCATAGAAAATGTTTATTTATGCAAAATCCAACAATAAATAGGTATTTAAATGTATTTTTATCAAGTTTTGCAACTTTTTTGCTTAATAACTTTTTTTTTTATTTTTAATAAAAAATGTACTGATTACATGTTTTGAAACCCTTGTAACCACTAACCATTAACTAAATTTTAATTTACCAGAGAATTATTATGGCGGGAACTGAAAGGTAAAATTAAATTTTAGGCACATTTATTAAAGACTATGACACAATGTGCTGGTTGCCCTTCAGAAAGACCAACTTCTCAAAGTTAGGCCCAACTGCCAGTCTTGACCTCTTGGGCCTCCCCAACCTCCCCTTGCGAGATCTGGAAGCAGACTGAAGTTATGGCGGTTTGAATTCATTCGCGGAGCGGTGATCTTCCGTGAATGACTCCTCGCAGTTAACGTGTTAACGGACTTTAACAGACTAAATATCGAGTTATCGGAAGTTAACTGGTCCGATAACGATAAATGGAAATTAACTTCCGTTAATAGTCCGTTAAAAAAGTTAACTTCGTTAATTAACTGTTATCGGATTAACGCTTTAGTGCCCAACACTAGACTAAGAAGGAAGTTAGGGAAGGGGTTAAGGCTGTAGCATGTGAGAGTTGTGATGATTGGTATCACCCAGCAGTCAGCCTGTATCAAGATTATAGAACAAATGTACAGGGGTATGAAGTCACTATTAGAAAATCTAGAAGAGCCATTGCTGTCCCAAGGCGATATGATGACAAAGCTGATTGATGCAACATTGCTTGTAAAGTTGTGTATATTAAGTTAAGGTGTATATATATATCCATCCAGGTCCGGCGCCAGCCTATTTGGCGCCCTTAGCAGGACTGCAGCTGGCGCCCCCACCCGCCTCCCACTTCACGATTGGGTTTGCCCACAAAGTAATCAAGTTACCATATTGAAGAAACTATTTGCCTTACACTGATCTATTTTAATTTGCTAATACATACATTTATTATAAAATTATAAAATCATTTCACAGTTCAAGAAAGTGTCATGACCAATCAAAACAGCGAGTAAAGCGAGGCATATGTAGTAACAAATCAGAACGCTCAAAAGTGCTAAAATATGCGTGCAAAAAGGACATATCTACTGTTTTTTCCAAGCAAGAAGGGCATATGTCACATAAAAACAGTTATTCGCTTATTGACGACTCCCGGAACTCATATTAAGCCGTAAATAAGCCGAGTCGCTTATTGACGACTCCCGTCTGTGTGCGCAACATTTTTAAATCGCTTATTTACGACTCCCGTCCCTAAAGGGTTAAAGGTCGTGATAGTGAAAGTTCTATAATGACCCAATAAGATGAATAAGTTAATTATGTAAATATCAGTCAAGCTAAACTGGTGTACATACGTCGTACAACCTTTCATCATTTGTCTATGCTTCTCATTCCTTCATTATTTTTTTCATGTTGTTCTTACATAATACTATCAGACGTGCACAGGGCGGGAGGCGCTGGCGCCCCCCAGATCTTTGGCGCCCTTAGCATTTACTAACCTCGCCTAATGGAAGCGGCGGCCCTGTATCCATCTCATAATTGTAAGGTTAGTGAAAAATTCACTTAATTTAGAGCTAGCATTTTTGGGCTCTTGTGGCATCATTGTTTGGGCACTCTTGTGGCATAATTTTTTTGGGGCACTGGCGCGTCCTTTCTACTCGTTTGTTGAATGCGGCACTTACAGGGCGTGGTTTTATAGAGAGCTCTCTTGCAATTCAGTTTGGTTGTTTAGATACAAGATTGTTGCATCGTGCAATGGTGCAGGTTGTGTTGTTGTTGCAAGGTTTAGAAAGAAGACCATAAATAGTGCCCCTTTTGTTTTTTTATCTTAATTTTATGCAACTGAGGCCTAAGATAGGCCCACATCGAATCAGCAACTCTGAGGTAGGACCTCCAAGTTCGTAAGTTTTAGTCTAGCTTAATTAATTAACAACCCTGAGGTAGGACCTCCAAGTCCGTAAATTTGTGTTAGTCTAGCTTAACTTAGGCTAAGTTAAAGTAGCCCCTCAGAGCTTGGCCGTTCAAGGCTCAGCTGGGATTCTGGTCCTTCGTAATCGGATTCTAGCCCAAGACTGAGTCAGTGACTATTTATCGGCAAAGTTCTGATCGTGCAAATTGTAGCCTAAGTTAGGCCTGGACGGGTTGAAACTTGAGTATAATTGAGTTAAGGTCACAGGGTAGAAAGTTTGGTCGCCCAATTGCGAAACTTGGCCATTAGTCTGTTGTTATTTTGGGCCTACATTTGGTTTTATTGTTCGTAGGCGAAGGTTGGAGACTTCAGTGCGCCAGTTACTTGAATGAAAAATTTGGTATTCCAGACTGGCAGGGCCAGCGAGAGCTGCCACGGGCCCCGGGTAAGGATTGGTATATGGCCCTCCCCCTGTTTACTCAGTATTTTATTATGAATATTTTTTGTGTATATAACAAGCAAACTGATTATATGTCCATGTCACTATTCACATGAATATGTGTAGAAGTAGGGGTTAGTATAAGGCGGCCATAAGGCGATGTAAACAGGAAGAAGAGTCTATTCGAGCATCAAAAGCCTGTGAAGCTCGTATAAATAACGATAATAAAAAATTTTGGAAATTTGTTAAGAATCAAACGGGTGTCAAAAATGTCCTCCCTCCGACAATTGATGGGGTGTCGGGGGAGGATGAAATTGCAAAGCTGTGGAAAAACCACTACTCTAACATTCTTAACATTGTGAGTAGGGATAATCTTAAGATAGATTGCAGCGAAACGCCTGTGGGAGGGACAAGGGAAAATACTTTGATATCAGTTTCTGAAGTAAAGAGGTTAATTAAAGAGTTAAAGACTGGTTCTGTGTCAGGGGTAGATGACCTATCGAATGAGCACTTAAAATATGCCAATGACCTAGTATGTCTGCATATATCATTGCCCCTATCAGCCATGCTTGCTCATAGCTATATCCCTGCAGAGTTCATGAGGGTATATATCTTGCCCCTGTTCAAAAATAAGTACGGAGACATTCTGTCCAGCAATAATTACAGGCTTATTGCTGTCGCTTTCTGCTTCTCGAAACTACTAGAAAAACTCTTGTTACTCCGATTAAATGATTTCCTATGAACATCTTCTAATCAATTTGGTTTTAAAAGGTCCCACTCAACTGACCTGTGTATCTATGTACTTAAAGAAACAATATCTAAATACATTGACAGTAATTCAACTATTTATAGCTGTTTCCTAGATATAAGTAAGGCATATGATAGGTTGAATCACAATATTTTATTTGAAAAACTAGAAGACAGGAAGGTTCCCATGTACATATTAAACGTATTGAAATTTTGGTGTTCCCACCAATCTTTCACCGTTAGGTGGGGCAATGTACTGTACTATCCGAGTGTTTTGGCTCCTCTTGCGGGGTGAGACAAGGCTCCTTGCTCTCCCCTATGCTGTTTAATGTGTATATTGACGGATTAATTGCTTCACTTAATGAGGCAACAGTGGGATGTTGTATAGATAGCACAAGGATAAATAATTTAGTTTATGCCGATGATATGGTGTTAATAAGTCCCTCTGTTAAAGGTCTGGATCGACCACTAAAAGTCTGCGAAGTGTATTCGCAGAAACATGATATTCTTTTTAATGTTACAAAAACTAAGGTTATGCAATTTCATCCTAAAAGCTGTAATCAGCCAGCTGATATAAGGTTTAAAATGAATGGTGAAGTAATTGAGGAAGTACAAGAGTTTAAGTATTTGGATCAAACTATTACCAGCTCCTTGAGTGATGACTCGAATATAAGAAAACAATCTCGAAGCCTGTGTGCTAAAGCGAATATGACCATAAGGAACTTTCGATTCTGTACAAGTGAAGCTAAAGACACTCTCTTTCGTACTTTCTGCAGTAATATATACGGACAGCAACTCTGGGTGAATTATAAAAAAGGTTCTGGCAGAACCCTAAATTTGCTGTAGAACAGGTCTTTTAGACTCTTACATAAATTATCCCCGAGATCATGGCCGTTTCCTGGCATAAGCAGACTAAGCGGCCGCTTAAGGCCCCGGTGCTACTAGGGGGCCCCTAGACAGGCTCCCATGTCATAGCTCAGTGGGCAAGAATAGGAATATAGCTGAAGTTATTATTAATATTATTGTTATTATTATTATTATTATTATTATTATTATCCTTATTGTTATTATTATTTTTATTATTATTATTATTATTATTATTGTCGTATTAATTAAAGTTTTTGTATGAGACAAATGTGATAAAACGGAGACAAACGAAACGTTTTGGTCGTTATGTGTAAATAACTATTGTGAGATCTTACTTCTATATTATTTAACTTTATTCTTACTATATGCTTATACTTTCCTAAATGCTTAATTTTTCTAGTATTGTAAAACATTATTTCACTAATTTACTAATTATTAAGAGATTTTGTAACACTTTAAAACCTAGGATTATTTTCGTTATGTTTTCAAGTTTATTAATTCTTTTCTCATCTTTTTCAGATAATGTGAATTTTGTTGGTTAAAACCTAAATGGTCTGATTATTTGAATGTATTTGATTAACGTTACAATTACAACAATTATTATTATTATTATTATTATTATTATTATTATTATTATTATCATTATTATCATGACTATTATTATTTAGCAGATTAGTTGTGGTTAACTAGATGTGACTTCGTGCATCTTGGAAAATGAAACGACATTATCCATCAGGAGCTGAAAAACGGAAAAAGAAGAAAATAGAGGAGGAGAAGTTTTCCAGTAGCACAGGTGAGATGTGCCACTTGTATATTCTTATGATTACAGTTCAGGCAACTAGGTTAGGTAGACCATCAAGCTAGGCAAGTGTCCAGAAATCGTGTAGAGTAAGCTAGTCTCTGTAATATTTATAATATTTCGAAATGTGAAATTTAATGGATCACATCACCTCAAATTCTGTTCACGCAGATCAATTATCAAACAAGATAAGAAAGAGTATTTTAGCAAAAATTAATACAACATGTGATGTTATGTTCTTCTCAGGAGCACTACTGAAATATTTGGAAAAGCCATCCTCAGCAAAGCCTGATGAGCATCATGAGCCAACAGCAGGACCATCCTCTATGCAACCTCAAACACCAGTAGAAGTAGAGCCTGATGAACCAACAAGTGGCCCATCTTCTGTTCAGCTTCAAACACCACACACAGGCATTTCTACTGAGCAACAAGAACCAAGATCTGCTCCACCGCTTGATCCGTATGACTGGCCAGTTGTCCTGTCAGATGCCTTGAAGACAGATCTGGTGTCTCGAGGACCATTTCAAATCAGTCCAGATTTCACATTCCCTAAAAGAGAGGACGGTAGAGGCGTTCCTCACCATTACATGAACAGAACATTAATTAATGGGGAAAAAATAAAGCGAAGCTGGCTGATGTACTCTAGAAGGAATGATGCTCTTTATTGCTTCTGCTACAAGTTGTTTTCAAGGAAGTCGTACAAACTAATTACGGATGGACTTTCAGAGTGGATAAACGTTGGTTTTCTTCTGAAAGGCCATGAAAATAATTCAGAACATGCAGATAACATGGCAACATGGAAGGATCTGGAACTGCGGCTAAAAACTGGGAGGACCATTGACCAAACTGAAAGGTCATTAATGGAGGTAGAGCGAAGACGCTGGCGAGATGTTCTCACACGCAGTGGCGTACCGAGGGGGGGGGGCAGGGAGGGGCAATTGCCACTGGGCGCTAAATGTAGGGGTGCCAAATTGTGATGTTAATGAAAAAAAATTATATAAGTACAAAAGAAATATAGAAATATCGCAAAGGCCATTACAATTTTATCCCCCTGAATATTGTCATATTTTGTTTCCGATCTTATTCACTAGCAGGCACGTGCACAGGGGGGTGGGGGCAGGGCTTGTGCTGAGGTGGTACGGAACGGTACGCCGTACCGGTTGTTAAATTTCTTGTTCAAATTGTACTGGTTGTTAAACTGCTGAAGCAGAACGTACCGACGCCACTTATGAAACTGAATTTATTATTATTATTTTATTTTATTGAAACTTACGAATTTTTTATGCTTTACTTTTCCGAAAGGAAAATAAAGAGTTACAAAGTTAAATTATGTTGTGGAATTGATCGGTAATTTTCAATGGCAAATTTGGCAGCACAAATAAACTTTATTTAATTGTTTATTTATTAATTTACCATTATTTGTGGCAGTCAACCATAATGATAAGGCCCTTTTTTGCGCTCTTACAAGTTGCTTAAGCAAACTTAAGCAGTTTCCACTGAATTTCTCGTTTGCGTTCGTTATTTTTGTTTACGATTCATGAGTTGCTAAAAAAAATACGTCTTTACTCATAGACTGCTGTAAATATTTATATTTCAGTGTATATATTGTAATTCAAAGTTACATCTCAAGCCCTGGGTGGGGGGGGGGGCTACAGGGGCTATACGGGTCTAATACGGGAACTCTGACTTGAAGTTGACGCGTCACAGTGCAGGCACCAGGCAGCAGTCCGAGTCAGTCATTCGCAGACACTCTGGTAGTCTGGTTGCGTTGTTGTCCGTGCGGCCGTGCCATTGTAAGCATTATTTTTGTCCTTTATTTGTTTTATAACTTTTAACAGTTATTATTGGTTACACATTATTTATGCTTAGGCTAGAGTATAGTGTTTCCCAAACTGGTGGGCGTGAGGTAGATACAGATTTTAATTATTATTATTATTATTATTATTATTGATTTTTATTAATTTTTTTATGGATTTTGCTTGTAGGTATGGCGTGTTATGCAATACCCAGTCGTGGCTCCTTGAGAAAGTTTATGATTTTCTTGTTTAATTATCTTGTAGTTAGGTGCTTGACTGCGCTGTGGTGATATGACTGTGTGATGCGTAACTATGGTGCGGTGTTTGACTGATTTGGCGTGTGACTGGTGTGGTGTTGTGTGTGATTGTGTGATGTGGTTTATGACTGTGATGTGTGAATGAGTGTTGTGGTGTGTGACTGTGGTGTGTGGTGTGACTGTGATGTGTGTGATGCATGACTGTGTGGTGTGGTGTGTGTGGCTGTGGTGTGGTGTGTGACTGTGTGGTGTGATGTCTGACTGGGTGGCTGGTGTGTTGTGTAACTGTGGTGTAGTGTGTGATTGTGGTAGTTATTATTATTATATTATTATTATTATTATAAATACTGCTAGTTGTAGTTGTATTGTCAATGTTTGATTGCTTTATATTGATCAATGTTCTCTCTTTCTTTTAGGCTATTGGTTAGCACGATGTGCGACATTGGAATGAGTGGATCAAGTGGTAAGAAGAAATTGAGTGGGGCGCAGGGCAGAAAACGAAGAGCAGTGTAAGAGTCCAGTTTTATTTATTTAGACCTTTACAAGTTTACGTAGATAATTAACTATATGCCAGGGTCACCAGCGCCCAAGTACTAGATTGGCATCCGGCACTGCGGCGCAAAGTTAATTTTAATAAAAGAAGGGAAGGACTGATTATTAAATCAATATGAATTTTTATATTTTATTGACAACAATTAATAAGTATATGCAAAGGGGATTTTTACCCGTAACAACTTTGATGGACTTATAATGGCGAGATTAAATAATGGCCCGTTTGGCTAATATATAACAGTCTGCAAATAATACTGATTATAATAATGAATAATAATACAGTAATAATAATAGTATAGTAATAATAATAATAATAACAAAGATAATAATAACAAAGATAATATCAATAATAACTAAAAGATAATAGTAACAAAGATAATAATAGTAACAATAATAATAATAACAAAGATAATGATAAAGATAATAGCCACAATGACAACCTTGTCAAAAAGGAACTTTGCTTGCTGGCGGGGTGATTTCGAATAATAATGGTTTTTTTTGGCGTCCTTTGTGTTGTCGTTGCACACAAGTTTGTTTTTACTTAATAATTTTACCAACCAGCCAATAATCCTTAAAAGCCCATTCATGTCTAGTCACACCACACTGAATTCTTAAGCATTAAATTTGATCACTGGACATATTTAACTTGTATTTATTTATTTATTTATTTATATTTAAATATTTCACTCATGCCAATTTGTGGCAGTTTTCACTAATAAAGAATACTCTTGTGGTGCAAGGCACTACAAGTACTGCCCCCCAAAAACATGGTTGTCAGGGGTAAAAAAAAACACTTAAATGTCAAAACGCACTGGCTTACGAATGACTCTTCCAGAACGAGTCGTTGTTTGCTTTTGGATGGCAATATCCTGCAGCACTGGTTCTGAAGGCATGGATGGTGCTACAGGTGCAGTAGGGACATTGGGGGAAGGGGATTCTTGGTGCCTGTGCGATGGAGCCACTGGCTGGTTCAAAGACAGTTGGTTGCGATAATGAAGGAGAATTGGAAGAGGGATGATAGATTGTTGTACCCTCGGATGAGGTGGTGGTACATAGGATTTAGGAAGGGTAGATTGCTGTACCTGTATATGAGATGAAGGTACAGAAGATTGAGGAGGGATAGGTTGCTGTACCTGTATTTGAGGTGGAGGTACAGAAGTTGAGGAGGATAGATTGCTGTACCTGTATTTGAGGTGGAGGTACAGAAGATTGAGGGAGGATAGGATCTTTTGTTGGAGAAAAATCAAGGTATGCTGGTTTCAAGCGGTCCACAGAAACAGTTTCACGCTTGCCCACCTTGTCAATGATGAAAGTTTTGGGTTTACGGTCTAGCACAAGGAAGGGACCATCATAGGGGCAGTGAAGAGGGTAGCGGTGAGCATCATGTCTCAAGAAAACATGTGTGCAAGTTTGTAAATCAGGGGAAACGAAGGTAGTTTGTGAAGTGGAAGTTCTAGGTGCTGTGGGACGAATTTGCTTCATAACAGAGCGTAATGTCTTAACATACGAAGCAGGATCACATGCGGGGTTAATGGGTGTAGGTGTGAAAAATTCTCCGGGTAACCGGAGTGTGGTACCGTAAACTAATTCTGCTGCAGAGCATGCAAGATCAGTCTTCAGAGCAGTACGAATTCCGAGTAGGATTAGGGGTAGCCTGTCCACCCATGTAGTAGATGGATCAGTGGCTCGCAAGGAACTTTTAAGTTGACGATGGAAGCGTTCTATCACCCCATTGGATTGCGGGTGATAGCTTGTTGTTCTGATGCGCTCAGTCCCAAGAAGGAGCATGAGTTCCTTCCATAAGGCCGATTCAAACTGGGCACCTCTGTCTGTGCAAATGGTTGCAGGTATTCCAAAACGGGAAACCCAACATGAAACAAAGGCGTGAGCTACTGCAGAAGCAGTACAAGAAGTCAAAGGAACAGCTTCTGGCCATCTTGTGAACCTATCAATGACAGTGAGAAGATAGGTATAACCTCGAGAAGAATAGAGGGGGCCGACTATGTCTAGGTGTATGGCCTCAAAACGAGCCTTTGGCAAAGGAAAGGTACCAATTTCTGACTTTGTGTGTCGGTGAACTTTGGCACGCTGACATTGAAGGCAAGATCGAGTCCAATTGCGGATATCTTTGTGCATACTTGGCCATACAAACCTAGCTGCAATTAATTTTTGGGTGGCCTTAATTCCCGGGTGAGAAAGGGAATGGAGTTTAGCAAAAACAGCTCTTCGCAGCCCTTGTGGGACCAACGGTCGAATATGCTCAGTCGAGACGTCACATAAAATTAGTAAGTCTGACTTGGGTTCAACTGGTAAAGAGCGGACTTGCAATGAAGTGGGTGAATTAATAAGAGTTTGGAGGTCTGTATCCGTGGACTGAGCCTTAGCCATCTCTGAAAGGTTGATGTGAGAGTGTCCAGGGTCAGAAATTGCTGAGATGCGAGACAGCGCATCCGGCACAACATTCAAAGAACCTGAAATGTGTCGAATGTCTGAAGTAAATTGAAGAATAAAATCAAGGTATCTTCGCTCATTAGGAGCATGAGAGTCTGATTGAGAATGGAGAGCAAATATTAACGGACGATGATCCGTAAAAATGCTAAAGTCACGTCCTTCCAGGAATGACCTGAAATGACGGATGGAGAGGTATATCGCCAGCAACTCTCGACCGAAAGTGCTGTACCTCATTTGTGAAGGTGAGAGCTTGCGTGAAAAGAATGCGAGAGGTTCCCAAACGCCTGAAACAAGCTGCTGGAGCACTCCTGACACGGCAACGTCAGAGGCATCAGTGGCTAAGTTCAGAGGAGCGTCTGGTTGAGGGTGAACAAGGCATGTAGCTCGTGCTATAGCCTCTTTTGCTTGTGAAAAAGCGTTGGTAGCTTCGGGGTTCCACAGAACTGCAGTGGATCTGCCCCTTTTTGATTGGCGAAGAAGAGAGGTTATGGGTGCAAGAATGTTTGCACACTGAGGAATGAAGCGATGGTAGAAGTTTACCATCCCTAAAAGCGGCGAAGTTGCTTTTGAGTTTGCGGTTGTGGGAAAGACCTTATGACAGATACTTTATTTTCGAGAGGAGAAATGCCCTTCGAAGTAACTTTGTGTCCTAAGAAGGTGAGTTCATCTACAGCAAAGACACATTTTTCAGGGTTTAGCAATACACCATATTCTGCCAACCGAGAAAAAACTAAGCGTAAATGTTGAATATGTTCTGAGGGAGAAGAACTTGCGATGAGAATGTCATCGACATATGTGAAAGTGAAGGAGAGACCTCTCAACACTTCATCAATGAAGCGTTGAAAAGTTTGGGCTGCATTACGCAGTCCGTATGGCATTTTTGTCATTTCAAATAACCCAAAAGGGGTTGTTATAGCAGTTTTATGTACATCATCAGGGTGTACAGGAATTTGATGAAAGGCTCGCACCAAGTCAAGGCGTGAAAATACTGTGGTGCCATGGAGAGCAGAAGTAAAATCGTGTAAGTGAGGAAGGGGATAGCGATCTGGAATCGTGTTGTCATTCAAAGCACGATAATCTCCACATGGACGCCAGTCTCCAGGTGTAGGTTTTGGGACCATGTGTAAAGCAGAGGCATACGGGCTACTTGAAGGCCGTATAATACCGAGTTCAAGCATGTGTTCAAACTCTCGTCTCACAATTGCAAGACGATCTGGAGCTAAGCGACGTGGGCGGGTGAAAACAGGTGAGCCTACCGTATCAATACGGTGGACAACAGTGTGTTTAATAGGGGTATCCTTAGAACAGGGTTGAGTAAGTGAAGAAAATTCATTTAGGAGCTGCTCTATAGCAGGTGAGCACTGTGGCAGAGAACTTGCCAATAATGAAGAGGGGTGCACGGTAGGAGAACCAATTACTGAAAGATATGTGACATTATCAATTAATTGTGCTCTACGAACATCGACTAATAAATCATTAGCAGAAAGAAAATCAGAGCCTAACATTGGAGTATACATCCGCGACAAGAAATATCCAGCGGAAAACACGTCTAAGTCCAAGAGAAACTGAAATAGAACGATGTCCATAAGTGTGAATAGATGAAGAATTAGCTGCACGTAAAATGAAAGGAGAAGGTCCGTTTGCACGGTCTGCGGCTGTTGCAGGAATAACACTGTATTGAGCTCCAGTGTCAATAAGGAATGCATAGCCTGAAAGTGGATCATGCAAGGTGAATGTTGGACCAGGTGGTGCAGTAGTTTGTGAATCATTAAATTTTTGTGGAAGAAGGTTAGTATTGCTGTGGGAAGGAGTTTGTGTTGTATTTGGAGAATTAGTTGGGGGTATTAAATTAGCTGTGGTTGAATAAGTAGGTTGCGATTCTTTAACTTTACTTGCGTACGTAGGTGTTGGTTTGACAGTGTTAAATGAGGTAGTGGTAGGGTTAGTTGAAGTAAGGATAGGAGGAGAGGCTTGAGAGGCTGTAGCGTCAGACGCCTGTGACACCAGCCTGGTTAGTTTAAAGGAGGGTTAGGAGTCCATGGGCAAGGTGTGAGACAGCGCGTTGCACGATCTTTAAACTTTTCATGATACCAGCAAGGAGGGGTATGAACAGTAGACTGTGGTAAGGAAATAGGTTGAGAATGGGGCTGAGTAGTGGGGATTGAGGATTGAGGATGAGGTAAGGCTAATAGATTTGGATTAGGAGCAACCAACTGACCTGTTTGCGGTGGCTGTGGTTGTAGGAGAACGAGGCGTTGTCCAGGTTCATATTGGGAGGCTCTAATTGGACCAGAGGGTCGTCCTTGTCTTGAAGAACTTCTCTCTCGTTCCCTGTTGTTAGCTAGCTCTATTCGGAGAGCTTTAAATTCTTCTTTAAGTGTTCGTAGAATTTCGTTGGATACTTTAAGACCTTGTGCAGCCGGACTCAGATTGTCGTCCTGCGTGGCACAGATTTGGGGGTGATGGGTGTGGTTATCTACTTGGCCAAGGTGGATTTCAATCATCATCTTATCAGCTGTTTTGGCCATTGTGAGGAGGTCTGTATCATCTGGCATACAACGGAGCATTGGCCGTAGGGCAGTAGGGAGACCATTGAGGAAGCGGCGTCGCATTAAGGGTGAGTTTTTATCGTCTTCATTGGTCTGTCCAGCCAGGTCTTGCAGATGTCTCAGGAAGGCTGTTGGCGTTTGATCCCCAAGAACTTGGTCCTTGAGTAGAGCATTGAGTCGCTCTTCTTCTGATTGGCCGAGTCTCCTGACTAACTCGCTGAGGAGGCTCTCAAAAGCTTGGTCAGACGGAGGCAATAGAGTTACATCCCGCACTACTTTGTATACTTGTGTAGGCAGGAGGTTCTTTGTGACAAGGAACTTGGTTCGTGGGTCCGTAACTCCTTTTATCTCAAAATAATCCCGCAGTTGACTCACAAAGATTCCAGGCTCTTCAGCGGTGAATTGTGGAGTGGTAGGCTGATACATTGTGAGAAAGTCCGTTATAGGTGGTGAATTTGGAGTACCACCATTGGATGACCCTAGGTTGTGTTGGTCATTGTGGCTATTATTTGTTACAAGGTACTAAAAAAAATTTAAAATGTGTCACAAACTGACAAGATTTCAACAAATGTTGTTGAATGTAAATAATGGCTTCAGGTAAGCTTGGTTGAGTATGAGACTCAATTGAGTTATGAATGCCAATAACAAAAAGTTACGAAAATTTTTTTTTTTTTTTTTTTTTTTTTTATGATGTAGCCCAATATTAGCAGAAAAATAGTCTGCGTATAGGCTTTACAAATAAGTAAAAAATTTTTTATGATGTAGCCCAATATTAGCAGAAAAATAGTCTGCGTATAGGCTGTTTACAAAATATAAGTAAAAAAATTTTTTTATGATGTAGCCCAATATTAGCAGAAAAATAGTCTGCGTATAGGCTGTTTGCAAAATAAGTAAAAAATTTTTTTATGATGTAGCCCAATATTAGCAGAAAAATAGTCTGCGTATAGGATGTAAATTTGCATAAAAAAACTTTAGAAAATGCTGAATTTATAAAAAGGCAAAATAAAAGGAATATATTTTGCAATAGAATACACTTCCAGTACAGGTGAGTGCTTTGTACTAGTGAATTTAATAAAATTATAGATGCAGACTGAATATATTGACAAAAATTGAGAAAAAACTTTTAGAAATTTTTTTTTTTGCATAAATTACGGTGTTTGGTCACTCCAGGAGGTTACCAATTGTAAGAGTCCAGTTTTATTTATTTAGACCTTTACAAGTTTACGTAGATAATTAACTATATGCCAGGGTCACCAGCGCCCAAGTACTAGATTGGCATCCGGCACTGCGGCGCAAAGTTAATTTTAATAAAAGAAGGGAAGGACTGATTATTAAATCAATATGAATTTTTATATTTTATTGACAACAATTAATGAGTATATGCAAAGGGGATTTTTACCCGTAACAACTTTGATGGACTTATAATGGTGAGATTAAATAATGGCCCGTTTGGCTAATATATAACAGTCTGCAAATAATACTGATTATAATAATGAATAATAATAATATAATAATAGTATATAATAATAATAATAATAACAAAGATAATATAACAAAGATATATAATAATAACTAAAAGATAATATAACAAGATAATAATAGTAACAATAATAATAATAACAAAGATAATATAAAGATAATAGCCACAATGACAACCTTGTCAAAAAGGAACTTTGCTTGCTGCGGGGTGATTTCGAATAATAATGGTTTTTTTTTGGCGTCCTTTGTGTTGTCGTTGCACACAAGTTTGTTTTTACTTAATAATTTTACCAACCAGCCAATATAATCCTTAAAAGCCCATTCATGTCTAGTCACACCACACTGAATTCTTAAGAATTAAATTTGATCACTGGACATATTTAACTTGTATTTATTTATTTATTTATTTATATTTAAATATTTCACTCATGCCAATTTGTGGCAGTTTTCACTAATAAAGAATACTCTTGTGGTGCAAGGCACTACAGCAGCACAGGCCAAGGAAGCAAAGAAGTTAAGCAAGTGTATGCGTTCCTACTTTACAGTCAAAGAAGGGAGAAAAGAAAAGGATGATAAATCTAGCGAAGAAGAACAGTTTTCAGGTGAGCAACATACACCAGAAATGCAAGAAGCCGAGTCTGATCCTGAGATGGAACAACATGTATCTGACCATGAAGTGGGTAAAGATCAATCTGATGCTCTAAGTGAACCTCCAAGCTTACCTAAAGGCGCAGAGGTACTTGAAACATGTGATGTGGGGTTTCTTAGATTTGATGACCAAATGCTGCCTGTTGTGCCACAAAATCTACGAACAGAGATGGTTTCTCTTGGATCTGAACCATTCCAACACAAAGATGGGCCTTTTGAAGCTAAGGATAAGCCGGATGGACGAGCAATGACCAAATCATGGTTCAAACGCAAACTCCCTAATGGCCAAGAAGTAAATAGATCTTGGCTTCTCTACTCTCCATCAAGAAGATCAGCATACTGCTTTTGTTGCTTGTTGTATTCTTCTGCCTCAAGAAACACTCGGTCTTCATTTGAACTGGTTCAAGGATTCAACAGCTGGAAGAAGACAGAAAAAGTTTCTGCTCATGAAAAAGTGTGAATCACAGACTGGCCTTCAGAACCTGGAAAGAGACCGAAAGACGAATAAAAAAGAAGGCGACTATCGACGCCAGTCTTGAAGAACAAATCAACAAGGAAAAAGAGAACTGGAGGCAGGTTTTGAAACGTATTTTAGATTGCATCAAGTTTTTGGTCTGCCAAAATTTGGCACTCCGTGGTCATGTAGAAAAGCTGGAACTCATGACAGACATGAACGTTGGTAATTTCTTATCACTGCTTAACCTTGTGTCACATTATGATCCCAACCTGAAGCAGCATCTAGAATATGCTCAGCAGAATCCAAAGCATGTGTCATATCTGTTGCCCCGGATACAGAATGAGTTCACTCAACTTCTTGCTCTTTCTCTTCGAAACAAACTTCTCCAAGACATTCGCAAGAGCAAGTACTATGGAATGTTATTTGACTCTACACCTGACCTAGGTCATAGAGAGCAAATGTCACAGGTTTTTCGGTATGTGGACATCGATTTTGACAAGAAGACTGTTGAGGTGAAGGAAGTCTTTCTTGGTTTTATTCATATTTACGGAAAAAACTGTATCACACATCGAGAGTTGTATCGTTGAAAGACTGGAGACAGGTGGAATCAACCTCCAAGATTGTCGATCTCAATGCTCTGATAATGCAGCTGTCATGTCAGGCTATCTCTCTGGGGTTCAACAAAGAATATCTGCCCGAAGTCCAACAGCAACTTTTGTGAACTGTGACAACCACAGCCTGAATTTGTGTGGCGTACACGCTACCAGTCAAGAGCCCATTGTCATGACATTCTTTGGAACAGTTGAGGGCATCTCTGCTTTCTTTTCTCGTTCGACACTTCGTTGGTAGCGCATGAAAGAAGTGATACCTATTGCAGTGAAGCGGGAAAGTGATACTCGCTGGAGTGGTTGAGCTGATGCTGTGAAAGCAATTCATCATGGGATTGAGCCTCTGTTGGAACTGTTCGAGAAGTTTGGGGAAGATGAAAGTAGCACACCTGAAACAAGAGGAGAGGCAGTTCAACTATAACATGCTATTATGTCCTTCAATTTCTTGACTCTGTTGCATTTCTGGAATCCGGTTTTGAGCAAGATCAACCGAGTACAAAAGCGACTGCAAGACCCAACAATGAACTTTCAGGATGCATACTTGGACACCAAAGCCCTGCAAGAAAACCTCACTGAAGAGCGTGAAGCAATCACCAAGGAGGCTGTTGAGAAAGGAGAAGAACTTTGCAAAGAATGGGATGTTCCAATTGAAACTATGCGAAGAAGAAGACGGAAAATTATGTCTGGAGAATTGGCCAGAGATGCAGGGTTGTCAGCGAAACAGAAAGTTTCCCGAGTTATGAACACTGTGCTTGATCGGTTGAACATGGAAATGTGTGACAGATTCAGACGGTTGAAGGAGTTGAATAACAAATTTGGATTTCTCCTTGATGTGCAGAAGCTCGGAGGCTTGAACAGTGCTACCCTGAAAAAGAAATGTGACAATGCTGCTACATTTTACGATGTGGATATCAATGGCAGTGACTTGTATGTTGAAGTTGAGGATTGCAAAATGCTCATGTCAGCTCGTCAAGATGTCAAAGTGACTAGCCCTAAGCAGCTGTTGACATTCATGATCACCTATGGAGAAGATGTCTTTCCAAATCTACGAGTGGCTCTTCAAATATTGTTGACAATTGCAGTCTCCATTGCCAGCTGTGAGAGATCATTCAGTAAGCTGAAACTGATTTTAACTTACCTCCGCGCATCAATGGGACAAGATTGGCTTAGTGCTTTAGCTCAGTTAAGCATGGAGAGAAAAACATTGGAACATCTAAATTTTGATGATGTGATTGACAAGTTTGCTACTTTGAAAGCCAGAAAGATTAGTTTGTAAATACATAAACGGTAAATAAACCATGTACTGTTCATCGAAAATATTTTTTTTTATTTTTCAAGTTGGCAATGGGGGAGGGGGGCGCCCGGGCGCCACAAGTTAAGTTTGCCTCTGGGCGCCAATAGTGCTCAGTACGCCACTGCTCACACGTCTTGTAAGTATAATCCAATCACTGGGAAATAGAAACCTTGCTTTCAGGGAGTCTTCCTCTACATTGTACAATCGAGACAATGGCAACTTCTTGAAGGAGGTTGAGCTGCTTGCCAAATTTGATCCAGTGATGAAACAACACATCAGCAGAGTCGAAAGTGGCCAATATAGCCATTCAAGTTACCTAGGAAACATCATTCAAAATGAGCTCATTGGGTCCATTAGTGGGAAGATCTTGGATGCCATTGTTGCAGAAATAAAACAAGCTAAATATTACTCACTCATTTTAGACTGCACGCCAGACATAAGCCACCAAGAACAGATGTCGATTATTATCAGAACTGTTAAAATGGGTGAAATACCAGAAATAAAAGAATACTTCTTGGGCTTTCTTGAGGCTTCAGAAAGTACAGGCCTGGGTTTATCAGTTCTGATCCTGAAGAGACTAGATGAACTGAATATTCACTTTGATGACTGCAGAGGACAGTCATATGACAACGGAGCGAACATGAAGGGCAAGAACAAAGGTGTTCAGGCAAGGTTATTAGAGAAGAACTGTCGTGCACTCTATGTTCCATGTGGGGCTCACACTCTGAATCTTGTAGTGGCTGATGCAGCTAAAGCTTCCACAGATGCCATCAGCTTCTTTAGCAACATACAAAAATTGTACAACCTTTTTGCAGCAGCTACACAGAGATGGACAATCCTAAAGAAGCACGTGAACATAACACTCAAGTCTTGGAGTGAAACCAGGTGGGAGAGCCGGCTTAAGAGCATTGAGGCTGTGCGATACCAGAGCCACAACATCAGAAAGGCCCTGTTGGAAGTCAGAAACAATGCCACAGATGCCATAGCCAGAACTGAAGCACAAGCACTTGCAGAGGAGGTAGGGTCTTATCGCTTTCAGATTTGCACAGTAGTATGGTATGACATTCTTCATGCAGTTAACCATGTGAGCAAACTTCTGCAGTCTCCTACAATGCAGTTTGATGTGGCAGTCAACCTCCTCACAAAAACAAAAGGCTCACTCACCAGCTACAGAAACACAGGTTTTGCTGCAGCACAAGTCGTAGCTGGGGACATATGTGAGGAAATGAATGTCGAGGCTGTGCTGAAGGAGAAGAGGCTCAGATCCACAAAAAAGCACTTTGCTTACGAAGTCAAATTTTTCAATGTGGTGGTGGATTGTGCCATCGGGTCAATAAATGAGAGATTCAAAACATTAGATGACATATTTGGGGTTCTCCTAAACTTCACCACAATGAACAAGGAAGACTTGTCTTGCAAGTGTGAAAAGCTCTAAGATACTGAGCTCTGGAGCTGACTCTGACATTGATGGAAGAGAACTGGCTCTCGAAATTAAGAACTTGTCGACTTTACATTCACACAACATGACTGCATTGGAGCTTCTCTCCTTCATTCATCAGAAGCAACTGGAGGAACTATACCCCAATCTCTGGGTTGCACTAAGAATTGCCTGCACTCTACCTGTGACAGTAGCGTCAGCCGAGAGGAGTTTCTCTAAGATGAAGCTAATCAAGAACTACCTCAGATCATTAATGGGGCAGGATCGCCTTAGTGGCCTTGGCATCATAAGCATCAACCAGGACGTTGGCAGGGAGATTTCATATGATGATGTTATTGATGATTTCGCCCAGAAAAAAATCTAGGAGGCAAAAATTTTGAAGATGCAAACTGTTCTGTATAACTGTTAGCTATTACACGATTGTATCGTAGAGTTAGTAATTGTTTGGTTGTTGATAATTGTATTATTTTTTTATACATAGTTCTGTGTCATTTATTCTAAATAATGTAGAAGCTAATTTTCAGGAATTTCATAGAGTATTTTTTTCTGTTTGTCTTCTGAAAGTACATATTTGTTGTTTTGGACATAAATGTTTCATTAAAATTGTTTCGTAATTGTTTTTTATTAACACAGCCATTTTTTGTATGTGTGTGCTGAGGTGATGTAGTAAGGCGTGAGTTGGTGGATGGAGGGGTGGGGCCTCAAATGGGTATACTGCTTAGGGCCCCCTAATGGCTAGAAACGGCCCTGCCCGAGATGTTCAGCTTCGCAAATGTTTGCTACCCGCAATGTCCCGAGCTTCCCGGAGGTAACAAGACGTGTTCAATACAGTTTAATGCAAAGAATTAAAAAATCAACCAACCCGATTACCCAAGCTATCCATGAGCCCTGCCATTTATCCTCTAAGCTATGGAATTCTAGGTACGAAAACGTCTGTCTGTAGCTCCACTTAACTTCGACATTACAGTATTATTTCTAATCAATTGTATATATTTCTAGCCTTAGTATATGAACTGTCATTGTATTGATAATATTTGTCATATGGACTATAGTCTGCCAATAAACCTTTTCATTTTCATTTTCATTCAAAACATACAGTATGATTGGTCATTAATTATATTTCTTCTCTGTTATTTAATCAATTGCTTTATTAATATTTTTAGATTTTATTTCCCCCTCTTCCCGGGCCCCGGGGATTTAACCCGGCTTTCCCGCCCTCTTGAGTTTGGTCAGTTTGGTTAAGTATTTTCGCCAATTCAGTTTATTTGGCATTGACCTCAGTTGTTTGTTTGCATTGAAGATGAATGAACTGAATTGAACAAGTTTAGACAAAAGAGAAGGGTCTACAAAGGTCTAATTACAAAGGTCATTGCCACTATAGATTCTGCCATAGAGCAAAAGGATTTAAGTTTAGTGACTGCGCAGCTTTCCATATTAGAAACTAAAAAGGTTACTCTTAACGAAGTAAATGTTAAAATTGAGGCTCTTATAGAAAAGGCTGAAATGGAAAATGAAATAATTTACTTTGAAGAGATTATTGATGACATAATTAAAGCGTGCCAGAAAGCAAAAGAGTTTAGCAGCAAAACAATAATTTGGGACAGAAAGGGCTAAACATGCATATGAGCCAAAATTAAATGCTTAAAATTTAAAATTAAGTGTTAATTTAGAGTTTTGGCAAGTTATGACTTCAGCTTTTACAACTAAGAGGGAATGTATAAAAAAATTAACTTTGCAGAATTTAACGCGATTAAATGATTAAGCTTAATCTAAAAAAATGATTAGGTAATTTAAAAAAGAAATAATTCATCAATTACTTAGCAAAAATAAAATAGAAAAATTAAATTTTTTTCCAAACTTGCATTTTATGTACAGTTAGAACGTCACGCGAGTTTGGACTTTATATGCAAAAATGAATGTTAGAATTATTAATTTTTACATATATATTAATAATAATATTTAATATATTTCATCGCTGGGTTCAAATCATTTTAAAATTAGCTGCTATTCGAATCGTAATCTGACTCGCCGAATTACAGTGTCCTTCGGATTTTGGGATTATTCGTGATGCAATACTTTTTGTCATATCGTGATTCGATATTAACATTTATAAATAAGTGTTGTATTCCTCTACATTACGATGATTAATTTTAGCTATTGTGCGATTCCATGTAGACGGTATGATCTCGTAATTTCGTTGTTTTTGGTGTATTATTTAAAAGAGAAACAAGATTATTGATATACACGAACACTTTTGGAAGCTGTTAATATATTTTTGAGTATTTATTGAGGAAGTTTTATTAAAAATTAAATGCGTGAGTAGATGAGTGAGTCATTTATTATGTAAAGGAGAATGAATTATGGATTAGGGGGGAAGGTAAAAAGGAAAGAAGCAAAAACACAAATGACAGAAGTAATTGATAGGGTGGGAGAATGAGAGACATGGGAGGAGGATAACAACAACTATACGATTGAACAACGCATATTGGTTAGTACCTAGTTTCCACAGTCGACCATGTAATGGCAAAACCAATGAAAATATTCGTGTAGACTTCCAGGACCGATTCAATTGTGTAGCTCCTCCAAAATGAACTCTGTTGAGATGGGAAAAGAAACTGTTTACAACAGGAACTGTAAAAGACAAACCAAGAACTGGCAAGCCATCTAGTGATAAATGGGTCGGAAAGAAAAACGAAAATCAGTTAGTATTTTACTGGAGTCCCTATACTTTGCAGACAGTTACATCTCTAAGAATGTTACGTTAAAAAAATGCATGAATGCTTGCACACAATTAGAATTATAAAATCCATATTTACCAAATCGATTAAACACAGCAAAATATGCCCGAATTTAATACCTAATTATACAAGCAAATAATATCCACAGCTGGTTAATTGTCACAATTACAGCTTCAAGAAGATATACTGTAAATAAAACTCAACATAAATTTACAGCAAAAATTAATTATTTACACAGAAATTCAAATTTGTGCCGTCGCTACCTATGTATAACCAACGACCAATGCCAGATGCCGTAACGGCCAGTCACCCTCACTCATTTAATCTAATCCTGAAGAACATCAATCAGTTCCATGCGACGTGGATGCCTTCTCTCTGAGTTGTCTAAAATAATGTTATACAGTAATGTAGGACTCGAGACCTTTTTTCTGGTCTCGGTCTTGGTCACGGCCATGGTGGTCTCGACTACATCACTGTGATGTCCATCAAGTGCAAGAACACTTATTTTGTTTTAAGTAGGCAGTTAACTGCTAAAATGTTTTACAAACTATGAATTTGTGAATAAATTATGAGTAAATTTTGCAACTATCACTTGATAACCTCTTCAGAATCTTTGTTCCTGAAGGTGAAATGCAGAGCTTAGGAATTAGGCACTACACAATATTGAATACATGCAGAAACTGCATATAGTCTCGTTTTCGGTGTCGGTCTCGGTCGCGGGTGCTTAGTTCTCGGTCTCGGTCTCAATCTCGGCCATGATTGGTCTCGACTACATCACTGATGTTATAATCCAGATCAATTTCGCGGTGAATCATTCATAGAGCCAAACCAGTTAGCCTATTTTCGCCCACTGTTGATCTCATGTAGGTCTTGAGCGTGTATAAGTGACTGAATAAACTCTTGCACTCACAAGATGTAACTGGTACGGTAGCAAGAAAATTCAACATTGCTGTGACATTTGGGAACGAGTGGCCGGTGTATGGTTAAGTGTTTCCACAATAGAACATGGTTTTGGAAGTGTCCAAGCAGTCCACTTTGCTTCCTAGCATTGTAATTCGGCTTGTGGTGCCGGAACGCCAAAGGGGGGGCCATGGTCCCCCTAAATCCAGGCATGAGGTGCAGGGAGTGCCCACGTTCCCCTCCCTCCACCACGCATTGTTGTCATTACGCTTTTATTGTCATATTGGACGCACTTACAATGAATCGCTATATCTCAATCTAATCAAGTGATTAGTGTGATGGGTTAAACATTATAGCAAGAATATGTTTAGTGAAGTCAAGAATATTTATTTTATGTATTTTATGTTTTTAGCACAAATATGGATATCTCATTGTGAAAGAAATTTTTTCATATGATTCACACATTTTATTTTACAAGCCTTACACCCATGGGCGTAGGGGCCCAATTTTGTCCGGGGAGGTGCGGGGAAAGCAAGTTTTGCCCGAAATAAAATAAGCGAAACCGAAAATTAATTTTTAAGTCATATTTTTATTAAACACTATTTGTAGGTATAAGCAATTGTACAAAGGCTGAGCAACAAACAAGTTACAACAATAGAGTAAGTTGTAACAGGTTATATGAAATGGGGTACTTAAATACTGCCGTTTTGCGACAGGTTTTCCTTTCTATAATCAAATATTGTATGGTTCAAATCTGAAGACATACATTTCGGGCAAAGAGATGATATCCTATATGAAAATCATAAAAAGTTTCGAGTGAAATCGTGGTGTGAAAATATGTGTACTCAGTGATGGGCATCGATACATGAAAATCGCTAAAGCGATACCGATACATCGATACATGAAGAACGTCTTAGGCGATACCGATACGCCGATACTTTCTAGATGTCTTAAGCGATACCGATACCGATACATGCATCGCCGATACATGTATCGTCGGTACATTTTTATAATTATTCATTTAATATGTAGGTATTAGATATTATTGTTTATACTAGTAATTTGTACGCACTGTAAGTAAAATCAACGACATTTTAATGGGTTTTATAGATGTAAATAAAAACAATTGCTTTATTTAATGAAAGTATGTTTTAATTTTGTAGGATACATGAATGACTGAAAATATTACACTAACAATTAAAAGTAATTACTATTACCCTTCAAAAATACCAGCTGGCTAAACATCTGGTCAGACAGTCTATTCCTTTTTGGAGCGTGAATGTGACCAGCCAAACTAAACAACCGTTCTACAGGAGCAGAGGATGGTAGTGGTGTGTTATACTTCAGGAAGACCCGTAGAATTCCTGGGTACTGCCTCAGAGATTGGAGAGAATGACTTCCGTTACCCAGATATTGTAAAACTTCCATCTCAGTGGAATCTTGGGTTGCAGAGACATTAGTGGAAGCAGACTCATAACAGAAGAAATCATCTGCACTTCCGTCAGATGCAGCATCACTTAGTTGTTGCTGGGGGGGGGGGTCTGCTCGCTGAGGCTCTTAACAGCATTAACCAACATTTCTTGAATCCTCTTTTTGACAATGTTAGTATTAAATTTGCCTTTTATTGTCATCCACTTTAACTTGAACAGAGGATTTGAAGACGATGCCAATATTGCTGCTTTACACTCATGCGACGCATCAAGGCACAGAAACTTTTCAAACCGCTTAGTGAACCCTACTGTGACTGCATTGAGAAGTGGCTGACAATGACGCAATGCCTCCGAATTCAAACGCTCTAGCTTCTTCTCTACAGCTAACAATGTCGGAAGCAGGCAACCGTAAAAACATTCTTTGTCGGACTGCAACCTATCAAGTGCTGTTGCAATGGGTTGTAGTAGGGTTAGGTATTCCTGGAGAAAATCAAGCTCATTTTCACGAAATGTTGGCAGTCCTAGTTGTTTCATTGTTTCATTTAGGACACTTTTATGCTTCAACAGAACTGATAAACTGTCGAACAAGGAGTTCCATCTTGTGACGCATGGTAATGTCCAGTGCTGGGCAGCGCAAACGAAAATTCACTTGCGCAAGCGCAAATGCGTAAACCCAAGCCCATACCTTGCGCAAGCGCAAATGCGCAAACTTCTCGAAACTTGCGCAAACGCAAACGCAAACTATTTATATATACAGTACAGGGTTTTCAAAAAAAAAATAGGTGCTGTTTTTTTTGGGACACCCTGTATAAAATTAAATTTATAGTAAATCAAATCAAATCAAATCAAAAGACTTTATTAACAGACACACGATCCATAGATATATCAATAAAGAATAGATACAAAATTGCAATGTTAAATAAATAATAATAAAAAAAAAGAAATTACAATATTACAAAAAAAACACTTCAAAGCTCCTCAGAGTCCTCCTCCAACTCCATCGTGAGCAGGTCCATGTTGCCCTTCAAAGCCGGCCGGGCTGGGGGCAGAGGTGGGGCTGGACAGAGACTGGTGTCTGAGGCTGTCCATGGTTCACTAGTTATAGACAGTAGTTATGACTAATGAAGTTTCTAGAAGTTACTAGAGTAGTTAGTAGTTTGAACTCTGAAATAAAATTAAAATCAACTAATCAAACAAACGTGTTTCACTAGCGTTGTTGGTATACTGAGTGCTCACTGCTGTCTGGCGGCGCCACCTGTCTGGCAGTCACGTGTTTATGAGCTAAATCCACTATTTTTAATATTTGTTTTTTTTCACGTTTGCGCACAAGTTTGCGCAAGAATTGGCGCAAACGCAAATGCGCAACCGAAATCACACTTGCGCAATTGCGCAATTTGCGTTTTGAGCAAGTGTTTGCGCAAGTGCCCAGCACTGGTAATGTCAACTGACATTTTAGAGTTTCCTGGATTATTTCGGCTAATTTCGGTTGATTAATCTCAATAACACAAGTACAAACGTGTTTAAACGTTGCGCCGTACTGTGTGACGTGACCAGTAGAGTAGTACTGTCATTAAATAAATATTTAATAATATTATTATTTATGTATATTCATAAATATAACTCAGTAGTGTCATATTATAACATCTATTTAAATATTTAAAAATTCTTATTAATGTATCGATGTATCGAAGTATCGATTTTTTTCGATACATTTAAGAAAATTGACCTTAGCGATACCGATAAATCGATACTTTTGTCAAGTAGCTAAAGTGATACCGATAAATCGATACTTTTGTCAAGTAGCTAAAGCGATACCGATACCGATACAAAAGTATCGATCGATACGTATCGGCGATACATGTATCTAGATACTGCCCATCACTGTGTGTACTGGGCTTTTGCCCGAATTTTCGTGTGTAAATACTGGGTAACAAAAAAAAAATTTCTTCTGCTACTGGAGAAAATGCACCATTTTTGGGGGTAATTTGACAGTGGTAATTCCATAAATCTAGTTTAGAATTACTGATCACCTCTAGTTTTTGAGTTATGATAAGGTCATTCAAAATATTTTTATACATAGTAAAAAAAAAAAACTTTTCTTGTAAAAACTTTACTTGTGCTTTGAAAATTGCAGTGAAGAATGTTTTAAAACGATAAAAAACACTATAACTATTACAAATAGGATATGGAAGAAATAAATGGCCCAGCCAGGACCCAACCCTTTTCCACCTGGTCATACCTACCAAGATCCTGATTACCATTTATTTCATCCATCTCCTAATTCTTTATTGATAAACATACAACATACTACTACAACGATATACTAGTCAACTCAATGACTATTAATACATATGTACTACTAACGAGTAACATTAGATACATAATATAGATATTAATGGAAAAAAGGATTGAGTACATTAAGATTGCAATATTTACTGAAAATATATTTAAGTACTGTCAAAACATGTACTATTTCTTAATTACTTTTTTTTGCAAAATATTTGCTTGACTTATTGCGCCTTTTGTTCATGTTCTCAGTTTCACGCTGTAAGAACCAACAGTAATTTCCCATCTTCGCTGGATTCCATCGTCCTTGATAGCGCTGTTCCATTGTAGAGATATCTTCGTGAAATCGTTCACCATGTTCATCGCTCACTGCACCTAAATCATTTCGGAAGAAGTCTAGATGGGAGTGTAAGAAATGCATCTTTAATGACATCCTACACTTCATATTTCGGTAGTTCTCGAGAATAATTATCATTTATCATCCCAACATAGTTTTCAGCTCTGTGATTTCCTAAGAAATTATGGATAACCAGTTTGAATGAAATCCAGGCAGTAAGTTCTTTCTGACTGAGCATTTTCTCAAAATCAGCACTTCTCGAATCTGTGGCCCAACAAATATACCTGCTTTCAATTTAGCTTCACCGATTTTTAGGACCTTGTTAGAAAGATATCTGAAGTCATTGCCATCTTTGTTCATTCCTTTTATAAAATTCTTCATGAATCCCAGTTTGATATGAATAGGGGGTAGAAACACATTTTGAGGATTCACTAAAAGTTGATTTTTCATGTTCTGTTTTCCTGGGCTGTAACTCTCTCTCAGTAACCATTTCTTCTTTATGAAATGATTTTTATCATCTCGACTGTCCTAGAGACATAAAAAGTAGCAAAGTTTGGTATACTCACTCTGTAATCCTAGAAGTAGTGCAATCACTTTTAGATCACCACAGATGTTCCACCTAAGTTGATCATATTTGATGGCTTTAAGGATAGTCTGCATGCTTTCATAGGTTTCACCTTTAAGGATAGTCTGCATGCTTTCATAGGTTTCTGTCATGTTCACAATATGAGCAAGAAGAATCGATGGCTTAGGGTTCCCATTGTGCAAAAGTACAGCTTTCAGACTAACCTTAGAAGAATCTATAAAAAGTCTCCATTCTTGAGGATGATGCTCAGTACCCAGTTTTTCCATTAATGCATCAACATTGGCACAGAAACACAAACTATCTTGCATGCTATAATGAAGAGCGAGACTTTAATGGCGACTTCGATAAGTTGAAACTTTTGTGCCTGGAGCTAAGTAGTATGGGCGCAAAAAGGTAGAGTGCAATTGCATGATATTACGCAATGTTGCAGTAAGGTAGGTTGATTTTCTGCATTTTTTTAGATATCGACTTTGGACTAGTCGAGATAGTCAGGGCTTAATATGATAATAACTGACAAAATATTTCAGATCCCTAGCTTTAACCGTTTCTTGAGGAAACCGTTTAAAAAATCGTCAAAAAATCTTACCGAAATTCCCCCATTTTCGCAATTTTATGGCCGAAAAAAACATGCTATTTTCATAAAAAAATCCTGAAAAAAGTTACAATTTTATTGAAAAAAAGTAAAAAAACATGTACAGAGTCAAATAGACACATTTAGATCCCAAGATCATCATAATTTTCACTGTAAGAGCTCTTAGAAGCAAAGGAAGGCCTCATCTGGCGGTTTAGGGCTTTGGCCAGAATGTGTTTGTGCCTTGATTCGAGTCCATAAACAGTATGGGAAGCTTCAGATGTCAGCTTCACGGCCCTTTCAACACTCTGAGAATGTGAAGGCAGATCAGGCAGCTCCAGCTTGGTGCCATTCAGCAATGCTTCTTGAAGCTCCTGGTCAGAAAAGTCTTCTGCGAGAGCAGGTTCACAGATGCCACTTTGAGAAAGGTTGATTAGTTCTGACCAGTGGGTAGCTTCAATGTTGATGGCTGTGATCTTTTTCAGCCTCTTCTTGGCTGGCTTCCCACTTCTGAAAGAATAATAATTAATTTATTTTTAATTCCAGTTTAAGATTTAATCCCTATTAGTCTCAGAATTGCTGATTTAAATTAAACTTAAATTAAAAAAAAAAAAAACCCGAGTTCTATAAATCCCCATAATCGAATTTTTTTTCAGAAGGTAAGATTATTTCCATTATCAGAGGGGAAGTGGGGAATTGGGATAAGAAAATGTGAAAAAAAATTCGATTATGGGGATTTATAGAATTCGGGCCTTTTTTTTATTAAATAAATCCCCATAATTAAATTTTTTTTCACATTTTTTAAAATTAATAAATGCTTACCTGATGGACAGAATTTTCTTGAGAGCAGCTTCTCTCACTTCCAAGTCATCAGACTTCATCATGGAGTACAGCACATTCTCGGGCAGCAAGGCAAAAGCATTATACTTCAGGTTCTTGAAAGCAACAGCCTGGATTTCTTCAGACTGCTGCTTGATCCTCTGGATCATGTTGAAGATGTACAGCTGCTGATTGTGGAACTTGCTGTCCCTTCTGATCTCAAACCAACTGACTGCATACACTTCCACAATGAACTTGATGGCCTGGTAAAGCTTATCCTGTAGTTCTGGAGGGTAAGCACCTCTGGTCCACAGACACATCAATCTAATTGCCAAAGTCAACCATCTTGCACGGTTTAATGGTCCAATTTTCCAGGCAGCAAATCTTGGGTTGACTTTGCCCCTGGAAATTCCAAGTACATACTCCAAAAGAAGCCTCTGGTTGCTACTGAGATCATTCAGTGTCTCCTCAGCAAATTCCATGTCATCCAGGGGGCCACTGAGTTTGGTGAATTCCACTTGTGGCAGATCTTGGTAGTCAATTTCACAGAATTTTCCCAGCGGACCAGTGAAAGCAGTGGGACTTTTGGTACTGCCATCAAGATGCTTGAAAACAGCTCTGAAAGGAAGCTCATTCTGATGGAGAGAACAGCCAATGGTGTGCAATTTCCGCTCAATTTTATTTTCCAGAGTTGTTACAAGGCCTCTCCCAGCCAGTGTTTGTATTTGTGTTGTCAAGGAGGACAGCTTTCAGGGTATGAACACTGTTAAACTCCTCCAAGACACTAGCAACTTCTTCACCCAGAAGAACTCCAGTCGCACCTTTAATTGGGATGACTCTGTGAGTAAGATATGTTCCACTTTCAGTTCCCGGCTCCTTTGTGAAAGTCAAATGGTGCTCTTGTCCCTTTCCTTTCTTCAGCTAGTCTCCCCATTTTCATCCTTAACTTCTCTGTACAGCAAAGTGTCCTTGTCAACTTTCCCATCAACCCCAATACAGACTAACTTTTCCAGACCCTCATTGTACTTTTCATCACTTTTCACTTTCATTCTAGCTTTTTCCTTGTCCATTTTCGATTTATGAACTATTATCTGTTTCACATCAAGGCCAGGCTTAAGCAGGTCCATAGCTTGTAAGTCCAGGAGGAAGGCATTAGCAAGACTTGCCCCAAGATTGGAAGAAACATCACCCCTGATCAGTTCCATGGCATATCTGGGGTTTTTCAAAAAGCTGTAACCTCCACTTGGGTGCCTCCTTGGCTTGAACTCTTCAGCATCACCACCAGATGGCTGAAATGAAAATAAAAAATAAATTACTAAAGCGAAAATGGGGGAAAATAGGGGAAAAAGTAGGGAAAAATATGGGTAAAAATCGAGGAAAATGGGCGGAAATAAGAATAAATTACTTAAACGAAAATGGGGGGGAAAAAGTGGGAAAATAGGGGGAAAAATAGGTAAAAATTCAGGTAAAAAGTCGGCGAAAATGGGCGAAAAAAATAATAAATTACTAAAGCGAAAATGAGGGAAAAAAGGGGGGAAATATGGACAAAAAGTAGGGATAAATTGGGTAAAAATGGGATAAGATATAAGAAAAAAATATATTACCTCTCCTGATTCTCCTGAGCTGGATTCAAAAGAAATATCTTGTGAAGGTGTGGAGGCAAAAGTGGCCAAATCCACTTCCTGCTGCTGTTGAATCTGGCTCTGTAATCTTTCTGCTTCAGCTGCAGCCCTCTGGTCTCTCTTCACAGCAGCTTTATCCACAGATCCAGCTGGAAAGAGCCCTTGGGTCCTATTTTGGCCCTCTGATCTCTCAAGTATTCCCTCTCCTCTACTGGAACCTGAAATATTAAAGTATATTAAATAGCGGATCTAAAATAAGAGATAAAATCCTGAAAAAAAATTGATTATTAATTTCTATTACCAGGGAGGGGGGAAAGGAAGATTACAGGAGGAAAATGCGGATATTTTTCAATTACAAGCATTGAATTTCCTTCCATTTAAAAGGCACATAATCGCACTAAGTTAGGCCAGTTAAAAGTTAAAAAAATAATAGCATTACCTTCTTACTGGGAGGACAAGTGCAGATTATGTGCTGTGTTTGACAATTTTCTTTCTTGCACTTCACAGCATT
The DNA here is from genome assembly GCA_023014485.1 of Bathynomus jamesi. Lineage (NCBI taxonomy): Eukaryota > Metazoa > Arthropoda > Malacostraca > Isopoda > Cirolanidae > Bathynomus > Bathynomus jamesi. The sequence continues at coordinate 94,960 of JAJOZX010000092.1, read as the reverse complement.
GTCACCACAGGGACGAATAGGTGGCTTACAGGTGCAAGCAGAAATGTCAAAAAGTTTATCCAGCTTTTCCTCCAGATTCTGCTCCTGGACTGTAGAAAGAGATTTCCTGTTTATCTCTTTTGCTTTCTTGAAGCACACTTTATCCACCAACTTCACTACATAATATTCCTCATACAGGGCCAGCCGCGGGTTCACTGCCTGCCAGATCTCAATCACATCCTTTGCTATCATTTTAGCAATATCATAGTCTTTCAAGTCTGGGTGGCTGTTTTGGAGGAAATAACTGTACTGAATAACTTGGCGGAGGGTAGGAGGCTCTGTTTTATCCAAAGGGGAAGGCTGGCCACTGAATTTTTTGGCACTATCACTTCGAGTTAACACTGCAGACTTCCGTTTTTTACCCATTTTTATGAAATATCTGAAAATGAACACAATTAAATGAACGCATCATAAAATAACTTAATTTAATACACATTTTTTGGTAAATATCATTAAAAAATACAAAATAATACACTAATAAACATCTATAATGCATTTACAATAAGTTTCAAATCGTTTTGTTAAAAAAGCCGAATTTTAATTGATTATTTTGATGAAATAAGGTCCGATATTTTGTTTGTTTCATTGCGCGAATGTCGCGCGCGCGATTTTATGAGTAAAATTCAGCAATTTTACAACTTAAAAATAATTAACAATCCTCAAAAAATACAATCATTTTCACAAATATGAGTTGATGCAACGTTTTTTATACATTAATACCTTTCTATCTAGACTAGTCCAAGATCACAGTTCCAAAATCAACCTACCTTAATATACATATACTAGCGGAGAACCCGCCCTTCGTGCGGGTGGCAAAAATATCCTAGCCGACGGTGGAATATTTTTTGTAGTTCGAAGACTGTTATTAGTTAGGTTAATTGAATACCCGGTTAGGTTAATTGTACGCCCTTGACGATTGGTTAGGTTAAGTCGTGATAGTTTCGTTAGTTTTAAAGAAAATATCACGACTTAACCTAACCAATTGTCAAGGGCGTACATTTGACCCACACACACACACACACACACACGGGCGTCCTTTTATTATTATAGATAGACTTTTTAAAATTATAATTAAAAGTAGAATTCATTACGCCTTTTTCTAATGCATTAAAATACAAATATCGCCCATATTAAATACAAATATCGCCCATATATATATATATATATATATATATATAATATATATCAAGAATCTTCTTCTCTTTTCGAGCGTGACCGACTGACAGACATTCCTGGGTGTTTATATTAATAATAGCATTGTAAGACATTTCATGAACATGTGGTAAAATTTTCTGGGATTCATTAGTAGATTTTTGATTATTTTTCGATTGGTTGTATATAATGATAGGCTTATTTTATTGTTTATGTAGGTTTACGGGCTTTTTGCTACGCTTCGCTTCGCGCTGAATAAGATTAAGTTACATTTTAAGGGACAGTCGAAAAATAATCTTAAACATAATAATTTGTCAGATTATAGGCTGGCCGTATAGGATTGTGTTAGACTTCAAAATAAGCTAAATTGTTTTAACTGAAATAGAGAAATTGTGTCGTGAAATTTTCTATAAATTCATTTGTTTTTTTTTGGATTTTTTTATATACTCAATAATTATATACTTACATATTAACTTATACGTATATATTAGTTATATATATAATTATATATATTTATATACTCATAAAATTTGGTTGGTAGGCTGATTTATCTATTTTTTTTCCGTTCCTTTCGTTCATTTTCACGGCTGATTTATCTATTTTTTTTCCGTTCCTTTCGTTCATTTTCACGACATCACTAGGTATATGTCTATTGAGTATTAAATTCTTAGAGAGTTATTTAACAAATTTTAATTGGTTAAACATAAATAATCATAGGATTTTTCATTAATAAGTACAAATGTTATGCATTAAATTCTAAATTGTTCTTTCCACGCGTAACATTGAATTTATTAATTATAGGTCTAAAAGTGCGGCGGTAAATTTTATTTTTATTTTGTGGGCCTATGTGAGTTACGGTACACATATTTTACGAAATCTGGATATTATAATTTTTTTTGAATTACAGAAATTTGTGTAGAAAATTATTTTCATATATTGTTTCTTTACGTTTTATAGATTCATTTAATTTTATTTTTATAGGTAGGCCGATTTTTATTTGTCTTTCCAGTTCAATGACAATGGTAAAATTTTTATTTGGAATTTAGATTGTATTGCAAAAAGGATGTTTTGATTTGATATTTTAATTTGGGTATTAGAAGTGAAAAATGACCTTTTTTTTAGTTCGAGCGTTTGCATAGAAAAGATTACAAAATTATGTCAGGATATAATGCAATTTCATTCGGCTAGGGATATTTGTATAGAGGTTCGCTTACAAACAAAGCGACCGCTCTCAATTATGCAATGTTTTGTTTTTGTTTACAGTAGGTTGCGTGTATTTGTGAGTGCATATTATCTATTCTTATTTAGTATGACGATGCAAATTTGTAGTTTCACTTGGAAACGATAAATTACTGGGATTTTTGTGATTTGCAAACTATACTGGGGTTTCTGTTGAAGGAGAGAGTTGTCTCTCAGATGTAATTTGTGAATTGCGAGTTTGATTCATATGAAATTTAGCGTTTCAATTTGAAATTACTGTATTAAAATAATTTTCGGTAGTAATATTTAATTTTTTTTTACTTTTTAATAACTGTTTTCGAAAATTGTTATTGTTTAAACCTTCAGTCGGGTGTACTAATGCATTTAAAACATTGGCTCGAGTGTTCACTCGGAAATGGAGCCTTCTAGATAGCCAGTAACGTTTTTGTGGCGTCATAGTGTGCTCCCCCCCAAAGGGCAAGAGGGTTCATGATTGTCAGAGAAGTGATGACATGAAGTTTCTGGGGTTCATTTTTGTCTTTTGTATTTAAAAGTATTGATGTGATTTCTGACGGTAGTTTGAACAATAATATTTCTTAAATTATACTAACAGTTACTATGTATGGGCGCTTTTAAATGTATACTGTACAATTTTGTTTCGTACGATTTATGACTTATCTTCTCCGATGTAACTGCCATAAGTGACCTTATTGGTAGCTAGATGTGATTAAATTTTTGCGAAATTCTGAGATTTGTCGTTTTTTTTTTTTTCCATGAATTTGGCCAGAGCAAATTTGTTATTGTTTCGAAGTGAACTGTCGAGAAAATTCGGTAAATTAAATATGCAATGATAATCAGTAGCAGTATAAATCGTTTCGAATAACCGTTTTTCAAAATTTCGAAAGGCTCGGTTTGGAGGCAACCAAGTTGAATCCGAGTTCCATCCATTGAGTTTAGTCGACCGGATAGGTGATCGCTCACCAATGATGAGAGAGAGAGAAGAGAAACCAAAATGCGTAGGGACTTGGCGCAGGATGGTTTCGGAAGAGAAGAGACAGAAGAGAGAAACGGAATGCGCAGATTGGCGCAGGACAGTTTCGGAAGAGAAGAGAAGAGAAACTGAAATGTGCAGGGTCTTGGCACACGAAAGTTTCGATCGAAGATGGTCTACTGGTATTTTTCTGGCAGTAGCTGGTCACACTGCTCGAATGCTTCGCTAAATATGTGTTTTAGCACGCGGTAGGCAAGCCACAAGAGCTTGAACGAGTGTCTAAGACTGTACTGTCCATACAGACATACAGTAGGTTCGTAATCATGGCCGTAACTACCTATGAGGTCACCGAGGTCCGGACCTCGGTAATTATTTCCTAAAAAAAAAAAAAAGAGACTGAACCGTTCTCCGTGTATGAAACGCATATTACCGCTTTTCTTTTGAAAAGAGGGAGCGTCGAGCGTTTTGTGTTTAGTGTATAGCTTGGGTTGTGTTTGTAGATGTCATTTTGGTCTGAATTTTGCTCGTCCCGCCGCGCTCGGAAAAAATCTGGACCTCACTAATTTCTAAACCCTAGTTACGGCCCTGGGTTCGTTGGGAAACGGCCTATGGCGAAGTGATCGTTTGATTGTTGCCAGTGGAGGAGTCTTTCAGCTGGACGTAGGAAGAGCAGCGTTCATCGACAAAAGTGGAGATGAGACAAGGCGAGTTTCTTCATCGACTTCTAGAATTGCAAATTCCGTCCAATTCCGGCGCGTGGTCCCGCTTTTAGTATATCTCCCCCCTGATCCTTTTAGAATTGGACGTCTGTTTTTTTTTCTCGCCATTTGGAGAGAGAGCGGAACCATTAAAGCGTGCTGCCCTGTTGCATGTTGATTGATGCAATCCCTTGCATTCTAGCGAAGTGAGCAGGAGAGCTACGATTGAAAATTGAAGTCCGTTGTCAGCGTGCGGATTGTGATCTAAACAGCGTCCAGCAAATTAATGTACTGATTATTATGTAATGAAATTATAAGTGAAAGGGTGCGATTATTGCCCATATTTGTTTTTTTTTTTCGTGAAATAGTATGTGCTCTCTGATCAGCATTTTATGTAAACTTTTTCTTATTTTTTTTCTATGTTGCCCTGATAGTAATTGTATAACTATAAAAAAAATAATTGTTTCAAATGTAAAGCGATCTTTGATGAGGAATCGCTGGAATAGATTGTGAACTTGAAATTTGTGTAGCCACTGTAAGAAAATTTTCCGTTATTTTTTTTGGCATGTATAGTTTAGTTACAGGTTGTAATTTAATTATTAGTGTGAAATGTTATTTTATGCAAATGTGAAAATTATAAAGTTGTTTTCGATTTTTATAATATGATACAAAATATGTGTGGAATTTGTCATTCTAATTATTTCTTGTCTATCTCAACTTTGAATTTGTTAAAGAAAAAAAAAAAAATTGCAAAATATCATTTTTAGGTGCTTAATCTGGGATTGAGGCAAAACACAGGTGCTTAATCTGGGATTGAGGAGAAAAAAATATAAACAGTTTTTAGAGATATAATTTCATTGTTTTTATCAATATTTGAAAAAATCAACTCTAACCTAACCTAACCTAACCTAACCTAATCTTTTGCTATATCTTCTGCTTTTTTGGTTAGTTTTGCTATTCTTACCAGCTTCAGATGGATTCAGAAACATTCGGGCTCATATTGCAGGAATTTATAATATCTAAAATTTTTCTTTATTCATTAAACCACTTTAAACCTTTTATAACTTTGCCTTTATTACATTTGTAATAAACTTTGTATAAACAATAAATTTTGTAATCATCAGTTTTTTTTATTTAATTCCTTGCAAGATGCCTATTCTGAATAATTCTGGGATTGAGGTTGAACGCAGGTGCTTCATCTGGGATTGAGGTACATCAGGTGCCTATTCTGGGATTGACCCAAAACTTATTTCCAAGGAGGTGATGCGAGTGTAGTAATGCCTAGTTGAGAACATTAATTTTTGTTTAATTAAGATTATAATGTTTAATATAAATTATTTACTAATAATTGTGAAATTACGATAAAGTATGTTTGTTAGATTGTAATTGTTTAAAATTGGAAGAGTTGGCAATTCTGAACAGAGGTCCAGAGAGCGGACTACCCCGAAAAAGAGTCAGTCATTCAGCAGCGCGATAAGCGTAAAGTTGGGGTCATGTAAGCTTAAACCATTTTCGGAATTAAATAAAGTGTTAACAAGCGTTGAAAAAGAGTGTTAATGAACCCCCTTCCCCCTTTGTGTTGTAACGGCTTTCATAGTCTCGGCGTGGCTACCATGAATTTATACGGTACAGTGAAAACGAGTGTACAGAGAAAGCAAGCGATAAATGGAATAGCGAGTAAAAAATAATGAAATATAATTAATGAGGTAAACACTACATTGGCTTAGAAGGCATAAATGGCCTGTATATATTAATAACCTTCGAACGAATTAAAAACCCACACAAACACATATACACTCCCCGACTATACGCCCATAAAGCCCCTATTATCACACACACACACACACACACACACACACACACATATTATATATATATATATATATATATATATATATATATATATATTAATATATATATATATATATATAAACAGATGCATGCAAAGCCCCAATAGCAAAATATACGAGCACAACCACCACACAAAAAATACATCACCACCAATCGTCTAAATATAGACTTTTAGGAGCTCATCCCGTCAACAGCACATGATGAGGTGAGGGCTACAACAAATCGTCTAAGTATAGAGTCCAGGGGTGGCCAAGTTTCCTGGACCCAAGAGCCACATACGACGTTTTTCAGATGTAAGAGAGCCGCAAAATATTTTATAAAGAATTTAATTATTAAAAACATATACATATACATATACAGGGTGAGTCAAAAGTCTCCATACATAGGCAAAATGGTCATGATAAATAAATGATTATTTATTTTTAATTTTTTTGCAGGTGATGTGCTGACATGCCTTTGTCCCAAGAAGAGCGTATAGAGATCATTCTTCTGGCAGGACCAGGAAGCTGTCGCAAGGTTTGTGAGGATTTTAACAGGAGACACGCCCCCGGCACCTAAAGGAAAGCATTCGTGATGCGTGTGCACGCATAACACTAGACGTGTTAACACGCGTTTGCCATGACTAGAGGGAACGCATCCGTATGTGCATTCAGTGTAATGGTGCCCACAAACAGCATATTTTGTGACTTACAAGTGATTGCATAATACAGTGACCATTTTGCCTATGTATGGAGACTTTTGAATCACCCTGTAGTTATACTCACATTATTAAATTGTTTAATTACTGCTTGTAGAAGGCTTAGTTTGGGTCTTCATTTTGGCTGTTAATGCTTTAAAGTCTGGCTGATGTGATGTTAAGGCGGTATGAAGAAGCTCAGTCAGGTGTTCGTTAGTGAGGGCAGCACGATGTTTTGACTTTACAAACTTCATTACCGAGAAGAATGCTTCACAGCAATAAGTTGTTCCAAAAACTGAGATAAGTCGGAAACTGGTTTTCCTGAGGTGAGGATACTTTGTCTCTGGTACTTGCTTCCAAAACTCAACTGCAGATAAGCTTTTATGTATCAACTTTAAACCCACGTCCTCCTGTACCTCCAAAAGTTCTGTTTGTATTGAAGCAGCTTTCATAACAAAAGGTGTGGTAACAGGGCAGCCATCGTTGACGACATCAATCAGGAAAGGATTTACAAGAAATTCGAAGCATGGTTTTAGCTTCTTTAGTTCATCAAACCTGAACTGAAAATCATCAATTAGTCCTTGTAATTTGCCTTTGTATTCCTCCAATCAATATCAGGAAAAGTGTTTGCTCAGTTTTTCAGGTGGAGAAAGTGGTCAAATTTTTTTGTTACTAGATCTTTATGGAAGAGCTTTATTTTATTCTGGAAACTGAAAACTGTCTGTGTAAGATCAGAAATTACCTTATCCTTTCCCTGAAGTGCCAAATTTAGATTTTGAAGGTGTTGTATTACATCAGTAAAAAACATCAGATCCTGCACCCATTCGTGATCTTCTAGTTGTGGGTATGACTTTCCCTTTTCTTTCAAGAAATCAATGCTAGGCTCCAACAGTGGAACAAACCTATTCAGGAGATTACTAGTTGATAACCACCTTACAATACAGTAGAATGAAAGGTCATCTGGCTTATCTTGAAGATCCAGCTCCTCGATAAAATTTATAAACACTCGGTGCGTTTTTGCATTTGAACGAATGAAATTCACAATTTCTAGAACACATTTCATAACACTGTCATACCTAAAGTACTTGCTTACCAAATGACCACGGTGAATGATACAGTGAATAAAGAGACACACAGGATACTTGGGATCGCGTGTCAAGAGCCCAACTAGGTCTACATTTTGTCCTACCATAGCTGGTGCTCCATCTGTTGCAACACTGACAAGTTTATTCAATGGTACTTGAGCATTTGATAATGCCTCGTCAAGTGCGTTCTTTATGTTAACCCCTCTGGTGGTTTCTCTTAGGGTCATTAAGTCCAAGAGTTCTTCTTTCACATTTCCATCGCCAGTAACATAACGAACAAATATCGCCAGTTGAGGGTTATCTTTAATATCTGTGGATTCATCGAGGGCCAAACTGAATGCAACAGAATTCTTCAAATCACTCTGCAACGAGCATGTAATTTCAGCACTGATCTAGGAAATACGTCTCTCTGTAGTGTGGCGGGAAATATAAATACTTGTTATTTGTTCTCGAAGCTTTGTGTTATCTGTTGCGAGAATTGCAGTAACATCGGCAATATTCTTCTTCACAAAGTCTTCACTACTGTAGGGAAGTTGAGCACGAGCAATATTCCATGCCATACCAAAACTAGCTTCAGTAGTTAAGTCAGCTGTCTTATACAATGATGAAAGTACAGTTTGTTGGGCAACTAGGCTAGATTTCGACATTGTTAACTTAGTCTTCCGCAATTCTGATTTGGGAGGAAATTCCGTAATAAAATTTTTATGCTTAGTTTCATGATGACGCTTTAAGTTACTGGCGTTAAAGTGATTGAGTGCCACGTGGCAGATAAGACACACAGGTTTCGCACCCTTAACAGTAAAGGCAAAGCTCTCCTCACACTCCTGTTTAAAAACTCTATTTTCTTCTTCATATTTCCGTTTCTTACACTTTGTCTGCTCAGTCATTTTAATCAGCTAAGGGGTTGTATAACTTTCACTTGTATAGCTGAGAAAAATAGCCACTATTTGATCTAAGAAGCCAATTTTAAAACACACTCACTCGTTACTACACGCGGCCCGCAGGGTAGCTCGAGGGGTACTGGACACTGGTGAGTGGAGATTGGTGTTAATTACGTAATTATCCCGCTTAGTGCCTGTCACGCAAAAGAAATTGTCGTACGCGTGACGCATTTTATTGTCAATTCAATTTTTCCTTTTTTTTTCATATTTTTTTATTATGTGAAAAAAAAATTATATTTGTATTATTAATTTTGTCTTTTATGATAAATAAAATAAAAACCAAAATTGTCTGCGATCCACGGTTAACAACCTCGAGAGCCGCATGCGGCTCGCGAGCCGGGGTTTGGCCACCGTTGGTATAGACTTTTAGGAGCTCATCCCATCAACACCACGTAACCGATATGAGGCCTACAACCAAGCATTAAAACTTAGACGATTGGTGATGAAGCAGTATTACACAACCACCACCACCTATTTACTTACCAACTCCTGGTAGACCGACAAGGTCTCTAAATACGACCCAATAGAGAGAGCCATTAAACATAAACAAATACGTTTATGGGGCCAAGGAGTAGATCGACAAGGTCTCAAAAAAAGGCAATGCCAATAGTTTTTATATTGAGCTTCTCGGGGCCAATTTGACATTTGGTAGGCGATCTTTTAAACAAAAAATCGAATAAGATAAACTAAGTTTAATACAAAAGCAAATTTTCATCATAATACACAATTTTATCCTTAAGCTATAACATAAGCATTAATATGATTTTTAAAACAAAATAAAAATTAAATTAGTGGTAATTTATTTATTTTCCTCATTTGGCCAATTATTTTGTTTCAATGCAAACTTATCTTTAAGACACCAATATATCTTTAAACTTTATTACAAAAAATATTAATATAACTTTATAATAAAAATAGATTCTATTTCGGGGTAACTTATTCATTTTCCTCTTTTGGCCAATTATTTTGTTTTCAATATATATTTATCTTAAAAACACAAATATATATATATATATATATATATATTTATATATTTTTTTTAATTGGGGTTGTTTAATCTCCTTCGCAACATCTAAGGTCATATGACGGAGGGGACCTACAGCTTTACGTGGGATCCGAACCACGGGTCGCTACATAATCTGGACGCAGAGGACGGTCTCCCATCCAACTACTACCCAGATCCAATGTCGCTTAACTTCGCTGATCTCCGAGAAGCGGTGTTACCACATCGGCCACTACGTAGCCCATATATATATATATAATAATAATAATAATAATAATAATATAATAATAATAATAATAATAATAATAATAATAATAATAATAATAATAATAATAATAGATAAATAATATTGTTTTGAGCTCTAGAAGGACGCATCGGTTTGATGGAATTTAGATTGCGGCAGATCGGCGCCTGGAAGCAAAACCCACTGTGTGGAGATGACAGGTAAATTTCGAAAAACGCCCGACATCTGTTATTTTTGTTTTAAATATACTTCGATATGCATCTGTTTGCTTGACACCTCAGAAAAACAAATTTCTCTTCCAAACAAAACTTATCTCTCTCTCTCTCTCTCTCTCTCTCTCTCTACGAATATGTTTCATTTCTGAAAGAAATCTTTGGAATGGATAAATAATATTTGGCAAAGACACACCCCTCAGAATTCGCGGCTCGTCCAATTACAGCCCAATGGGCGGGGCCTGAGAACGAGCCTAGGATCTCTGGTTGGCGGGAAGTCACGCTTACACTTTATGGACCACCCAAATTTCACCGACGGCCAATAGGAAACTCGCATTCGGCTATTGAGGGTGGTCACAATTAGGACCGCGTATATAAAAGGGGGCATTTTCAGCTGGAATCCACAACAGTTGTTTTTATCAACGAGTAACTACAGAAATATATCGCCATGAGTCATTCACATCAGCTTTACTGCTCCACGCAATTGTTTGAAGACGGAGACCTCTGTGCAGGGGCTACGCTCCACCTTTTCGGAGCGGCTGACTGGAACCCCCTACTTTCAAAGCAAACCATTGTAGAAATTTGTGACGGGAGAAAGATTCAACCGATGAAGAGGACATTGAAATGTAAGTAATTAATTTAATTTGTGATTCGGTCTATGTATATATATTCACGCACATATTGTTTCATTCAGTGCCAGTGTTAAATAATTTATAAAAAGCCATAATAAATGCGGTTTGGAAAAATAGTTTGTGATTTAAACGGAATGCCATTCCATTCACGGTCTATGTATATATATATATATATATATATATGTATATATATATATATATATATATATATATATCATTTCATTCAGTGCAAGTGTTATAACTTATAAAAAACCGTAATAAAACAAAATGAAAGGATATCTGCCCAGGGGTCGAGACCCGGTGCCGGCAGATGATGTGTAGCACACCCAGCTAATCTTCCTTCCTGAGCAAGTCATTTAGACAGTGAATTTTATTATGCGATGGTGTCCTTTGAAAGTGAAATTTTATTACGCGCTTGTTTCCCTGTACGTGATAACTTAAAAATGTATAGAAAGTTCTACAGGTAGGGTTTTAGAATTACCAAAACTTTAAAGAATTGCTGCGGTCCCGGGTTCGAGATCCGGTGCTGACAGACGATGCGTAGCACACCCAGCTAATCTTCCTTTTGACCCCGGTTAGGCTAGTTGCATGCTGTTTATTATTTGATCTGGGTAACCTATCCTACATTTTCTCTTATTTAACTCTCCCCTCGCGTATATACATTGCGGTGTCCTGACATATAATTGCATGTTTACTACAGGATACTGTGCTAGGCTTTCTGTAATTAATTTATTCTATTACGTATTTAGAAAGTGAATTTTATTTATCAAATATTTACGTTTAATAAATTTATAGAAAGTTCTACAGGTAGGGTTTTAGAATTACTAAAACTTTAAAGAATCCCAACGGTCCTGGCTCGAGACCCTGTGATGGTAGACATTGTGTAGTATGTATAGTTAGGATAAAAGTACAGGGTGTCTCAAAAGTCACTATCTATTTCGGTGACATTAGATGTTTTTTTAAAAAATGCTATGCTGGCATAAAGATATGTACTTCTGGTGCAAATTTGTGTATTTAAAAAAAGTAATTGGTTTATTATCTTGACATGCTTGAACAATTCCTCGAACCTCAACTTCTTACAGATGGCATTCTTGACACAGTAGTTTTTCAGCAGGATGGAGCACCGTGCCATTATGCAATAATTGTACGTGATTATCTTGACAGACGCTTCCCCGGTCGCTGGATTGGTCGTGGAGGAACACAACCATGGGCAGCACGTTCACCCGATTTAACACCATTAGATTTTTTCGCCTGGGGTTTCATTAAGTCTAAGGTGTACACTGGTAGAAGAATTAGTGATGTAGCCGAACTTCGAAATCGTATTACCGATGCAGTTCAGAAAATAACACCTCAAATGCTGGAAAGTGTGTTCCGGGAAACAACTTATCGCTTTGAGCTCTGTAGAGACACTGATGGTCGCCATGTGGAGACAGATAAATAAATAGCACTAATTCTTTGTGGCACTTACTTTGAAATAAATATATTTTTCATGTCTTAAACCAGTTTTTCGTAATTCCCATTATTTTTCAAAATAGATAGTGACTTTTGAGACACCCTATATTTCCAGCGCTGTAAATTAGTGTACTTGTAACGCCTTGCAACTCTCGCTCTCTCTCTCTTCATATATATATATATATATATATATATATATATATAATGAATAAAACCACGAAGGAAAGGAAACACAGAATGGTGCTCAAGCGCTTTCGTTTAATGACATCCTCAGGAACACTCATGAGTGTTCCTGAGGATGTCATTAGACGAAAGCGCTTGAGCACCATTCTGTGTTTCCTTTCCTTCGTGGTTTTATTCATCATAAATATTTTTCACGTGTTACTTTCGTGAAATAATTTTCATATATATATATATATATATAGATATATATATATATATATATATTATATATATTCCTCTTTGTGTATTTTGGTGAAAAACAATAGGTTTTTAATTATTGTTCATTCTGTTTCCTTCGTGGTTATTTCGGCATATATATAGTGTGGTTGTAATAATACAGTTCTATTCCTCACATTTTGTTGTAAATGTTTCATAGCGGGTATCCTCAATTATAGATTAATTTGCATTAGTACTGAGCTAGGCTTTCTGAATACAATTCGATTTATGAAAAAAATTGGATTTTAATTAAAAAAGATTCAGTATGAACTAATCATGTTAATTTCTCCTTAAAGGCGCCCTGGGTATCCCAACAAATTGATGCGTCCGATATTGCTGTAAATATAACACATGTCTGGGAATGGATAGCCTTCACCCATTTCTCCAATTTCAACTGATACATTAAGCTGGACAAGTCATGTTGTGCCTCGTGAAAAGTGTCTCTTTGGAGGGCTGCACCATGTCGACCCTCGGTCACAATTGTGAACAGCTCTTTGTCTTTAATATTTCTACTAATCGTTGATTTTAACTTCAACGTGTGTGCAGGCTTGTCTATGTTTACAACTTCAAAAAGTAAATCGGTTATTAGGTACGACTTTTCAAGACTCTTGTTTAAGCCCCTCACAATGTCCGAGGCTGTATCATAATGACCGAGTCCTAGTGCTACTTTTGTACTATAGTACTATACCCCACCGAACAGGACTGATCGCATAGTGTCATCTAAGGTTATGCCTAATTTTTCACACTCATCCACTTTTCTAAGGATCAGAAATATGTCCTGTTCATTTTCAAGAGTTAAATATTTGGTGGCTAACTGTAATTCACAAACACTAACTTCGTACGAATCACGTTCCAATTCAATGGGCCCATGGAGTTCTGTTACAGAGTTGGCCAGGGTGTTGTTAGGATGTACAGACAGAGAAGAAGAGGACGGGAGTGTGACATAGAAGTGGTTAGGCGCCATGTTACATACTATTTAAGCTTCATTACTGCATCAGCTTTTATGTGTTGAAGCTTTCTGGGTACCCTAGCCATTTCACCAGGTACATTTTTTCTCTTTCCTAAACCTTTGCTGCCTAAAATTTTTTCAAATTTAAACACATTTTTTCCTAAATTAAATGCCACTTTCTGAACTCCTCGCGGTAAAAGCCTCCTGCTATTTCTTTCCCATTCAAATCTTCAACGTAATATATCATTATCTCGCCTTTAGGTCTGACAGCACTAACTTTAAAAATTTCGCGTGTCCATCCTTGTTCAAATCCCTTCGCGATTTTATTTCCCGAACGCGATAGCCTTACATAATCATTTTGAAACGTGTAGAGTGCGGCGGCAATGTTCCATTTCTTCTCACATCAGGCTCTGTGCGCGTACCTCTTCCTAAAACTTCGTTAGGTGTTCTGCCAATCGTGTGATGGTGTGAACGATTGTATGACAAGGCCAGTGATCCCAGAATATTTATATATCTGTATGTGTTTTTATGTGTAAAATAGCGATGCATGCCTTCCTTTAGGGTACGCTGAACTCTTTCAGCTAAAGAGGCCTTATGTATAGAATTGGTAGTGTAGTAACTGATATTAAACTCTGTCAGCATATTCTGAAAAGGGCGGCCTATAAATTCTTTCCCCATATCCGTACAAAAATAGCCTGGAACCCTGTTTTCTTTCAACATCAGCGTTTTGGTAGCTTTAGCAACTGTTTCAGGCGATTTAATTTTCAGAGGAATTAGCCACAGATATCTAGCGAATACGTCTATTATGAATGGAATGTAGCGGTAGTCATCATTATACACTGAATAGCTTTGCGTGTCTGTTAAATTCGCTTGCCAAATAGAGTCAATCGAAGCCGCTGTTGTCTTGGCTGTTTTAAACCTTTTTCTCACCGGCCTATGAAGTGTATAAGCATCCTGCTCCCGCAAAAACCTCTCAACATCTTTTTTCCCTACTCCATCATTGTAAACACCTGTGTACAGTCTATTAACACGCCATAGGAGACTGGGTTAGAAATGTCATAATAGCATTTTCTTAATATGTTAGCCATTTGCGTATTTTGGAGACACGTGGATAGGGTTGACGTTGTTGTTTGGTCTCTTCTTTCTCCTCTTCAGAGATGCTACTGTTGGGGGTGATGGCGTACTCAGTTATGGCACATGGGAGACTTGCTCCAAGTCTTTTAACCTATTCAGATTTCCTCTCAATGTTTTGGGGACATTTATTTGTTGTAGTCTTGCTTTAATATGCTTCCATCCTGCTGGTGAGGGCCTGTCCCACTTTTTCACCAGATCATGGACAATGTCGACGATACTGGGTCTCTGTACCCTTGTTCCTTCAACAATGACCTCGCCTGTATCGGTCCACTGTATGATGGGGTCCTCACTCAATAGATTATAAAGACTTAAGCCTTTATTCCTCAATGTGTGTGGGAGCCTGCTTTTTAATACATGCTCGATGTGTTGCGTTCCGTTATTCTTTGGTTGGTCACCTCTAAAGTCAGCCCCAGGTCCTATGTCGCCATGCTCATCGTTGCTCGCGCTGTGCCTAATAACCACGGGGAGCTCTGTCGTATTCTTATAATCTTCGTACTCATGAAGAAATTTCAGCAGAGCCTCTTGGTACAAGATCCTTTCCTCATCAGGTGACTTTTCACTGTTTAATAGGTCTATCAATTCGCTTTCCATTCTTTTAAGCCTGCTTTTACGGGGTTCTAAAACCGTGTCTGGACTCTTTGAACTTTGCAGTGAAACATACACCTCGTGCGGAATCACTACCACTTTCTTCATTATATTAATCTAGTCAGTAAAGGTCCCAAAACTGAAAATAAGATGGAGAGGAACGATCCCCCTCTTTCTACAATAATTCGCTTTTTCTTCCCCACAGTTTGACTTTTACGAGCGAGTGTACGTATTATGTTCTTGTAACGACGTAGGCGAGCCTTCTGAGGGGGGGTTTCATTGGCACATTACATTTTATAACATTAATGCAGATTTCACAGATGCATTTTAAAAAGTCGGAGTCGATATTTTTAACAAACATCTGCTGCAATGCCTGGGGCAATCGTTGATAGATTTTTATTAATTCACGGTATTTCTTTAGCCTATTTGTCATTCTGGAATATACACCGTTTAAGGTTCGTTTGGGAATATATTCGTTCTTAGAAGCACCCTAAACGTGTTTCGCGGGTGAATGTCACAAAGCAAATATCCGTAACGCTGACTTGTTGCTACTTTATAAACTTCCAAAAACTCCTTACGCTGATTCGGGAACATTTGATTGGATAATACCCCAATTTTGACACATCTGTACGTGCGCGAATAAGACTAGATATTGTGTATTTAACGACACATCACGCATGTATTTATTTTTGAAAAACAGATCCTGATTGATGAAGAATACGCTTATGTTAAGATGGTGGGAGAACACTGTAAATGTCTCGGCAAACGTTTTATCCATTTCCAACATGAGATCGTCAATTACAATGACTGTATGCTCATTTCCCTTTAACGAATTAACGTCATATATGCCTTTGTGGAACAAAATATCATCTTGGTGCTCGTTGAACACTGATTGGTACGTCGAATAGCACCATATTACTTTATGCACAAATTTTGAGACCATCTACTCCTTATCTTTAATGAGTTTAAGCATAAACACAGTTTTACCACATCGTTTAGGGCCAGATACAATACATGTGGATGGGCTTGCGAACCTGAATTTTTCTACAGATTCCATCTCTAACACGTCACATCCCTAAGTGGAGCACTTACAAAATATAACAAAATTTAAGTGCTGCTCCTTATAGTCTTGTTTTTCTTCTTCCACAGAACCGTGAATGACAACGATGTACAGCACTCCGTCATCGATATTACACAAGACCCCGATGAGTGTAGCTATAGACTCCAACCCCGTTGCCGAACCCTCACCAGCGACACCTCCACCACGTGGCAGTTCAAAGCGGAGGCACGATGATGAAGAACCTTCCACGTCAGGTACAGGGTGTCTCAATATACATGCAACCCATGTCACTGCTAATAATTCTGCCAGTATTAATGTTCTCGTTCTATTTTTTCAGATTTGAAGAGAGGAGACGATAACAACTAATAATTATCAATCAAAATGTCTTGGACAAAGGAGGAAAAAAAGTTTTGCGTCACTACTTATTTGGAGACGAAATCATTCAAAACTGTGCAAGCGAAATTTCGCAGGAAGTTCAACTTCAACAATTATCCCCAGAAAAGCCAAATTTATCGTTGGGCACACAATTTCAAGCCACAGGATCAGTAAACAATCTCAACAAGAAAGCAGAAACACCCAGATCTGGCAGGA
Organism: Bathynomus jamesi; assembly: GCA_023014485.1. Classification (NCBI taxonomy): domain Eukaryota; kingdom Metazoa; phylum Arthropoda; class Malacostraca; order Isopoda; family Cirolanidae; genus Bathynomus; species Bathynomus jamesi. Next base: position 78,027 of record JAJOZX010000092.1, on the reverse strand, counting down.
AGGTGACTGCAAGATCTCCTGACAATGTGAATGCGGTGAGAGATTCTGTCGGAAGGAGTCCGAAAAAGTCAATCCGAAGACGTTGCCAAGATCTGGGTCTTTCACGTGCGTCAGTGCAAAGAATCTTGATCAAGGATCTTCAGCTGTACCCATACAGGATCCAGATCAAGCATAAACTCACACCAGCTGACATGGCAAAACGTGTTGTGATGTGCCGGTGGTTCGAGAACAAGATCGAAGAGGATCCTGACTTTCTTGATGATGTTTGGTTCAGCGACGAAGCACACTTCTTGCTCAGTGGGTATGTCAATAGCAAGAACAATGTGTTCTGGGGCACACAAGCCCCAGACGAGGTGCTTCAGAGGCCCTTGCACTCTGTGCAGGGTGTCAGGGTGATTGACAACTTCGCTCGTCGGCTTCAAGTGTGTCTGCAGCGCAACGGCGGTCATTTGGAACATGTGCTCTAATAAATGTATCCTTTGATCTAGAGACCTCAAATCTTCAGTTTTTAATTGTTATCATATCAGCTTCCAGGAAATGTAATCTTTTTTGGAGTTTATTTTCTGAGTAATAAATTATTATCATGTCAATGGGTTCCATCTATTTTGAGACACCCGGTATAAAACGTGCCAGAAGTGCACCGGTTTCTAGACCCCCAGTAATAGGGCCCCAGCCCTCTACGTCTTACGACACAACCCCCACACTAGCTTCCTCCTCAAATATACCCCCTTATTCCTGTTCAATTCCGGGCACATCCTCCACACCAGCAGCAGCTTCTCGTGCTGTGAAGGAAGGTATAACATTCGAACTGGTGCGCACCGCTAGCCCCACCCCTGCCCTTACTAGAAATCGGTACGTGGTCAGGATTGACACTGGTACCCTGTATAGCAACGGTGTTGGACTGCGGCGCGTAGTTGAGCGTGTGTGGAGTTTGCCCTTCAGAACCGCGACGAACGTGAAGTCAGGACGAGGCTGTCCTTCGGGTTCGGGTCAGATGACGGGGATGTAGATGATTTTTGGGTAGTAATACCATTCAGACGCTTGGCAGCTGTGGACATAGATTACATTTTGGGCCGTATAATGCAGGCCTCTCAAACTAGTACAGCCTTCAATATGGACAACTTCACGGTAGATATTGACAGAGTATTCCGGGTTGCGGGTCATAGTGCCACACCTTATACTTTTAATTTCAATTCTCAGGCTATTTACAGACGACATATAAATGTCGATCGTGGTTGAGGCTTTATAGCAATAGTCTTGGCCCATATGTTTGCTGTGATAAATACACGGGCCCAAAAAATTTGACTGCCTACGGTTGTGCAGCGTGCCCGAAAACTGGCTTCAGATTGTAAACTTGAGTTTGAGTGTAATATGGGTCCTGAAGAGTTGAGAAGGGTAGAGCAGGAAATGAATATACGCATAGTTGTATTTGGAATGGATGATCATCGTAGGACTGTGTATGTTTTTAAAAGCTGTGTGCGAGATCGTACAATACCTTTACTTAATTTAGGAATGTCAGGAACAACGTATCTCCCCATCCGCAATATAAGGGACCTTTACGCGAGTTATGATAAAAGTCGAAAATATGGAAGGCATCATAATTTGTGTAATGGGTGTGTCGAGTTTGCGGATGTTATAGTGAAACATTGTAAGGAATGTCACATGGTTTGTGAGCAGTGTAAAAGCCCCAAATGTGAAGGTTGTGTAGTTGAAGCTGAGAAGAGGGAATGTAATGTGTGCAGACGTACATTTTTCAATAATAAATGCTTTGATTACCATAAATCGAATGGCACATGCAGGAAAATGAGAATCTGTGAATGTAGTATGTTTCATATGATGGATAATTGGGGTAAGTTTGAGCATAAATGCGATGAAATTCACTGTTCTACATGTCATGAAAAATATAAGGCGGATGGAGTAAAGCATGTATGTTATGTGAAAGATGCTAAGCCTAAAAATAAACCCTGTATAACCATGTACTACGATATGGAAACTCACACAAATCCCGAAGCCAAAGAGGTTATTCCACATTTACTGGTAAGACACTATCTTTGATGAGTGCATGGAGAGCGGTGTGATGAGTGTCACAAATGTGGTAAACGGACAAAAGTTTTTAAAACGCTTGCACACGACAGCCCTGTGAAACTCTTTGTATCCTATATTGTCAAGTTTGCGGATAAGTTAAAAAAAATGACTGTGTATATTCTTGCCCATAACGGGGCAAAATTTGACACAGTTCCTTATAAGGAATTGCTTGAACACGAGTCATTGGAGATATTACAGGTGACCCCTTGAAAAGGGGAAACAAACTTATACAAATGCAGATAAGAGGTAATGTTCAGTTTAAAGATACTTTATTATTCGCACCTTGTAAACTAGCCAAGCTACCCAAGGTGATGGGTGTAGCCGCCGAAGTTTCAAAAGGGTATTTCCCTTACACTTTCCTCACTACCGACACTTTAAATTACGTAGGACTACCTCACCCCCAACATTACTTTAACTACACTAACATGAGTGATAGTGAGCGTGAAGATTTTGATCGCTACTACAACAGTTTTAATGAAGCTAATCCTTACAATATAACTGATGACTGTGAACGTTATTGCATGAATGATATGCACGTGCTTAGAGTATGTTTCCAGGCCTTTAGAAGGATGTACATAGCCCGTTTCAAATGTGATCCGTTGCAAGTCGCAACTACTATCGCCTCATTGTGTTTTACGGTGGTTAAGAATAATGTCATGCCTAAAGACACCTTAGCCGTCATTCACAGAAACAACCCTCGCAGTTATGGGCACAAGGCTATTTACTGGCTCATACACATACAGCAGCAGACAGGTGTACATAAAGCATGCCCGCAACACGAGAAGTACCCATTAAGGTTAATGGTCGTGTTTTTTGGGTTGATGGTCCAAGCGAAGACCGTGCCAGTGGTGAGAAGACTGTGTACTCCTTTAACGGTTGATGGTGGCATCGATGCCCCCTTCCTGTGTGTGGAATCGTAGGAGATATCCAAGGTAGATCTCCTGCCGACAGTTTTGCATGGACCCGCACCCGCGATCAACTTATAGGCTCCCAGTCCACTCACAAGATCTTGTGGGAGCATGAGTATGATGCACGGATGGAAACAGATGGACAGTACCGTAAAGAAATAAACGCAATCAAGCGTTCAATGGTGTTGGATCCTCTCAAGTGCGGTGATAGCTTGTTCGGCGGGCGTACAAACCCCTTCACGCTATACTTTCCACCTACGGAGGGCGTGAAACTCCATTACTACGACTTCTGTTCTTTATATCCCTACGTGATGAGGAACAATCCGTACCCGTAGGTGCACCTGAAAAACTGGTGGGACCTGACCTGCCTCCCATCGAGGGGCTCTCCACAAATTTGAATGGGTACTATTTCGGCCTTTCTTTCGTAGATGTGCTCCCCCCACGCGATTTATGGATGCCGATCTTACCCGTCATTATAGATCACAAGCTCATGTTTCCCCTGAGCGTGAAGTGCGCAGAGGAGAGCAATGGGGAATGTAATCACACAACCAACCAGCGTAAAATCAGAGGTGTATATACAAGCCCTGAGCTGGACCTAACCGTTCGCCATGGCTGCAGAATATTGAAGATACATGAGGTGTCGAGATTTCAGAGGCTACCCAACCTTTTAACGGCGTATATAAATACCTTTTTGAAGGATAACGTAGAAGCATCATGCTACCCGCGAGGAATTGATACCGAAGATGAAAAATCGGCTTATATTCAGCGTTACCGTGACCGTGAAGGTATACTACTTGACCGTTTCCAAATTGTAAAGAACTCAGACAAGTGTTTTAGTGCAAAGTTGTATCTAAACAGTCTTTGGGGAAAATTTGCACAGAATACTGGCAAAGGGAACGTTCATTTGGCACAAAGTTATAGTGAAGTCTGGGATTATGCAAACGCTCCGATAAAGAGGTGATGGAGATCGTAAATGTAGGTAATACTTACATAATAAAGTACAACATCACCGAACTGGGCACAGACACCTCACGGGTTACAAACATAACTGTAGCCATCTTCACAACGGCATACGCACGCATCAAGCTTTGGGGACTAGTGCACTCTCTTGGGCGGAGAGTGTTGTACGCTGAAACAGACAGCGTAATATTCACAGAGAGGGTGAATACATGCCACCTATTGGTGAATTCCTCGGAGAGTTGACTGACGAGATCAAGGATGAGTATGGTGATGGTGCATACACTGACTCTTTGTATCAACAGCACCAAAACTTATGGGGTACGGGTGAGGGTCGGGGAGGATATGAAATATATCGTGAAGGCTAAGGGTATCACACTTAACCAGGCGAACCGACGAGTCGTTAACTTTGACTCATTGAAGGATCTAGTGTGCTTGGAAGATGAGGGCGACCAGCCACCCCAACTGACTGTAGGGACCCACAATTTTCGAGCGCAGAAACTGGGGGCGTGAACTAACTTAGGGGTACGAAGGTATGCTGTAACACCTATAGGAAACGTTACCAGGTGCCTGGTACCTATGATACCGTACCCTTTGGATACCTTAATCCTTGATTGCTTTATATATATATATATATATATATATATGTATATATATATTGTTAACGATACGTTATTTATTACGTATATTTGTTTCAATTAGGGTTTCATTTTCTCCTTTGTGTGTGTGTGTGTGTGTGTGTGTGTGTGTGTGTTTACAGTCCTAAGCTCCGCCCACTGTAAGCTCAATCAAAAGGTCACGTGACTTCTGCTACTACCTGGGCATACCTCTACCCCTGCGTGCTCAGTTGACCTCTGCAAGCCTTGGAGCTCAGACGTGTATTTTCTCACGTAGACGAAAAATAGTGATGACTACTTTTGATATTGCGTGTTCAACGTTATGAAGTGGTATTCGGTAAAGTCGGAAGATGTGGTCAATACTGAAAGACGGCCTATCCCCTTCCTTTGAGACTTCTAAGGCGACATTGAATCGCCGAAGCTTGAGGAACAAGATGTTCAAATACTCTATAGATATTCTGGCGAGAGCATTGCCGGATTTCGCGGCACAAACGATGTAATGGACTACGTTGTAGGGCTAAACTGTATAAAAGCGTACATATACCGTGAGGTGAAAGAAACAACGCGTTCAGAAAAGAAGCAACGGATATGGGTAATGAGTCTTCTTGATGAGTGGTATGACAGGTGGTATTATGTCATGCTGCATCATACCGAGTACGCGTACCCTTCGGCTGAGAATGTAAACCTTGTTATCATGGACAAGCTAAAGTACTTTTATCACTACATTCATATATATCATGACGAGGTTCGCAGTGAGGTTGTGGCTAAAGGCTTTTATGAGTTTTTAGTAGAGTTTAGAGACGAGTATCAATTGTTAAACAAAGAGGATAAATACGGTCAAATGTTTCTCTCAAATAGTGCACCGGATTGTTAACGTGTGGATAAAAACGTCTAGTGCGCATTCCGATAAAACATTAAGACTGAAATTACCCCATGTGTCGGGGAAAGTTGCCCTGTATAATGGGTACAAGTACTCACGTGATTCATGCTAGAACAAACCCGTACACGATTCAACAGCTCATGGTGTGACTCACTCTCCCCGTTGAGCCGATCCGCCCACCCGTGGCTCATAGTCATCTCAGAGCTTGAACCGACTGGACGTGCACTCCTCGAATACGATGGAACTTCCTTTGAGAAGCATTCTCAATGCCGTGTACGATGTGTCCGTGACGAAGTCATTGCGCGTGTTCAGGCGTGAAAATGGTGCCATTAGCTATGTACTTAAAACGACTTGTAGACAAGCAAACTCTGGTAAACGTAATGTTATTTATTTGAGTGTTGAGGAGATGAATAGAGTCTTCGTCAAAGTTGAGAAGTGGGGTGAGAACCGTTATAAAATACCTGCAGGTGTAGGTACAAGAAGAAACAGATTAGTGATGCCCCCTCATATGCCAATTTTGTACGTTGTGTATAAATAACGATTAGTGTTTTAGTTAAGCACAGTAGAACATAAAGTTAATGTATTTTGATGTATATTTATTTTCAATATATTTCATTATTTAATATAATTGTATATATATATATATATATATATATATATATATATATATATATATTTCTCCTGTACTGTTATATTGAAGGTTATACTCCATCGTTTTGTATTATATTATTTTTATTTTATTTTTGATTATATATATATATATATATATATATATCCCTCGTTCGTATTTCTTATGCTATTATTAGTTTTTATTTTATTTTTTTGATCATATATATTCCATCGTTTGTATAGGATTGTATATTTATTTTCTATATATTTCGTGAAATTTATACCAATAATTCGTCTAAATAAACAGAATGATGTAATGGTGTTTTATTTAATTCTTTTGGTTGTATATACAGTATAAACGATATTATTATTAAATTACATGTATACCAAATGGCTGGTTACGCCTTCTAAACCGACTGACGGATTTCTAAGCCAACTGTCAAGAATATCTGAATCGCGCAATCTGGCAGCTGTAAAGTTAATTAATATATACACATACACGTGCCTTCTAGGTCTTCTAAGTCAACTGGCGGAGTAAGCTAACTGGTGTATTATGCCAACTGGCGGATTTCTAAGCCAACTGTCAAGAAGATATGCTTTAATTAAATAAATAGCGCAATCTGGCAACTCAACCCTAATAATGTACACCTGAACAAGCCATTTACGCCTTCTAAGTCAGATTAAACCTTATAAGCCAACTGGCTGATTAGGACCTTATAAGACAGCGGGCGCTCGGATGAACTCTCATTATGCGTCTGGCTGGAGCCAGGCGAACACCCTTCTCTCCTTCTTAGGTTAGGTTTCCCTTTGGGGGTGAGGCCGTCCCACTATCTCCCCCAAAGACCCTCCTCCTTCTCCTTTCTCTCCCTCTCTTAGGTTAATGTTACCCCTTTGGGTGAGGCCGTCCCAACTTCTCCCCCAAAGAGGTCAGGTGGACTCTTCCAGCATGCTGGGGGAGTTCCCATCCCCCTTCATTGCAGCGTGGGGGAAATGTGGTCTTGCAACAAGGGGGGAAGAGGGGTTGGCACTGGCACTCATTTCAACATTGCAATTGCTGTGCACTCTACCATTTTGCGGGAATGCTACTGGAATCACAGCATGGTGTAGTAGGAGTACAAACAACTATATACGATATCCTAGAAGTAATCCAAAAAATGTTACGAACTCTCTCAAACAATGATAACAGGCAATCTCATACCTCTCCAGTGCTCAGAAATTTAAATATTCTAAAACTAAATGACTTGTATAAAGTTCGTGTCGGTATCAGTATGTACGGAGTTGCTAATAATTCACAGGCCTGCGATGGTTTTGTTGTCCAAATATTTAATAACTTATATAGTAATTTTTGCGCGCTGATTCCGAAAATAATATTAATTTTTCCCCATCACGTAGAGATTTTTCACAAAATGTCATATTTCATATTACACAGTAAGTAATTTTCATTAAAAATGACACGATTAAATTTTGATTAAAAACTACTGAGATATCAGGGAAGGTGGGACATCAGCATGACAGATGATTACTGCTCGATGTTGAAACGGGATACTCCAGAATTATTACATAAAAGAAAAGAACAGAGCGTACATTCGAGACTAAACGGTATAGATCTCACAAGAAAACTCAGGACAAATAAAGATGAATATGTAATTGACGTTAATAGTCAATTTTCTTTTTAAAGTTGTTTGCATTTGTAATTAGTATAACAAAGCGAAATAGGTAACTAATGTATATTGAAATAAATAATATTTATTTATATTGTTGTTTTTTCCCTTCCAGTTTGCAGAAAATCTTTACGTAATAGAAAAAAATGGACACCTTATTCGAAATCAGCCTAGTTGAATTATATAAAATCAGTTATTAATAAGAAAACAACTCTTACAAAGTTCTCATTCTCAGGCCTGTGATAATAGAAACTATACGTCGCCCATTCACAGGGCGATTACCCACATCAGACTAACCATCAGAGGTGGGTAAAGCACTTTCATTTGTTACTTAAATTAAAGTACAAGTAATCTTTAAAAAATGTACTCAAGTTAAAGTAAAAGTACACTTTATCAAAAGTACTTGAGTTGAAGTACAAAAGTAAGCGTTTTATAATGTACTTAAGTACTGAAAAGTAAGTACTTTTTCAAAAATCAAAATAAAATACACTACATATATATAATAATATAAAATAAACATCATTATGGCAAACAGACTTCATTAGGACACAGAATTAGGATTATTATAAGTAGGAATTATTATATTAAGAACTACAATTTATTATCTAATAATTTATTATAATAAGTATGCATTCTGTACCAAATTTCTTATTGATTTTTAACAACAGCTGATTTTCAAAGTTTTTGCAATCTATCCTGGCTCTTTTTCGACTGAAAATTAGTCCAGCAACACTGAACAGTCGTTCACAGGCTGCAGATGCAGGAAGTGGCATATTTAGCGGTATGGATATACCCATAAGTGATGGAAATGACTTCAACATATCCATACGGCTGTTAATTGTATTTACCAAATATAATATAGGCTATAGCCTATAGCTAACTACGCAAGTACACTGACTTCCAATTTCTAAGATGGAGAGGAGCGCGCATGCGCGAAACAAGTGACGTCATCAGCTATCGAAAAAGCCGAGTGGCTACCTTAAAATTGGTTAATGAAACCGAAATATTTTGGTAAACAAAATCTGGAATAATCCGGTTTCGGTGTCTTCCCCCTCTCAATACCTGACAGTGAGAGATGGCAGATTGAAAGTGGGTTTTTCCAGAATTTGTTTACCAATTTTGAATGAAATTGTCAAGCATACAGCCGTTTTGTACTTCGTACTTTTCAGATTTTCGCAACATTGTACTCAGAGTTGGGCAGTATTTAAATACATTTGTATTTAAATACGTATTTAAATACATTTGTGTATTTAGAACTGTATTTATAAATACATTGTTTTTCATGTATTTAAATATAGTATTTAAATACTTTAATGAGTATTTAAATACAATGTATTTAAATACTCAAAATATAAAAATGTAAATACTTTTACTGGTTTAATACACGTTCTGTACTAGCACAGTACGACGCGTCGACAGTGTGAAACAGCATGGTTCATGTTTCAACGTGTCAGTTCAATCAGTTGTGTGCCACTCTTAGTCGAAAGCGGTTGATTTCTTTATCGTGTGCGTGTCATGGCTTCAACAAGCAAATCCGGTGAATCAAACAGTGATATATCTGCAGATAACAATTTAGTGCACCCTCTGTTTGATGGAAAATACTTTAACATTAAATCTAAAGACGGTAATAAGGTAAAGTGCACCTGCTTGCTGTGTAAACACGAAGTCTCTGCTGCAAGCAATGCTACAACGAATCTGTACACTCATCTGAAGGTAAGTGTTTTTTTTAGACATCAAAAAATATCTTGAAATTGACCGAATAATCGTACAAAACGGCTCTGCCTTAAGTGGGCCTGTGTAACTAACTCGTTGCAATCAATCCAATTTGCGATGGAAAATTCATTGATGAAAAAGCTTTTAAAATCGTCTGATCTATCGAGTGGTGTATTTATTTCGAAATTCACCATGTCCCCTAAAGTAGAAATTTATCAAAAATTGATATCAATGATTAATTATTGATTCATTAAAATTATCGATCATTATTCATTAGGTAATTCATGTTTATTTTTTTCACAGCGTGTCCACTCTGGCATGATTCAAACTGTGCAAAAGTTGAGTATAATATGTCACTGGTTGAACATCGTAAGTTCTAAGTTCTTTTGTTTTTGTTTTGTTCTAAAAAGGGAAATATATAATCGGAAATTAGATTGTACTATTTCTTTATCCTTTATCAAGCATTTTATATTGTTGTTACTCATGAATTAGTGAATGCATATGTTAAAATTTGTATGTATTTAAAATGTATTTACAAATGTATTTAAATACAATTGATGTATTTTGTATTTAGTATCTAAATACATTCGTAAAATGTATTTAGTATTTAGTATTTAAATACATTTCTCCCATGTATTTAGTATTTAGTATTTAAATACATTCAATGTATTTATTGCCCAGCTCTGATTGTACTTAAGTTAAAGTACAAAATTTTTCCCAGGATTGTATTTAAGTTAGAGTAAAAGTATTACAAAAATGTAGTTTCTAGAAAGTACATTCTTGAAAAAGGTACCTAAGCACAGGTACGTAAGTATATCTACTTCACCACTACCCACCTCTGCTAACCATATTATAATACAAGACTTCCCAATGATTTAATAAATAACCCAAATTATCCCATGGGAATTGCAGGAAATGCTCTCTCCTACAAAGGAGCAGATATTTGGAACGCTATATCTATAAATATCAAACAAGCACCATCATTAATTTCGTTTCGCAATTCGCTAAAGAAACACTTTATTAACTCCTATTAATGTATGTGTGTGTGTATATGCATATATATATATATATATATATATATATATATATATATATATATATATATATATATATATATATATATATATATTACAACTTGTAAATATTACTAAACAATGAAAATCACCTATTATATATACAATGATGTAACATATTTATATAGCTTGTGATTACAAGCTATATAAATGATATGTTAAAAGTTTCCATTATATTACGCTATAGTTATAATGTGCCTCATTTATCTGTATTTTTGTAACTTTAAGATTGTATCATAATTTCTAATTTGTAATAATAGAAATTAATTATTATTAGTTGTTCAACGTATTTTTTCTACTGTATTGCTTATCATTTTCCTTTTCTATTATTTCTATTATCATACTTTATTGTTTACCACTTCCTTTTCATTATTTCGAAGATTATTTCAATTTTCATTTGTAATGACAGAATTAACTAAATGCAACTTTATTTTAATTTCTACTAATTCTATTTATATTTCTTATTTTCCTTTTAAAAATAGAAATGAATCTCAAAGATTTTTGCCTGAAAAGCAGTTATGCCTGCCAACGATGTATTCACAAAAGAATACTGTTAATGCGAACATTATGCCTAATGGATGTGATGTATCTTATGTAATGTGTTGTTTCTGAATTATTATCATTATTATTATTATTATTATTAATATCCTTTCAATCTTTCAAATGTTTCGTGCGATGATTTCTCATTTTACGAAGGTCAAGCTTGTCACCCATCCTCTCTTAAAAAATCGTTGTACTTATTGCTTTAAAAATGTTAGAGCAGTAAGGGATGTTTGGAGAAAATAAAATATTGACAAAAAGACTTCTATGTGCAAATGAATATCAAATATCTCTTTATACCTTTTTCATGTTCTACAGATCTACAGAAGCTAAGGCTAACAAAGACCCTAAGATCCACTCTAAGGTTAGCCCGAGAGAAAGGAAAGAGTAGGGGGTTAAGAGAAGAGAAGAGAATAAGGGGTTAAGTAAGGAGCAACACCTATCACTCGTGGGTTAACATTCATTCAGAAAAAGAGGAAAAAAGTCTCACCATCATCATCCGCCGGCCACTGCCGACAAGTCAGAAAAATAGTCGGAGAGAATAGGAGAGGGGTGAAAGATGAAAAGAAGTAAAATAAGAACGCTTACAAACCATGCAAACACAGTCTTAACTCACAGTCATACCATGCAAACTACAAACATGCAAGAAAAGAGAGTTACAGACATGCAAAGTAAAAAAAAAATAGGTAAAGTTAAACAAAAAGTGGGTTAGTTTACGTTACGAGCTACATCTACGTTCGTGTTAGTCTAATTTTTTTTTTTTTTTTAAATTTTATTGCTGGCATCACACGCTGGCATGTCACAAGCTGGCATTCATCTTCAACAGACTCATCCTCGAGCACCACCACCAGAGCTCCTGTTGCTAACTTTGTTTTATTTATATTAAACAACGTTAATACTTTTAAAATGCCTGTCAAGACGGTTCTTAAACATATTAACGCTGGTAGAATGAACGACTGACGCGGGGAGATTATTCCATTTATCAATTACTTTAAACGTAAAGAAGTTTTTAGCGATATTGGTAATGAAACGTCTGCCACGCAACTTAAATCCGTTATTGCGAGTATTACTATTATCGAAAGTGAACAATTTGTCAAAATTTACGTTATCGATATTATTAACGATTTTGAAAACTTCAATAAGCTCCCCCCTTAATCTCCTAGTTTCGAGTGAATACAGGTCTAACACTTTAATCCTATCTTCATAGGGCTTGTTGCGCAATGACGGAATAAGTTTCGTGGCACGACGCTGAACCCTTTCTAACCTATCAATATCCTCGCGCAAGTACGGGCACCAAAACTGAACTGCATATTCTAAATGAGGCCTGACTAGGGATTTGTAAAGGGGCAATATAATGTCCTTCGATTTAAATTCGAAATTACGCGCTATGAAGCCTAACATCCTATTAGCTTTTGCGCAAGACTCCAGTCACTGGTTCCTAACCTTTAAATCCTTAGATACGCGTACGCCTAAATCTACTTCCTCGTCAACGCTCGCTAACTCCCTATCATCCATCGTGTACGTGTAATTATTGTTACGAGAACCTATATACAAAACTTTACATTTGTCTACGTTAAATTGCATCTGCCACTTATCTGTCCACTCCATAATCCTATTTACATCGTCTTGAATCCTATTTCTATCGTCCTCGTTAACAACCTTACCGCCTATTTTAGTATCGTCCGCGAATTTTGACACGTCACTAGTCAATCCTACATCTATGTCGTTAATGTAAATTACGAATAGCAATGGGCCTAACACTGAACCCTGTGGGACACCGCTACCTACATCTAACCACCCGGATTCACTACCATTAACTACGACCCTCTGCCTCCTAGCACGAAGCCATTCTTCTAACCAGTTAGCTACCTGACCGCGTATACCGTGCGCTTTAACCTTCGCAATGAGTCTCCTATGCGGAACTGTATCGAACGCCTTTTTAAAATCTAAATAAATAACGTCAGCTGCTCTATGCCTATCGTATTCGCGCACTATTTCGTTATAAAATTCTAACAAATTAGTTAAACAAGACCTATGGCGTCGAAACCCATGCTGGCTACTATTAATCAAATCTCTACTTTCTAAGTGATCTATAATACGATCCCTAACTACGGATTCCAAAAGTTTACCGACAATTGACGTTAAGCTAATGGGCCTATAATTGCTAGCTACTGCGCGGTCGCCTTTTTTAAAAATAGGAGTGACGTTAGCTAATTTAAAGTCTTCAGGAATAATCCCCGTTTCGAGTGACTGATTAAAAATCTTCGTTAAGGGGCCTACGATAACTTCTTTCAAATCTTTCAAATGTCTGGGATAAAAAGCGTCAGGGCCTGGAGCCTTGCTAACTTTTAGCCTATCGATATAATGCGCAATCTCAGCCTCGTAAACAGTTATTTCATCCCAAATAGTCTCGCTACTAAATGGAACGATATCGTCCACGTCGGGGACATTATTTACGTCTTCTACGGTAAAAACTGTCGCAAAAAAGTCATTGAAAATACCCGCCATCGCCTGAGGGTCAGAAGCCAATCGCCATTAACATCCACAAGAGGGCCTATGTTATCTTTTACCGGCTTACGATTATTTACGTATTCAAAAAACGTTTTTGGATTATGTTTACTATCCGCAGCTATAAGTATCTCTAAATTACGCTTAGCATTCCTAACTGATCTTTTAACCTGACGTCTAAGCTCGATATATCTATTAAAGTTAGCTACCGTGCCATTGCGCTTACTAAGCCTATACGCTCCATTACGCTCGCTTATAAACTCGCCTACTTCCCTAGTCCACCACTTCGGCCTACCAAGATTTCTAATGCGCTTGGGCCTACGAGGAATAAACTCCCTTTCAATATTCCTAAAACTTTCTTTAAACGCCACCCAACGCAAATTTGTGTCATTACCTATAAATAAGTTATCCCAGTCCACTACCTTCATCCTATCCGCAAAACTATCAAAATTAGCCCTACGAAAATCAGGGACTTCTATTACGTTACTATCCTGAGTGTTTTCTATCAATAACTTAAACCTAAGAATTTGATGATCACTACATCCTAAACTCTCGCCTACTTCTAAACCTTCGACTATATTCTCGCCGTTCGTCATCACCAAATCTAAAATATTATCACCGCGCGTTGGTTCGGTAACTATCTGTCGTAAAAAGCTATCGTCCATAAACTCAACCAATCTCAAACCCTCCTCATTACCAGTAAAATTCGCGTAATTAACATTAGGGCAGTTAAAGTCTCCAACAATTATACTATTCCGATTGTCAATAAAATTACCAAGAAGTGAGTAAAATCTAGCATCTGTATCGAGGGGTTGAACGGGAGGTCTATAGACGACAACAAAATTAAAACTAATACTACGCGCCCTAACTTCAACACAGATCGCATTAATTGCTGCCGGAAAATCTAACTTAACCTCCATAGCCCTAAGGGAATTACGAATATACAGCAAAACGCCTCCTCCGAATCTATGTAACCTATCATTAGTAAAGAGTTTAAAACCCGGTATATCAAGTTCCCCCAACAAGTCCCGAGTCACGGTATTTAACCAAGTTTCAGTGATAGCAACTATATCGTAGTTGCCGGAATAAATTACCGCCTTAAATTTATTTAATTTATTTCTAATACTACGCGCGTTGCATAAAAGACGTTTAAGTATTTTTTACCACAGGCCCGCGTTTTAAACTATTTATCACGTCGGGCCCGCGTTTCCCGGACCCACAACGTTTAAAGAAGGCTTCGACCTATACAGCTTTCGCACGTTTTCGTCTATTAACCTACCTAGCCTAGCATTACCTATTTCATTAAAATGCACCCCCATCTTTTATTAAAAAGGCTAGGATCAGAATAAAAAGGCTAGGCAGGCAAATATTTGAAAATACCTATAGTTCTAAACGCAGTAAATTGTGTTACTAAAATGAAAATGGGCCTACTTCTCAAAATATTTATATTAATCATTTTATTAATTTAATTTATATTAATCATTTTATTAATTTAATTTATATATAATATTTATTTATTTATTTCAATAATAGATTAAATTTTCTACCAATATTAATTAATGTTTTACCTTTAAATGGAAACAACTCCCCTCTCAAACTAAACAAATCTACATGACCAGATGTAATCAAAAGTTTTTCGTTCCATCAATTCCCCACCTCTCACTGAATGTCTTCATTCCCTCTCTCTTCGCCGCAATGTTGCCTCACTCTATTATAACGGACACTGCTCTTCTGAACTCCCAAACTGTGTACCTCCTATTTTAAAGAAAGCACCCAGTACCAGACATTCGACACATTCTCATTCCTTTTGTACAACTCTCAAATGCAAAGGTTAATCGGCATTCTCAGTCTTTCATCTACCCAACTGGTCAACTCTGGAACAATGTTCCTCAATGCATTTTCCACCCTGTCTATGACCTCCACTCTTTCAAACGCAGAGTGTCCAGGCATCTCGAAAACCCTCGACGTTGATTTTGGTTCTCTTCTTCCTCTATGAGCGGACTTTTTTGTGAGCGTTAAATGTTGCTCCCTCCTTCACTCATAAAACATGTAATTTACCATTTAAGAATTATTCAACTACAGTAAATGGAATTAGGGTTTCTCAACGGGATCCAGGCGGAAAATGATAACCTTAAATCGTGGGACAAGCACAGCAAATCCTGGGATTTCCCACGTTTTACAAACTATTCTAAAACCCTTATTTCAAATAGTTTTAGTTACTTTACTGCTGTATCTACTGTAGAAAGTACAAACATAAAGACTATGATGACAAATTTATAATAGCACGAATCACGTTGCGTTGGACGACTCGAATAGTGCCTATAATATGCACTGTATAATGTTGTGCATGTTAATATGACTGGTATTTTTGATGATTGACTCGGACTGAAAGCCAGTCATTTGATTTCCCTCAATCGAACATGTATTTTAGTGAATTTTAATTTCGGTTATTATTTCAATTCAGTGGTACACCTTTTGCTGTTGATATTCTTTTTACTAAAAATTAGTTAAAAGTATTTAAAAGGTGTTGTGTTCGTATAAATTACACTATAAATAATTTATTTTTGTTGAAGTGCAAAGCTGCAAATGAATATTGTAGGCATAGCCGCCCAGGCTACATACCGTATTTATGTTTCTACAGTGTTTGAAACTCGGCCAAGTCTCTATCCTTTATTATATTTATCATTATTGCGTTAAATCATTTATATATATATATATATATATATAATATAACGTAAAGAACGACGCTTGTATAGGAGAACAATCCGCGCAAGATGAGGAGGGAGAACGAACAAATGAAAAAATGAGGTACCTCATTTTTTTCATTTGTTCGTTCTCCCTCCTCATCTTGCGCGGAATGTTCTCCTATACAAGCGTCGTTCTTTACGTTAATTATACTGCGTGTTCTTTGCAGTCGAAATGTATATATAGGTACGGCATGCGGGAGGTGCCCCGTCGGGGCATTGGTTTCTGCGCGTATGTAGGAGAATTACGACTTCTGATCGAGTGAGGACCATGGTGTAGTGGTTATCATATCTGACCGGCAATCGGAAGATCCCGGGTTCGATTCCTGGGTGGTTACCTAATTTTTTCATTTGTTCGTTCTCCCTCCTCATTTTGCGCGGAATGTTCTCCTATCCAAGCGTCGTTCTTTACGTCAATTATACTGCGTGTTCTTTGCAGTTGAAATGTGTATATATATATATATATATATATATATATATATATATATATATATATATATATATATAATATTAACTAACTAATCTAGATTTATCTAATGCTTAAACACTTTAAGAATTTATTATCATTATTTTTTATAAAGAGCGAAATCCCTGGATCCCTGGACGATGGCCGATTTTGTCCCCGTAAACGGGGATAGTGAAAACCCCTGAAAACGACAACACCCTACATGAAATTAAGTTAAACAGAATTTCAATTAAATTTTATACTCACTCTTTCCATACTAAATTTACAATGTGAATTTGAAATCGAATTTGCTCTTATTACTCTCTACAATGAGAATTTTCAATGAGAATTTTGAGACGAATTTTAAGAGTGGAAGATAAGAAGAACATAGAAATATATGAAAATAAATTGTACCCGAAACTCTATTTTATTTTATTTCTTACCACTGAAGTATATGAAAAAGCCATTTGTCTTCTATCATTATCATTCCTATATAAAATTATTATTTAATCCAACTCTTTCTTATCTAAAAATGAAATAGGATAACATAATTTAGTACCAATATTCATGAATCTAAAAATTCAGGACTGACAACTCTCAATTCTCTAAGAAACATAGAAGAGAAAATAGAAGATTTTATCCAGGGATGATGGTGAGAATACAAATGCACATAAGAGTTATTATTAGTAGGATTGAGGAAAAATTCAAATTTCTTTACTGATTTAGAATCCCGTAATTATATAACTGTTGCACTCAAATACAGTAAATGGGTTTTTTTTAATTTTACTTCATTTGTGTCACCAAACCAATTGAAATACTCAAATAAAGACGGACAACTTCCAGTTGTTAGGTTTTATGCTCTTTAGGAACTGTATGTTTCTTGGCGGACTATTTGCCGAAACTCTGCGAATTGATGTTTCCAGAAGGTTTAGTCATGAATATGTTGAAAATTTACTCACAACAGCTGCTTCCTCACTTTAAAACAAATCACACCCATACATTTACAATTTTGTTCGTGCAGAGTTGAAACATGAAATCTTTTCGTCATTTTAAATGTTTAAATGAATCAAAGGAAAATAAGTAATTTGAAATGTTTATCTTCACAATTTTTGGTGAAGGACAAATGTTTTGTCCTTGACTCTCCTCTAAACAGATTATACTGTAGGTTCAACTGCTCTCATATACATCCGGGGAATATTAGAGGACGGAAGTAGGGGATGGGTTTTGAGGGAGAATATAAAGACGATAAAAAGAGAGACAGAGGTTCTCGTTACTCGTATGTGTATA